>CM055118.1:776356065-776811065 GCA_029206835.1 Rana muscosa | reverse complement strand
GTAAGTAGGGCAGCATATCGTGTCAGTAGTTATTTGTATTTTTTTTTTTTTTTTTTTCTTTTACAATATTTTTTTTTTTTTTGGCACTTTGATGAAATATCAGGGTTCTGTTTAGACAGAACCAGGTATGGCTTGCACAATTCACTAACAGAAGAAGAGGTATCAGCACAAGGAACACATCCTTCTGAGTGCAAGTTGATTTTTCTTTTGGGATTTTTGGCCGCACCATGCTTTGCACGATTGTCCCATTGCTGACCTCTTGCTGTTTATGGCTTCAATACCTCAAGCTCAAGGCCTGAATACAAATTAGAAAAGTCCAAATAAAGTCTGAACTCCTCAACTGCCTACATGTTTCAAGAAGGTTGACTCAAAGGGGTTGATTTGCTAAAGGCAAATCCACTCTGCACCTCCAAGTGCACTTGTAGTGCACAGTGAATTTACCTTTGGGTTAAATAAACCCCAAAGTATTGAAACCATTGGAGGTTGATTTACTAAGGGCAAATATACTGTGTACTAGAAGTGCATTGCAGGTGCAGTTGCTCTAGATCTGAGGGGAAGCTCTGCTGATTTCTATCATCCAATCATGTGCAAGCTAAAATTCTTTTTTTTTTTCTTGCGTGTTCCTCTCAGATCTGTAAAGCTACTGCACTAACACTGCACAGACCATTTCCTTTTGTAAAGCAACCCCATTGATTCAACTTGACAGCCTGGCAAACATTTTTAGAAGGAGGGGTCAGCAAGAGCAATCATACTTCTTTTAGTACAAAGATATTAAAGCGGAGTTCCACCCAAAAGTGGAACTTCCGCTCACCTTATTCCTCCCCCCCTCCGGTGCCGCAATTGGCACCTTTTGGGGGGAGGAGGGACAGGATACCCGTCTTTGACAGGTATGCTTTCAAACTTTCAGGGAGTTCCTGCCGTGGAGCTGTGACGTCACCGCGGGGCTCCCTCCTCCTCCCCCGGGCCAATAGGAGAGAGGAGGGGGGCCTCGCGCATGCGCAGTAGGGTTCCCGGCGTGAAGCCAAAAGGCTACACTGCCTGGTTCCCGTACCCGCAATGGCGGCGGAAGAACCCGGGTGCCGATGGGTGTCGCTGGACTCAAGGACAGGTTATTAAAAGCCAGCAGCTGCAGTATGTGTAGCTGCTGGCGTTAAATGTTTTTTTGGGCGTAACACAGCTTTAAGTGAATACTCTAAAAATATAATGCTGATGTTTTCAGAAGGAAGGTAAACCTGGCAGCTTTACATTCTCTTATTACACTTTGAAATAATAGTATCAGCACAAATGAAGGCCATGAATTTTATCCCCTATCTTGCTTGGAGGCAGCAGTAACTGGCACATATTAGATGGGTTTGTGAACATTGTAATGTATCCTGAACAGTTACCAGAGACAGGCAGATTGGTTTCTATACACGTTTTCATGAGAAGAGAAGATAAATATTATGGCCAATTCAACACTGAAATGCACAAAATTTTATATATATTTTTGCCATGCATGTCAGCTTTTTGATAATGCTGTAATGTAATACTGAATCCTTTCTGGCAGTATCTTTTCTCCAGTGTCCAGGCACCTGAAGTCTGATGGTTGCTGCCCTCTCAAATTGCACACCCAGGAGCTGGGAAACATGTGGACAGGCGTTGGGACACCAACATCAGATTCAGCGAAATAAAGCAAACTAAAGTTATATAGTCACAGCATACACTTTCATCGTCTAACATAAGCATTGTAATAGCAATACAAAACAGTTATTGACTTTCCAATAGAAGTCTACTTGAAAATTCTTCTTTCATTTTGTGAGTACCACCTGTCTGTTGGTCATTTATGTTCACAACTTCCTGGATTCCCTGCATGTTTTGCAGCTTCTCCTCTGCTGTTTGCCCTCAATTTTTTTCATTGAAATGATTAGGCAGCACTTCCAAAGCGCTCTGAAAGCACCACAACACGGGCACATTTAACCCCTTCTTGGGTCGCTAGCGAGGGTCAAAAGCACCCCGCTAGTGGCTGAAAAGCGCCACAAAAACAGTGCTGCTAAAATGCAAAGTGCACTGCTCGGCGCTTTAGCACTAACGTTTGGGGGCCCCAGTGTGAAAGGGGTCTAAAGAATACATATCCCATGGTACCTTGCTGCCTACAAGCAGGGATGAGCCGAACACCCCCCTGTTCGGTTCGCACCAGAACCTGCGAACAGACAAAATGTTCGTGTAAACTTTAGAACCCTATTAAATACAATGGACTCGAACGTTCGAAATCTAAAGTGTTAATTATAAAGGCTAATATGCAAGTTATTGTCCTAAAAAGGGTTTGGGGACCCGGGTCCTGCCCCAGGGGACATGTATCAATGCAAAAAGAAGTTTTAAAAACGGCCGTTTTTTCGGGAGCAGTGATTTTAATAATGCTTAAAATGAAAAAATAAAAGTGAAATATTCCTTTAAATTTCGTACCTGGGGGGTGTGTATGATATGCATGTGAAGTGGCGCATGTTTCCCGTGCTTAGAACTGTCCCTGCACAAAGTGTCATTTTTGAAAGAAAAAAAGTCTTTTAAAACTGACTCGCGGCTATTAATGAATTGTCGGCTCCCGGCAATACATACAAAAGTCATTGATAAAAATAAAAAAAAAGCGTGGGGGTTCCCCAGAATTCAATTACCAGGCCCTTCAGGTCTGGAATGGATATTAAGGGGAACCCCGCCGCAAATTTAAAAAAAAATTGACGTGGGGTTCCCCCAAATATCCATTCCAGGCCCTTCAGATCTGGCATGGATTTTAAGGGGAACTCCACCCCAAATTTAAAAAAAAATGGCGTGGAGTCCCCCTAAAAATCCATACCAGACCCCTTATCCGAGCACGCAACCTGGCCGGCCGCAGGGGAAAAGGGGGGGACGAGAGAGCGGCCCCCCCTCCCTCCTGAACCGTACCAGGCCACATGCCCTCAACATGGGGAGGATGTCCCCATGTTGATGGGGACAAGGGCCTCATCCCCACAACCCTTGCCCGGTGGTTGTGGGGGTCTGCGGGCAGGGGGCTTATCGGAAT
Source organism: Rana muscosa (assembly GCA_029206835.1). Classification (NCBI taxonomy): domain Eukaryota; kingdom Metazoa; phylum Chordata; class Amphibia; order Anura; family Ranidae; genus Rana; species Rana muscosa. Next base: position 776,808,031 of record CM055118.1, on the reverse strand, counting down.
CTGGAAGACCCCTTTAACAAAGGGGACCCCCAGATCCCGCCCCCCCCCCCCCCTATGTGAATTGGTAAGGGGTACATTGTACCCCTACCATTTCACGAAGAAAGCGTAAAAAAATGTTTAAAAAAACACACAAACACCTTGAAAAAGTCCTTTATTTAAAAAAAAAAAAAAAAAAAAAACAGCGGTGAAATCCAGTGTCCCGCGGCGATCCCAATGTCCAGCGCTGTCCTTCATTGGTTGTGCCTGAGCGGACCTGATGGGGAACTCCCTCTCAGTATTTTAAATGTATAGACCCGCCCCTTCTAAAGTTCCCCATCAGGTCCGCCAGCGGACCAGATGCGGAACATGAGAAGGGGCGGGTCTATACATGTATTACCACAGTGAGAGAAGTTCCCCATCAGGTCCGCCTCCTCGGTATGTCGGACCCGCCTACATCATTGGCTTGAGCGGGGAACTTCCTTCACTATGTAAATTTAAATTACACAGTGAAGGAAGTTCCCCGCTCAAGCCAATGACGTAGGCGGGTCCGACATACCGAGGAGGCGGACCTGATGGGGAACTTCTCTCACTGTGGTAATACATGTATAGACCCGCCCCTTCTCATGTTCCGCATCTGGTCCGCTGGCGGACCTGATGGGGAACTTTAGAAGGGGCGGGTCTATACATTTAAAATACTGAGAGGGAGTTCCCCATCAGGTCCGCTCAGGCACAACCAATGAAGGACAGCGCTGGACATCGGGATCGCCGCGGGACACTGGATTTCACCGCTGTTTTTTTTTTTTTTTTTTTTTTTTAAATAAAGGACTTTTTCAAGGTGTTTGTGTGTTTTTTTTAACATTTTTTTACGCTTTCTTCGTGAAATGGTAGGGGTACAATGTACCCCTTACCAATTCACATAGGGGGGGGGGGCGGGATCTGGGGGTCCCCTTTGTTAAAGGGGTCTTCCAGATTCCGATAAGCCCCCTGCCCGCAGACCCCCACAACCACCGGGCAAGGGTTGTGGGGATGAGGCCCTTGTCCCCATCAACATGGGGACATCCTCCCCATGTTGAGGGCATGTGGCCTGGTACGGTTCAGGAGGGAGGGGGGGCCGCTCTCTCGTCCCCCCCTTTTCCCCTGCGGCCGGCCAGGTTGCGTGCTCGGATAAGGGGTCTGGTATGGATTTTTAGGGGGACTCCACGCCATTTTTTTTTTAATTTGGGGTGGAGTTCCCCTTAAAATCCATGCCAGATCTGAAGGGCCTGGAATGGATATTTGGGGGAACCCCACGTCAATTTTTTTTTAAATTTGCGGCGGGGTTCCCCTTAATATCCATTCCAGACCTGAAGGGCCTGGTAATTGAATTCTGGGGAACCCCCACGCTTTTTTTTTATTTTTATCAATGACTTTTGTATGTATTGCCGGGAGCCGACAATTCATTAATAGCCGCGAGTCAGTTTTAAAATACTTTTTTTCTTTCAAAAATGTCATTTTTTGCAGGGACAGTTCTAAGCACGGGAAACATGCGCCACTTCACATGCATATCATACACACCCCCCAGGTACGAAATTTAAAGGAATATTTCACTTTTATTGTTTCACTTTAAGCATTATTAAAATCACTGCTCCCGAAAAAATGTCCGTTTTTAAAACTTCTTTTTGCATTGATACATGTCCCCTGGGGCAGGACCCCGGTCCCCAAACACTTTTTAGGACAATAACTTGCATATAAGCCTTTATAATTAGCACTTTAGATTTCTCCCATAGATTTTTCGAATTTGCCGCGAACACCCCAATTTGTTCGCTGTTCGGCGAACGGGCGAACAAGCAATGTTCGAGTCGAACATGAGTTCGACTCGAACTCGAAGCTCATCCCTACCTACAAGCAGTAATTCCTGTACTGACTCCACCTCTTGAAATTCCTCCTCTCAGCACTTCAGTGCCTACTCACAGGGCATAGTGAATACGGGTCACAGATTTCAAGTAAGTGAATGCGTAGGGATCTTTACAAAGCAAGTTCATGAACTTCAAGATCTTTCAGATTAACCCCTTAACGACCGCTCACGGCATATATACGGCGACAGAATGGCTCGTACAATCACGTACATGTACGTCCCCTTTAACTGCCTGCCGTGTGGTCGCGCACGCTTGCGACCCTGCAGTCATCCCCATGAGTCGGACCGCGGGTCCCGCGGACTCGATCGCCGCGGGGATCCCCGCGATCGTCACGGGGAGATGTTAGTGTAAACACATCTCCCCGCTCGCCTACTGACACTGTCACCGATCCCCGCTCTGTAATCAGAGCGAAGATCGGTGACGTGTCACTCGTAGCCACGCCCCCGAACAGTGAGAATCACTCCCTTAGGCATACTTAACCCCTTCAGCGCCCCGAGTGGTTAACCACTTCACTGCCAGTGTCATTTTTACAGTAACCAGTGCATTTTTATTGCACTGATCGCTGTAAAAATGACAATGGTCCCAAAAATGTGTCAAAAGTGTCTGATGTGTCCACCAGAAATTCGCAGTCACGAAAAAAATCACTGAGCACCGCCATTACTAGTAAAGAAAAAAAAATATATATAAAAATATCCCCTATGTTGTAAGTACTATAACCAAACGGCGATTGCGATTTTTTTTGACAAAAATATGTAGAAGAATACGTATCGGCCTAAACTGAGGAAAAAAAAAAAAAGTTTTTTTATATATTTTTTGGGGATATTTATTATAGCAAAAAGTAAAAAATATTGAATTTTTTTAAAAATTGACGCTCTATTTTTGTTTATAGCGCAAAAAAAAATAAACTGCAGAGGTGATCAAATACCACCAAAAGAAAGCTTGATTTGTGGGGAAAAAAAAGGACGTCTATTTTGTTTGGGAGCCGCGTCACACGGCCGCGCAATTGTCAGTTAAAGCGACGCAGTAAAAAATAGAATGAATGTATGGACATGTTTCGCACTGGGAACTAGTGCTTAGTCACAGCTATGACTAAGCACTAGTTCCCAGTGCGAGACATGTCAGTTGTACCCCCTTTTGTCTGCTGTGACTTGTAGTGCTTTGCATTTTTTAATTAAGGGCTACCGGATCGATTTTTGGAGTGCGGCTGTCCATATATTCATTTTATTTTTTGCTTCGTGCATTGCCTGCACCTATGGTTTCCGAGGAGACATTGATTGCCTGATTGCACCTACCTGGAGTGGTATCTCTCCCCTCAAAGCAACGCAGTGCCGAATCGCAAAAAGGGGCCTGGTCTTTATGCTGCATATTGGTCCGGGGCTTAAGTGGTTAATAGGTGTAGGCGAAAAAGAACTGAACTACCACGTGGAAGATTGAAATAATGATTTTAAATTTTGACCATAGCCAGGGGTATTGAATTAAATTCCCAATCAGTAAATTTTTCTTCGAGCAAAGGTCTGGATTGCATGTTTGTGTGATGACTCACTCAGGTCTTTATCACAAACCCCTGCAGCTCTGCCCCCCTTATCACAGCCCCTGCAGCTATTACCCATCCTTATCATAGCTCTGTCCCTTCCTACCTTACTCGGGCAAACAGAGCGGGAGACATAGCAGCGCTAAATGGAGGGCGAAAGCAGGAGCTGTCAAAGCAGCTGTTCACTGCATCTGAGCACCACAAAGCAAAAGCAATATTTCAGTCATTTGTGATATTCAAAGCAAACTCCCCCATCCATCCATGTCTTCATGCCTTATGCTTCATATTGTTGAGATATCACCCCTTTCCCCCACTCTCCCTCCCTAGCATTTCAGGTCGCGGCCATCTTGAGTAAGGGCAAACTATTCATGTAGCATTTACTTCCTGGAATCCATCTGCCCTTAGATCAGGCATGCATGCAGGAAAGTGTGCTTGGCTGAGAAAACCCCTCCTGAAGACTCCTGGGATCTATGACATAAATTTGCTTAGGCAGGAAACCAGGAAGTAACTGAACAAATAAAAAAATATATATATATATATATATATATATATATATATATATATATATATATATAAAAATAAGTTTAAACACAAGTAAATATGACATACTTTCCTATCCAATTACTAATACTAGCAGCATAAGGATTACAAATAATTTTGATTGGTTGCTAGGATGCTGGGCTGTCTAACTCTCCCAATCACCACACGTGCAACTCCCACTCTTGCCCTCCATCTAGTGCCGTTGTGCCTCACGCTCTGTGTTCAGAACTGCCTTTTCCCAGTGACAGCAGCGGAGGCAGGGAGGACAAATTTGTTCCTAAATTGCAGGACCGAACTGGCCGAATGGGACAATGACTCGGTCTGTATCCTATCAGCAGTCTGCCATTTAGTGACGCCTGCCATAGACTATACACTCTAAAGCATGGGGGCTCAACCTGCGGCCCTCCAACTGTTCCAAAACTACGGTACGTCGCTTCGTGTAATAGATAGAGCGGGCGCACCCGCGGTGCCGGAGCAGATGTACGTGGCTAGCGGTCACCCGCGATCGCGTCACAGAGGCAGAACGGGGATCTGCCAACATAAACAAAGCAGATATCCGTTCTGTCAGGGGAGTACAGTGTACCCGTCTGTTCCTAGTGATTAGGAACAGCGATCTCTCTGTACTCTCAGTCAGTCCACTCCCCCCACAGTTAGAAAGCACCTCCCTAGGACACACTTAACCCTTTGATCACTCCTGGCGTTAACCCCTTCCCTAGGAAGGAGAAGAGAACACCGCTCAGGTGAGTAGATCCAAATGAATGAGTTGAAGGACTCCTCCCAAGGGTGCAAGCAATGGCTGGCCTGCCTTACAGACTGCAAAAAGAAAGGAAAGGCTGCACACCAAGATAACGAATAGGAGTCCTTTATAGGAGTTATTTATTCATTAAACAAAGTGACACCACAGGAAAAACATCAAGGCAGACTCGTTTCACACAGAATCATGTGCTTAATCACTGACTTCAGTGCTTTCCCAGTCACTGAACTAAAACCAGCTTGCACATTAGGATCTCTAACTTTCCTGATCCTTTGCCCCAAAAAATACTGAAGCCAGGAGGCAGCTAGGCAAACAGCATTTTCATAAGGAACTCAGCAGCCTTCCTATTTCTCTGTACAGATTCCCTTAAGACTGGCTTCACACTGAAAACTGATGCGGCTCACAGCAGGGGTCCGGTGCATCCTGTTCTCTGTTTCAGGGACAAATCAGGCCCAATTTTTTGTCTGAATTCAGACCTGAAACGGAGCCAAAGATGCATAGGACCCCTGTGCAATCCGCTCCCCAGCCGCCCCAGTGTTTAAACCGGCTCCATTGAGAGCTGGGCACACTCGGTCATGCAAATTGAATGCAGAGGAAAAACGCATCCAATTCGCATAAGCATGAAACCAGCCTTAGTTGAGTAAAAATAAATATGAGAACAAAAAGGTGGAGTTGTTGGTTAGAGTAACCAATAAGGACTATTTTCTTTTCTATAAAATGAAATGGAGGAAACCTGATGAGTTGTAACCTAAAGAGGAGCTCCAGTCTCCTGTGTAAAAATTAAATATCAGCAGCTACAAAAACTGTAGCTGCAGACTTTAAACACCCACTTATCTGTCCCACGATCCAGGGCCATCCTAGTTCTTCACTAGCCTTCGGGTTTCTGGCACCAGCATCTTAACTGTGGGCACCCGGCTGTGACGGTTTGTGGCTTCACAGCCGGGTGCACACTGCGCAAGCGAGTCACGCATTGTGAATGGTCCGGCAGTCTTCTGGGAACTGCGACGAGTCTGCGAGGGGAAGGGCTAGAACTTCCGCTTCGATTGCCTAGGCGATTGGAGCCGAAGTGGCAGCGGGTACCTGTCAAAATCAGGAGCTTCCCCCTTTGGGTAGAGTTTTGCTTTAAGTGCTTTTTCCTATGTACCTTTTGCTATTTGGATGCCTCCCCCCCTCCGGTGTCACAATTGACACCTTTCAGGGGGGAGGGGGGTGAAGATACCTGTCTAAGACAGGTATTTTCACCCACATCCGGGAGTCCTGTCTCCGGGAATCTGCGGGAGTTACGTCACTTCCCGCAGACTTCCCTTGGTGTTCTGGGAGACACTCGGCTCCCAGAACACAGGAGCACCAATCAGAACGGCGCAGCGCGACTCGCGCATGCGCCGTAGGGAACCGGGCATGAAGCCGCAGGGCTTCACTTCCTGGTTCCCTCAGCGAGGATGGCGGAGGGAGCAGCAGAGCGACGAGCAGTCGCTCGTCCTCTGCTGCGGACGTCGGTGGACTCCAGGACAGGTAAGTGTCCAAATATTAAAAGCCAGCAGCTGCTGTAGCTGTAGCTGCTGGCTTTTAATTTTTTTTTTCCGGTGGAGCAACCCCTTTAAGTTTTAGAAACTAGCCCTATATGAATAGGCGTTTTACAAACAGGTTTTATGCAAGTCAATTGATAAAACTTAAGTGTAATCATATGAATGCCACCTTAAGTATTCTAAAAAAAAAAAAAAAACTATGTAAATCTAAGTGAAGCATAATAAAAACTAACTAAGTGTTCTGAAAATTGACACGTAAATATTAAATATGCATTCTGACATTTACTGTATAAAAAGGGAAGTCTTTGCCATTTCTAGCCAGCTAGAAGAGCTTGTAGTCGTGTGTTCTAAGCACAATTCCTGGACAGTCCAGGAATTGTGCTTAGAACACAAGGCTGGACTAAGGAGATACCTCTGGTTACATTCTCTAAACCAAAATCAGTACAACTAACTTTTATTGCTGGCTTTATCAGAACCAGGAAAATCTGTATTGGAATGTGGCAGCACTTCATCATAGGATGCCAACTACAGTTTTAGTCTCTCCTTTTCAGTAAAACATAAATTGTTCCAATTTATAAACAAAACAATAAATTGACCTGTTAAAAGTCAATATTATTATTATAATTAGGTAAAGCATACGATTCTGCTTGTACATATTTTGGCAAGGTTATTATTGTTCCTCAACTGTTGCTGGAATTTTCAGATAACTTGTTGCAAGATGAAAAATTGAAGATGATTTACTGACAGTGTAAAAAATCATAATAGCTGTTGGCCGAGTGATAATTTTTTTGTGGTGTCACTGTGACAAAAGCCATCTCACAATATACACATCAGCTCTGCCATTAGCAATAACTCAGCAAACCCCAGACAAAATCATATGAAATGCAACAAGACAGCAACAATAGACGTCTATTCCAAATAGTCCCTCTTCACATGAATCATTTACTTTATGGGTCAGGCAGGCATGCAAACCAAGGCCTTCTGAAAAGGGGAATGAACTAGAGCATTAACAAGACACATTTTACTGACCTGTGTATAGCCATTCTTAAATAGGCATACATTTTATCATCAGCATGCAACAAGATCATTCCCTAATAGAATTGTTTAGCCTCTCCTTTGAAATCGCATTTATTTTTTTTGTTAAATAAGAGTAGAAAAGCCAGCATACAGCTAAAGATCCATATTCAAAGGTTATTTACTAAAAGGTAAATTTAACATGACAAGGACTAGAACGCATTGCGCCCGTTAAGCCTTGATCATGAGCTATCTTGGTAATGCTACATGTATTTTCCTTTAAGCTTTGAAAACAGAGCTTTAGCTGTGTGGAAGCTTTCTATTTGAGAACTTTTTGTGGGCAGACAGAAGCGCTTTCTGCAGCAGCAGCATTCCACCAGCCAAAAGGTTAAAGAGCCCTTTCGTTGGTTATCATTGGGTTTTTTGAGCTTCTCCTCCTTCTGCTTCCACATTAATGGCCCAGGTGGGAATGACAGAGCCTGTACAGCCCCCCACTGCCTGCTGGCTCCAGGGATCTGAACATCATGTCTCAGGAGTCTTCAGGGAACCTCCTGAGCGCTTGGAGCACATGCACTGCCAATCACACACATTCATTTTGTAAAGCGCTGAGCAAACTGTTGGCACATAACAATTATTATATAAAAATATCCGTGCTTAGTAAAACAACAACATGCAGCAGCTAAGCACTATGACCCAGATAGTAGGCACAGAAGCAGATATAAGACAAAAAGTGCAGCGCTATAAAAATAAAATAGTCGATACAGATATGTACCAAAAACTAGGTATTAAAGTGCAAATATTGACCATGTCTATAAAACATTAGTCATGTAAAACCAATACAGTGTACAGCAAAAATTAACAAGTAAAATGTCCAATGCATCATGAAGTGCACAGAAATGAGAAATAGATCAACTGTATGCACATAACTCATAAGCGACTTAAGTTCATGAATCAAAATCCTAGTGCAATGTGAGTTCAGTGACAGGGATCATTTACGATATGCGAGACCCATCACCACGGAGAGACGAGGCTTACCGGAAAGGCAGCAATCGCCCTTACTCAGGTGGGTCATAAAAGGCTTATTGGATCTGGGATCCGTTGGAAAGATATACTGATGATTTCCCCACCGGAAGATTTCCACAGATGCTAGGCAGTAGTCAGAGCCAATCTCCCAGTGCAAGTAAGCGAATATGTAAAAAAGTTAAGAAAATCTCCAATAGTGCAAAACTGCTTAAAAGTGCTTTTATTGGAGGGTAATGCAATGCTGCATGTAACGAAATGACCCACAACCGATTCACTCAATCTTTTAAGTAAAGAAAACCAAAAAAAAAAACACATGAGTGACTCGGTTGTGGGTCAATTCGTTACATGCAACATTTAATTACCTTCCAATAAAAACACTTTTAAGCAGTTTTGCACTATTAGAGCTTTTATTTCCTTTACATATTCGCTTACTTGCACTCTGGCATTGATGCTTCGAGATTGGATCTGACTACTGCCTAGAATCTGTGGAAATCTTCCGGTGGAGAAATAATCGGTATATATCTGTTGATAGGATCCCAGATCCAATAAGCCTTTTATGACCCCACTGAGTAAGGGTGCTCGCTGGCTTTCCGGTAAGCCTCTTGTCTCTCCGTGGCGAAGGGTCTCACGTGGTCAAGTTTTTTTATTATGTCTCACATATCATGGATCTACTTCACTGAACTCGCATTGCACTAGCATTTTGATTCACAAACTTACCGGTAAGTCACTTATGAATTATATGTACATGCATACAGTTCTATTCCTCACTTCTGTGCACTTCATGATGCATTGGACTTTTACTTCTTAATTTTTGCTGTACACTGTATTGATTTTACATGACTAATTTTTAATAGCCACAGTCAATATTTACACATTTGCACTTTAATACCTAGTTTTTGGTACATGCATATCTGTATCAACTAATTTATTTTTATATCACTGCACTTTTTGTCATATACATAATAATTAATAATAATAATAATAATAATATTATTATTATTATTTTAATGTGCACTAGCCAAGAAACTATTGTTTACAAGTTGCCATAGTATTGGCAACATGTAAACAATATGATTCCCCAAGCAGAGCACTGGTTGATAGTGCATGGGCTCCCAGCGCTCTAGCCGGGTGTGTGACCTGGTATGCTGCAGTGGAGTGGCAGATCACAGCGGATAAGGCTGGGTTCACACTGGTCCGACAAACGCTCCAACATTGGGAGCTCATGTTGCATGACGTGTGAAAATCAAGGTTTCCCTATGAGAGCCGTCTTAACTGGTCCGACACAAGTCCGTCCGACTTTGAAAATGCTCCCTGTACTACTTTGGCCCGACTTTGATCCTACTTCAGCCCATTGAATATCATTGAAGTCGGATCAAAGTAGGATCCTTGTCCTTACCATCTGACTTTTGACATCCGACATGGTGATTACAGCAGCAGTAAAAGGAATTTCTCTCACCTTGGGATTGTTTTGATTGGTCAAAGGACAAGTCAGACTAGCACAAAGTTGGATCAAAGTAGTATCCTGTTCATGAAAGTCGGATGGATGTCGGACCAATATAGGATCAATGTAGGACTGATGTAGGACTGATGTCGCAGAGCAAAGTAGGATGAAAGTTGTATGACTGTCGTGTCGTACCAGTGTGAACCCAGCCTCAAGGAACTAAACAAAAAAAAAAGAATCCATTGCCCCTAATACAAATGGCAGAAAACAGGCAAAGTTAAAAAGAATGCAAAATAGCACTGGCCTGCATGAAAAAGTAAGTATGTATTGTAAAACTTAACACTGGGAATGAGACAAAATCTACCTGTGGATCCCTGCAAGGCTTAAAGTGAAAACAAACCCACCTACTTAAACATGTTGTTTTGGATAACGGATACAGTTACCACTGTGCTTATGTGCAGCATCATGGCAACTGCAGATCAAACTGAGGCTAAGATGGCGGTTTCCTTTCCTTGGCTGTAAAGGATGGGAGGGTTTAGTTCCACATTAAATGCAGGGATTTAAAGCAAAGTGCAGGAATAAGCTTTATTACTTGCTCTATTCTCACTCCGACAGGCTCCAGTGCTGTCCTCAAGATCTGGGCTGTGGAAAGTCCCTGGGCTTCATCCTGAACAATGTTGGGCTATTAAAGGATAGGTTCACCTTGTGAACGTTATATTTTTTACCTGTATTTAGGGTGTAATATATAACAGGCTCAGTATCCCATATTTTACACCCTTCACCATGGTCTCCCTGTGACAGCGGGCATTGATTCTACCCCTTGCAGCCACTGTCAGAATTTAAAAACATGGCTGTGTGGGACTCTGCCAGCACAGCTACGTTATTCATTCACAAGGATCTGTGAATGAATGAATGAATGAACTACAAGCACAAACAGCTTGTACTTCTAAATGAACTACAAGTGCGCTGAGCAGCTCCCTCATAGATCACCAACATTGAGTAAATGTAAATTTTATATATATAAATAACACACACATTTTATTTTTTTTACCTGCGAAATCATGTACATTTATTATTTTTCGACTAAAAAGGTGAACTTAGCCTTCAAATCTACATTGTATACGAGGAGGTGAACATGGATCCGCAGCCAAGCGCCTTAAAGTGATTGTAAAGTCTTGTTTTGTTTTTTTCCCCTCTAAAAATAACAAACATGTTATACTTGTGTAGTGGTTTTGCACAGATCAGCCCAGATCCTCCTCTTCTCGGGTCCCTCTTTGGCTCTCCTGGCCCCCTCCCTCCTGTTGAGTGCTCCCACAGTAAACAGCCAATCTCTCCTGATTGGCTACTTGGCTCTGATTGACAGCAGCAGGCGACAATGGCGTTGCTGCTGCGTCTCAGCCATCAATCAGGAGGAGAGTCCCTGATGGTCGTGAAAAATCGCTGGAGAGAGATGCGGGTCAGGTAAGTATTAGGGGGTGCTGGGGCGGCTGCTGCACAAAAGTATTTTTTATCTAAATGCATTAAGGTAAAAAAACTGACTTTACGACTACTTTAAGCCTCGTACACATGAGCCGAATGTTAAGCGGCATTCGGCCCATGTGTACTGGAGTCGGGTCGGCTAGCTTCTGTTGTTGGACCAAAAAAGGTCTGCCGATTGGCTGAGAGCGCTGAACGGAGTCTTCTGGCAGGGGGCCTGTCCCCCTGTCAGAACACAATAGAACAGCAAGGGAGATCACTGTACTAACGTCAGACAGTACTCCCGAGCTGTCAGTTTTTCTTTTATTTCAGCCCTGCTGGATCGAACGAAAAAAAAAAACTACGGGTGTGTACGAGGCTTTGGAGAGGAGACTCTAGGGACTTCACATGGAACCAGGAGTAAGGTAATTAATATGAATGAATTTAGGTTTGGTCTGAACCTGGATTTAAACTTACCCCTAAGGAAGCCATCACTCCCGCCCAATCAGCGCTAGCACAATATGTGGTCATATTAGGTCAATAATGTCACAAACATCCATGTGCCTGTCTGTACATGTAGCTGCAAGACGTGGAATGCTCTGACCACAGCTTACTGGGTGTCAGTGGATGGGAATGACAGCTTCCCTCTGGGTCCAGTAAAAACCTAAGCTCGGACAAAACTAGAGCTCATGTAAAGGCACAAGGTTTCCCATCTGTCATGGCTAGGCTCAGCCCTCCCTTCTCAGAGCTCAGCTGTCGGTTAATTGTCAATATTCTTCATTCCACAGTGACTCACCTGATGATCATATCCTGCTCGTCAATCAGCCTGCTGGCTATTATTTAAGCTGCTTGCATCAGATCTCCTGTGCCTTTGCCTTGGTCAACACATCCAGATACTCTCTGCAGTGTTTTCCTGTTAAAAAGACTTTTGCCTGGCTGACTTCCCTTCTGGTTCCCGATTCTGTTTGCTGCCTCTGACTAGTTGATCTCTGGATTCCTGTTTTACTGGCTTGTTCTGACTACCTGCTCTGGTTACCGAACCCTGGCTATTTTTTGACTACGTTTGTACCATTTTATTAAAGTGTGATTTTTACTGCACTTCTGTCTCAGTCCGATTCATGGTTCCTGACACTATCTTATTGCATTCTTTGCATTAAGATAAAAAGCCTTCTGTGTGCAGCAGCCCCCCTCATACTTACCTGAGGTCCCTCTCTGTCCAGCGATATCCACGAATGTGTCAGCCGTCCGACATTCTCCTTCCCGATTGGCTGAAATACAGCAGTGTCGCCATTGGCTTCCGCTGCTGTCAAAGTCAGCTAGCCAATCAAGGGAGGGGGTGCGACCGGGCCAGGGCTCCGTGTCTGAATGGATACACAGAGCTGTGACTCGGCTCGGGTGACCCCATAGCAAACTACTTGCTGTGGGGGCACTAAACAAGAGGAAGGGGCCTGGAGCAACAAAGAGGCACCGAGAAGAGGCGGATCGGGGCTGCTTTGTGCAAATTTACTGCAACAGAGCAGGTAAGTAGAAGTTGTTTTTTTGGGGTTTTTTTCCCTATAAAAATAACAAACACACAACTTTACAATAACTTTAAGCCTTGTAAACACAGGCCAAACAAACATCAGGCGGTATTGGCCTGATTAATAGAAACTGACCAATATTCAGCCTGTGTGTCCAGCAGCTGGTTCGGCTTCTGTCGAAGAGGCATGCCAAAAAAAAAAGTCTGCCGATTGCCATTTGATTAGCGCTCTCAGCCTATAGCGGCGGGTGTTGAATAGGTGGGTTCTGGTGGGGGGCGGTCTCCCTGTCAGATCAGTGGGGGAAATCGTTGTACTAACATCGGATTATAAGTACAGCAGCTCCTCCCAAGATTCGTTTATTTTTTGTTCAGCCTGCTGGGTTGTCCCCCCTAGACTGAACAAGCATTTGACCCTTGCAACATAGGGAAGCCAACTGCAAGGGTATATTTTGTCTAAGAGTTTGGTTACACTTTGTGCGATTACCAGTATTTTTCCACATTGGATAAAAGGCCAGTCACTGATAGGACACAATCATTTTCTATGGGTCTCATTCACACAGCGCTAGTGTGATGTACAGCATACTGGATGGCAACGCATCTCACCGCGCAAAACACAAACGAACTGTCATTATGTAATACTTCAAATAAAGTTAGAAAAATGTAAAAGGTAAGCAGCGCTATGAGCATTTTAGCTCCCTACTGAGCTCATACTTACAGCCATGCAGGCTAGTGTTAACAAGGCCTAATTTTAGAGTTTTGCTTATAATTGTCATCTTATAACATTTTGCCTGAACATCGGGATGAAAAAAAATTATTTTCTTAATACAAGAGGTAGGAGTATTCTTAATTGAATCTTGGAGTGCTTTGTATATTTCTTCCAGATCTGTGCAGTAATCCAACGTGAAACTTTGCCACTCTGCAGAACTTCCTGTAATAAAGACTGGTCACTGCTACTCTCTCTCCTCATGCAAGAATGACTGGCCTTGCCTCCACCCACTCCTGTAGTTTTCTGCAGGCAGCATGTAGTGGGTGGAGCCTGCTAGGCCCCTCCCACAGCTTTGCTCAAGCTACGTACAGAATCTTTAGAATTTCACTGGGACTTTACAAAGTAATATCCGAGTTTGCAAAGGCATTTTGTGTATGCAAAGTGGATTTATAGCCTTTATGTCTATTGAAGTATATATTTAAAGTGTTGGGTCACCTTGACAGAAAATCTGTCAAGGTGACCCAACACCAGACCCCCGCCGTATTTGCAAGATAATGGCACTGCAACCTAATCATGCAATCAGGGCTGGCAAGAGCTCTCTCTGCTTCCACTCACTGTGCCCGACTTGCAGAGTCCTTCAATGTAGATAAAGTTGGAAACCAGGCGAGGATGAATTAAAAATGTCACCCAATGAGTACACATGTTCCAAACAAAGCCGACACTAATGCATTTCAGCCTATCAAGGCCTTACCCATAGTTAACTCCTGCAAGCACCCAACGGTCCCGGGATTTGAAATCCTTGCTGCCTTCTCTCCTCTACATACAGCACTTCAAGTATGGACCAGGCGGCAAAACAAGTGCTGGAATCCGTCTGGTCTGTACTTGCAGTGATGTACAGAGAGGAGAGAAAGCATCAGGAATTTCAAATCCCTGGCCTACTGGGCAGCTTGCGGGAGCCTTCATCACAGCACAGAATAACGGTAGGCAAGTACAATGGGGAACTGGGAGGATGGGGGGTCCAGTGTTAGGTAACCCATTACAGATTTCTGTAAAGGTGAACTTGCACTTTAAAAAGGTTTTGTGGTGGAGTTGAGCTTTAACAACGCTCTTTTTTTTTTCTTCCTTTAACCCCTTGGAGCTGGTGCCTCCCTGCCCTAGAAGGCGTTTAGGATCATGTGACCGTCGTGATTGGCTGTCACATGATCGGAGGCCTCCTGATCACAAGCAGCAATCGTGAGCTTTTTGTTAGCTGCTAGTAACCACCAATTCACGCTGAGCGGACGCATATGTGTGTGCCCCCGGCACCAACAGGTTAACCAGATTTGGCTGAAGTTTCTCTTTCAAATGGAATTCCAGTTTAGCCTTTAAAATGCCCCCCTCCACACACATATTCTGACTAACCTGTGTAAGAAAGGTGTATATACTTACCTGTGTCCAGGCCACTCTGGTCCAGTCATGTGATCCGGCTCCTGTGTCAGGCTGCAGCACTTGCAGGGGAGAAGAGGGAGTATGGATATTGAAGCCTATGGGTGAAGTCACCCCTCCAGCCTTTACTAGCCATTGTGGAAGCACTCTTTTTCTCTCTCTTCTCCATGGGCATAGCGTAAGGGGTAGCAGGGGTCACAATTGCAACCCCACCCCCAGCTCCAGGGGGCCCATGCAGCCTTCCCGTCATATTATCATATCCTCCACAAAGTCCAGCTCCAATCTGCCCTAGGGCCCCAGAGCCACGCTCCAGTACTGGGCTTCCACTTTGCCTTCCACAGTCCTCCTCATTGGCTGGGGAGAAGCTGTGAGCCATTTCCTGAATGGAGAGGAGCACGGGGTGAGAACAGCCCAGGATGGGAAAGTGTCTGTGCTGTGTGCTGGCAACATGGAATGGTAACCAAGCTCAGTGTGGCAAGAGGAGGAGAGTGCTGTCCTGTAGCCACGATGGGACCAATGTTACTGGTGAGGTAAGACACCGCTCAGTGTCTCCTAGTCAACAGCTGGGATTCTCTCTACCCCCACCCCCGGGGATGTCCACTTAGCCCACTTCCCTGACAACTGGGGAAAAGGACACACACCTCCGGGAGATGACCTTCCCCCAACACCTGCCAACACTGTTTAAACAAATCTCTTAACACCTCCTGAGGGGCTGCAAGCTCCAGATTTTGTGTAACATGACTTTGCACCCCCAGATCTAAGTTGCGCCCTCCCCCCCAAAGCCCCCTGACCACCCCCTCCGCCCTGGATGCTATGTCCGGCTGCTGATCTCCTTTCCCATTACAGCACTCAATACTGCTCCTTCTCTGCATGGCTAAAATCACATTCCTTTACAACACAGCCAGTCAGCCATGATCTGCACAGGGTGTATATGCCTACTGAAACTGCACTGCCGTTCTGGCCAGAGAACTTTACAGGTCGGAATGGTAACATAATAGTCAGAAACACCTTGTGAAGACTGACAGACTGTGTGTAAAGGAATGTGATTTCAGCCCTGTGTATTGGGGGGGGGGGGGGGGCTGTATACAGTGCTGGGATGGGAAAGGAGTTCTGCCAAGTGACTTGCCAGGGGTCCCTGTCCTCTGATTCTCCAGTGGTGATCCCTGTCCTCTGATGTAAGGAGGAACTCTGGGAATGCTAAAATCTTAAGCCCCTTTGAGTATCTTGGCATGCGGTGGGTGTATCTGCACGCGCAGTGGAAGTGGTGGGTGATAGTGGGGAGGGGACCAGGTCAACTTTCGCATCAGGGCCCACAAGCTTCAAGCTATGCCTCTGCAGCTGCTAATGGTTGACACAGGGGAGATCATGTGATTGGAGTAAATACAGGTAAGTAAATACAGCTTTCTTATACAGGTCAGTATGAGTGGGGGGGGGGGGGCGATTTTATGGCTAGTTGGGGTTTGAGCACAAGAATAGGTAATAACATTTCATTAGAAGACATAATATTTGGTGTACGAGCAGACAACACACATGCTTAGGATACAGATGTACCTACAGCTGAACACCTGAGCACTGCACACACCTGAGTGCTCAGGGGATTTCCCTGTATAAGGCTCTATGTCTAGGAGTTTCATCACCTCAGGACACCCCATAGAATCACAGGACTGTCACAAGCTCACACCTGACCATTGTCCCCATTGAAGTTCCAGGTATAGTCCCAGCTGAGGTCCTCAGAGCCGTCCCACCTCCCTCCCTCCTCCAGCCTGCACTCTTACCTCGCTCTTGCTCTGCTTGCAGGCAGACGGGGATAGTTTTCTTCCAGCCAGGCATGTTCCCAGAGGCACGGCTCTCCTTCAGGGCTCGCTGCACCTATGGCACATAACACCTCCCAATCACAATGGAACCGGTGGCGGTTTACACCGCTTCCTTGTGTCGTCCCCGGGTGCCGGCACTCGAGTCGCCTGCTGTGCTCCGTGTCTCGGGGGAGAAGGCTCGGGCAAGGAGGGGGCTGCAGTAATCAGCTCACGGAAGGCACTGGAGTAGGAGGAACAAGTGCACGGTGATAGAGGCACACTGAGGAGAAGGGGAGGGAGGGATGTCAGGGAGGCGGGGGAGAAGAAAACTTCCCATAGAGATTGAAGGAGGAGTAGTGTACTCAGTGCTTACACACTTCATTCCCGCCGGGCACACATTATTCTATGGCCTCTGTCCGTGTCATTATACCGGCCTCTCCACTCTTCCATTCATGACTAGAATGGACACTCCCATCTGCCGCCAGCCTCCATTAACCCCTTCATAGAGATAGAGCACGCCTTCCCCTCCAAGTGCTGCTGTCAGCGCTATGGAGCACGTTGTGTATTGTCTGACAGAAATACAGGGGGGGGGGGGGGGGGGATTCTGCATCCACTTACTTACCACACTGTCCCATTCATCTCTGCAGGACTGCACCATTCTACTGCCTCAGTGTGTGTCCCCACCAAGAAATGGGGTGGCATTGTACCACTGGTGCCTGGCACATTTGGTGATAGACAGCTATATATACAGCAGGGTTCCTCCAATGGTTGCTAGGGGTTCCTTGAGCAATGACCGGTTTTTGCCTCTCAGATAAGTTCCCAGTGACACCAATTATCTTTTTAGCTATCTGTAGGGAGGAAATTCTTCCCCAAGACCACAGATGTAAGGAGCACTCTTCCACTGACCATCACACCAATGTATCATGAGTTGTGGATATAACCATTTTTAACGGGTTCCCTGAGACCGAAAGGTTATTTTAAGGGTTCCTCCATGTTGAAAAGGGTTCCTTCATGTTGAAAAGGTTGATAAAGTCTGATATACAGTATATATATGTATTCATCTCTGGTAAACCATTTTACTCACCCCAAGTTCACACTGGCATTAAAAGCAGGCATAGGGGGGGGTGTAAAAAAACGCCTATGCAAATGATAAAATGGACCGCACACAGTTACATAGTTAGGTTGAAAAAAGACACAAATCCATCTAGTTCAACTAATAAATAAAAAAACATACAATCCAGTGGCTGCCCGTCCATAGAGGGCACACGGGCGCCGCCTCCCCTATCCATGCATTTTGGTTCCCTGATCTACATATCAGAGCGCCGGTCCATGGATTCCAATGCGGGTGAATGCTTTTTTGAAGCACCTGATTAGAGGCTCTAATAGGCTTCAAAAAAAAGGGGGTTGTGTGACGATAGCAAATTTTTTTCCGCTATTTTCACACTAAAGTTCCTCCCCTGCTAATCAGGAGGCAGGTCGTGAAACCTGTTTCCCGATTGGCCAAAGCGTCCTGCGATCCTTATTGGATGCCTAGCGCTTTGGCGGAAGAGAAGACACAAGCTTGAGAAGGCGGGTACCAGAGCCGCAACTGCCCACACTCCAGGAGAGGACACCCCACAGCCCCATCACACGAGTGGGTAAGTGCAGGACCGCCTGCGGAAAAAGGGAGGTTTGTGCTGTCAGTGCCGCGCCGCCCGGCGGGGGTTGTACTGTCAGTGCCAGGAGGGGGGTTTTGTATGTTTGCCCCCCCAAAAAAAGAACCCACCAACTGCCACTGATCACATATACACAATCCTTCACCCACAGTTGATCCAGAGGAAGGCAATAAACCCCAGCAAAGCATGATCCAATTTGCTACAGCAGGGGAAATAATTCCTTCCTGATCCCCCGAGAGGCAATCGGATTTACCCTGGATCAACTTTACCTATAAATGTTTGTACTCAGAGTCTCTGCGTGAGACATGGGTAACGAACATGGAGAATGACATATGAACAAGACCTGGAGTGTGCCAAAGGTCACGTGGTCGGTATGCCTAAAAGGGGCCAAAAAAGAGGACACTAGAGTAAGTAGTAACAGATTTTATTGCAGTAACAAAACATCAATCAGTCAGATGCATGAACGCACGAGCCATCTCCACCGGAGGATCCGGTATGTATCTGCTGAAACAAGTTGAATTCCACCTCCCCAACTTCCTGATGACATGAGTCGGGATCCCCTGGCGTGAAGCCGCAGAGGCCGCTCCAATCCTAAATGAGTGACCCGACAGACTAGCCGGGTTCAAACCCAGGTTGGACCACAACGTGCGGCAGTGTTTGGAGAACTGCGATGCTGTGAGGGGAGCCACCGGGAAAGGAAGCAAGGGACTGTCCCTGGGTTTGTCGCCGATCAGCGCCATGAGCTGATCCAACACCAACACCGGGCACCACGCACCGCCGGTCTTGAAATACGAAACATCCGTGCCAGCCCCGAACTGCTGAGTCTTGCAAGCTGACAGGTGTAAAATGTAACGGTTCGGATGCCTGACCAGCTGGCCTCTCGTGAGGGTCCGGGAACCAGGCCCGGAACGGGAAAACTCACCCGGCCTGAGGAACCCAAAGAAAGCCAGGTAAATGGCAGCCTTGAGCACCATGCTGAGAAGCCTCCCAAAAGGCAGCGCATCCAGCAAACCAGACATACTCTGGAAAATATGCCCCGTGACCGGGAGTCTGCAGATGGTGGTCGGAGGACAACTCCTCCGGATGCCCCTCAAAACAGCCTTGATGGCATGGGCAGAGAAATTGGAGAGCTGATTTGGATCCTGCAAGGACAAATGGTGCTGAACCCCGGCCAGATATGTTTTGATGGTGCCATGAGACAACCTGAGTTTGGTATGACAGTAAGCAACAAAAGCCAACAAGTAACGGACATCAGGGCAGTTGCCACACGGGTGCTGTGCCTGAAAAACCTGAAAGGACTTCCAAGCTGAGGTGTAAGCCTTCCTAGTGTTGACCGACAACGACGCCCCGACTAAGACTGCCGCCTCCAGCCAATGGAAGTTTAATCCAGCATCAGAAGGGAAGCCTGCGGGGACAGCGTGGCAAATGCGGCGGCATGCGGGACCTGCTGGTAAAACAACAGAAAGTTAAGCCGGGACAGCGCATCAGCCACCACATTGTCCACCCCACTGATGAACTTACACTGGATGTGAAAATGATATTGCAGGGATAACCAAATTAACCTACGAACGAAAGACATGATGACCACGGACCGTGATCTGCCTTTGGTGATAATCTCCATGGCTGCTTGGTTGTCCGTGGAGAAAACCACCGTCTGCCCTGACCACGAACTACCCCAAACCCAAGCTGCAGCCACTATGGGGAAAATTTAAAATAAGGCAGATGAATCCGTGAACCCTGGGATGGCCAATATGTCATCTGGCCAAGGCCCTGCCAACCAATGGGTGCCAAAAATGGCCGCATAGCCCACAGTGGCTGCCGCGTCAGTTCCAACCTGAGGGGAGGAACTGGACTCCGCCGGAATGAACATGGTGACCCCATTCCAACACCGGAGGTACTCGTCCCACATGTGAAGGTCAGCCAACGCCGCAGCGTCCAGCTTGACCCGTGAATCTGAGTCCGGGGCTGCTGGTAACAACGCCAACAACCTGGAAATGAAGGATCTCCCCTGCGGAATGATCCGCATGGCGAAATTTAACATGCCCAAGAGAGACAACAATTCCACCCTGGTACAGACCTGCGAGACTGAAAAGGCATGGATACACTCTCTGATCCTGGTGAGTTTGTCCGCCGGAAGCCTGGCCTGCATGGTTTCGGTGTCCAGGACAATCCCCAAAAAGGTGAGTGCTGATGTCGGGCCCTCCAACTTCTTGGTTGCCAGAGGCACGTTGAGTGCTGAAAAAACCGCCAGCAACTTCTGCAAATCAATGGGGATTTGCTGAGGACTCTCAATGAGGAGGAAGTCATCCAGATGATGAATGACCTCATGACAATGCTCTACATGGATGAGAATCCATTCAAGGGCTTGGGCAAAGACATCGAACAACCATGGACTGCTCTTGGACCCGAAAGTGAGTCTGGAGGCAAAATAGTACAAACCTCTCCACTTTATCCCATGCCACTGCCAGAGTGATGGCATGATCGGGAGAAGTTTGAAAGCGTCCGCTATGTCTGCCTTGGATAGCCAAGCCCCCCGCCCTACCTTGATAATCTGTTGGATGGCCTGGTCTACGGAAGCATATTTCAAGGAAAATTATTCGGACGGGATTAATGAATTGAGACTAGGCACAGCGGAGCAATGAGGGGCGGACAAGTCATAAATTAATCTCAATTTATTGGAAAACTTCCCCTTGACCAACCCCAGCGGATTGACCCTCCAGCACAGAAAAGGAGACATGGAAAAAGGACCGATGACGAACCCCTTGTCGAGTTCGGACTGGAGTAAGGTGTCCACCGCCCCAACATCCAACTCACACGACCTGAGGTTGGGACTCTCAAATGTGACCAACCGCAAGGTAATGAACCCAGTGTGGAAGCCCCGTGTGAACCCTTCAACCAAAAAGGGGCATAGCTCTGTGGAAGGGTGAGAGGACAAGCAGTCCTGCAAAAACCTAATGTTCATGCGGCTCAGTCAGCTGTGCTTGCCTTGCCTAAGCGAACAGGATGACTTAGGATGGGCCCTGAAACAGCCTGAGCAGATGTGCAACAACCGGCACTGACTGTAGTTGCACACACCGTGATTGAAATTGTTACAAATAGGTGACCTCCCCAGATACTGGATGGGCCTACCCAATTTGTCCACGGTAGCCGCCTGAGTAGGTGCTGGTAGTGAAGCGGGGAAGGCTCTGGAAGTGCCTGGCAGAACCGGAGGTTCTGCGTTGGGGCACCAGTAAGCCGTGTGTGATGATGACTGGCAGGTGGCGCAGACTGGTGACCTCAACCCCGCAAAATGACGGCAGAACAGCTCAGTATCCACGCTGACCCAGGCTGCAACTACCTGATGCTGGGCCAACAAGGCGGCGGCTTTGGCGGAGAATGATCGGTGGTAATCATTAAACGCTGTACCCCCAAACTTGTGACCCAACTCCACCACCGCATAGAGGTAGTGATCCAGCTCCTCTCTCCTATGGGGACTCGCAGAGCAAATGATGTCTCTGAACAAGCTGAACGCCAACACGAACTCAGGGATGGAGAGCTTGCGGTTCAACCTGTGGTCCCTGGACTTGATGATGACAGAAACGTCCCCACAGGCATACGACTTATTGTCAGCCACATCGTGAGTGGCTATCAATAAGGACGCCAGGTTAGGGGGCGTGGCTACCGCGCTAGCTGATGGACGCATAGTCAGAGAGCTCCGCTCCAGCGACGGAAACCTAGCAGAACCGAGGCGAATCTGATAGCTACTGACACTCGCATTTAAGCCCTGAGGATCCCCTTCACCCCCGCGGATGGCCAGGAGGCGACAAAACCCGAATCACCTGAAACGGCTGAACGATTTCTTCTCCCCTAAGTCCCGCGGCCTGGTCAAAGATGGCGCCGGCGGCAGCTCCCCGGCCTCCTCGCGCGACTCCCAGCCCACACCGCCCAGCATGAGTCCGACGGCGAATCCTTCGCAGCGCTCACCGGAGACATCGACACCCATGTCGGGCAGCCCAGCAAAATCGAGGCCCCGGATGTCAGAAGGCCCAAGCGGTCAGAAGGTTAGTGAAGCAGCTACCTCCCTAGAGGACACCAGAGACCTAGCTGACACCATTAACTCCTTCCCCACCACCAACCAGCCAGTGTCAGATACAACCTTAAAAGACATGCTTGTCTCCCTACGCAGCTCCATGCATTCTGACATGATGGAATGCATGCGCAATTTTAAGTCTGACATAGGGGAACTGGGGTCTAGAGTAGACCACGTGGAAACGAAAATGGGTGAATACGCAGCCTCATATAACACGTTAGTGGATTCTCATAATGATCAATCTGACGAGGTCACATGGTTGAAGGCAAAGGTCGCTGACCTTGAAGATAGGTCAAGGAGAAACAACGTGAAACTCAGAGGAGTCCCAGAATCCGTACAACCTGCCCAATTGCAGCAATATGCCCAAGAACTCCTATCAGCATACCTACCAACACTGACCAAAACGGACCTGGTGATAGATAGAATTCACTGCCTCCCCAAACCAACTCACCTCCCTGACAACATCCCCAGGGACGTATTAATGAGGATACACTTCTTCCACGTGAAAGATATATTCATGTCTGCCTTCAGGAAGTGCGCCCAACCCCCCAACCACTACGCTAATATTCAGGTCTTTGCAGACTTGTCACAGTACACCATGCAGAAACGTAAATCTCTTATTACTGTGACTAAAGCTCTGCGCAATCATAATATCGCTTACCGTTGGGGGTACCGGACAAAACTCACTGTCACCTATGACGGGAAGACATCAGTGATTACCTCCCTAAATGAAGGCTTAGCATTACTGCGAGAATGGGACATTCTCCCTGAACATACATCTGATGAGCTTCGCTCGTCACCCAAGACGAAAACACTGGAAGAGTGGCAAATTGTATCCCACAAGAGAAAGTCACACAAATCCTCAGCGCCTCGTATGTAACAACCAACCTAAACCGACTAGTTTCTCGTAAACTGGAGTGGAAAACCCACTTAAACCCCCTTGTACGAGCTATGTGCAGTGCAACTGCCATCAGATTCCGGAAGGAATCTACTTTCTTAATGCAATTAATTTTGCTTTGTTTGAATATTGACACTCTGTTTTTTCATTCTACTCCTTTCCCCTCCTCTTCCCCTCCATCCCGCACCCCGATGGATCGCTCACCGTGGAACCAACTGTTCTCATGCATCACCTCTACCACTACACTCCGCTGCATGGACCCGAACTCTCGACACATGGAGCATTCAAGGTACTTCTATATCTTCTTACTGCACCTCATATGGCTATCACAATAATCTCCTTCAATGTTCATGGCTTGAACCACCCAGCCAAAAGATCATCAGTATGGAAGGAGGCCCTTAAACTTCGTGCTGACGTCTTATGCCTGCAGGAGTCTCACTGGTCTTCCATGTCTACTCCTTCTTTCCATCATAGAAATTTTCCCCATATTTTCCACGCCTCGTCAACCAAGAAACAAAAAGGTGTAGTAATAGCCATTAGAGACTCTATGACTTTCTCCCTCCAGGAATCCTTTGCAGACCCTGAGGGTCGATACTTAATTGTGATTGGCACGCTTAACAGCCGCCTCTATACCATAGTAAATGTATATGCTCCCAACACACACCAAGTGAGGTTTTTGAGGAAAATATTTTACAAAATTAACTCTCTTAAAAAAGGAGCGGTTGTGATGTGTGGAGACTTCAATGCAACGATAAACCACAAACTCGACACTACATCAAAGGCTAAACGTCCTCCGCCGTCCCTTCAAAATATTCTACACACTGAAGAAATGTTTGACGTCTGGAGATGTCAACACTCCACGGAACGAGATTATACATTCCACTCCTCCAGACATAATACCTGTTCTCGGATAGACTTTATTCTTGTTGACAGGAACCTGCTGCAGAAAATTTCCTCCTCCGCCATACATGACATAACATGGTCAGACCATGCGCCTGTCTCAGTTGTGGTGGAGGAGGGACATTCCCCTTCGCCAGCTTATATCTGGCGTGCTAATGCTTTTTTGCTACAGCAGCCAGACCAGGCGGCTTTGGTAAAAAATCACCTTAACGAGTATTTTGCTCTTAACAGAAACTCAGTATCGAACCCTTTTACTTTATGGTGTGCCCATAAGGCATATATTAGAGGCATTTTAATACAAATGAGCTCTAGGGCAAAAAGACAGAGGATGCAAAAGATTGACTCCCTATTATCCCATATCAGACTTCTAGAATCCCAGAACAAAACCACCCCTGACCCTACAGTAGCAAACCAACTAGATGGTCTGCGAGCAGATCTCAGACTCATGATGCTAGAACATCACAACAAACATTTACTTTACCTTAAAACGAATCACTATTCGGCTGGCAATAGGGCGGGGAAGCTCCTAGCCCAAAAACTAAAAGAACAAAAAGCCAAAACCAGAATCCCCTTTCTCACAAACCTCTCAGATGGCAATAAAATCTACAATCCACAAAGCATTGCTGATTCCTTTGCTGAGTATTACTCCTCCCTTTATAACTTAGTAAATGACCCAAACACCCCCCAACCATCAGAGGAATCAATAAACGTATTCCTGAAGGACTTATCTCTTCCTTCCTTGACGGAAGCACAATTGGAAACCCTAAACTCCCCTTTCACTGAATCTGAGATCCGCACAGCTATTCAATCACTCCCCAACGGTAAATCCCCAGGCCCGGATGGTTTACCGAATGGTTATTATAAAAAAAAAATCGGAAACCCTACTCCTCCCACTTCAAGAAATGTATTCAGCAGCGGCGTCCTCTGCCTCTTTCCCGGCCGAAATGTTAAACGCATATATCGTTACCATTTCGAAACCCGGCAAATCGCCTGATTCTCCAGCTAATTTCAGACCTATCTCCCTTCTGAATACAGATGTGAAACTGTAAGCCAAAATTCTTTCCCATAGGCTCCTACCCATACTACCAACGTTGATTGGCCCTGATCAGACCAGATTCACAAAGGGCAGACAGGCTGCAGATGCCACTAGGAGGGTTATCAATATCCTACACCACGCAAAATCCTGTCGGATGCCTTCACTCCTGCTGTCCTTGGACGCGGAGAAGGCATTCGACAGGGTCCACTGGGGTTACATGACACAAACTCTGAAAAAATTTGGTTTCGCTGGCCCTATTCTATCGGCTATCTTAGCATTGTATTTCTCCCCTTGTGCACAAATATACACCTCTAACATGTTATCCCGCCCATTCCCCATCTCCAATGGGACTAGACAGGGATGCCCCTTGTCCCCCTCAATTTTCAACCTCATTATAGAACCATTAGCTGAAAAAATTAGAGCCCACTCAGAAACACCAGGTTTCAACCTACTAGGAGAATCCCACAACATAAACCTCTTCGCGGACGATATTATCCTACTTTTGACTTCCCCACAGACCTCCCTATCTCAAGCCCATAATATCCTAGTCAACTTCAGTCAGATATCTTACTATAAAGTTAATTTTACAAAATCCCTCATTCTAGGACTTAATCTCTCCACCCCTCTCCAACGACGATTACAGAACGACTTCCCTTACACTTGGAGCTCTTCCAGTATACCATATTTGGGACTTCATCTCACAGCAGACCCTAACAAACTAGCAGAGGCCAACTACGGCCCCTTAATAGCCAAACTAGCATCTGAAATACGACGATTAACTAAAATTGACCTAACATGGTCAGGCCGCCTTGCATCTTTCAAGATGCTGCTCCTCCCCCAAATTCTATACATTTTTCGCACTCTCCCTATCCCACTCAAACCAACCTATCTCAACGCACTTAATCTTCAACTTAAACAATATATTTGGGGAACCAAACGAACAAGATGTTCAAAAAACCTGCTTATTAAACACAGACTGGCTGGAGGTATGGGATTAGTGGATCTAAAAGACTACTATAGAGCAGCTCTACTCACCCAACTGAAATGCTGGTTCCCTACACAGGCAACTAACCCCTGGTGCAGACTAGAACAAGCATTATGCCCAACGCAAAATCTATACCACCTCTTACTTTTAGATATTTGGAAACCATTCTCACTCCACGCCCTACCACTTACCATTAGGGCCTCACTCATAGTGTGGAGGGATCTTAACAGGCATAGTATAACGCCCCCCATAAATACTCACCTCCCAATACCCCTAGAATTATTGAATAGCGCGATCCTACACGCAAATTACTCTAAATGGGTGACTCAGGGTATTACCTTACTATCTGACCTATATGACAATAACTCACTTAAATCCTTTGATACGTTAGTCACAGCATATTCCATCCCACAGTCTGACCACTACAAATACCTCCAACTCTCTCATTTCCTGAGTTCCTTGAAGAGCATCCAGGTCCCTATACAAGACGACTTATGGAAATTCCTTAGTGGCGAATCTAGCTCTTTAAAAGGCATAACGCTTTTTTACAAACACTTCCAAAGTAAGTTTTCATTTACCAAACTACTGCCGTTTCACAAATGGGAGCAGGAGATAGGAGAATCCTTCACAACCGCACAATGGAAGATGGCATTCAAATCAATATATAAAGCTTCTAGATGTGTTAATCACTGGGAACTCTCATTGAAAATAGCTCAAAGATGGTACCTCACACCATATAGAATGTCCAAGTGCTACCACGACAACTCCCCCTTATGCTGGAGAGGATGTGGAGAAGTTGGGAATATATTACATATATTTTGGAAGTGTAAAAATTTGGTTAGCTTTTGGAGGTCTGTTTTTGCATGTATCTCTCGTATTACTGGAATTCTCCTGTCTCCTAACCCTGGAATGGCACTACTCAACCTCAATATTGAGAAATTTCCTCCTAACTACCGCACTGTGGTAACACACATATTTCTCGCTGCTAGATCGGTCATAACTAAAAATTGGAAATCAAATGTGTCCCCCAATGTGTCTGAAATTTTAGATATCACACATACTAACTACATCTTTGAATCAATAATAGCAAAAAAGGAAGGCAGAAGCCAATTTTTACACAACCACTGGTCTATCTGGACTTCCTGGTACAAAAGATAAGTGTTATAATATACTATGTTATTGTATGACAATATGGTTATGATCCACCTCTGACGTGATCCTGCCCCCCCCCTTCCTATCCTCTCCCTTTCCCCTATCCTCCCCCCTCTACTTTCTATCCTACCCACTTACGGTTATAATAGGAACACATGTATCTTTAGGAGGGTCTCTCCACCCGCCTTTGATGTATAACTGCTCTATCCTAGCAACACTATTCGGATTGTAATTCTGATGGTACCTTATCATACTATGTAACCACTACTATACTTCTTCTATGCTTACTGTACAATATCTGTACTCTGTTTATACAAGAAAATTTTGTTTTCAATAAAAACTAATTGTAAAAAAAAAAAAATAAGGACGCCAGGTTGACATCCTTCCCATCAAGGATATCTTTCCGGATGTTCCCTGGAATGAAATGGGCTGGGGTGACGGAAGGGACACTGGTACTGGTACCTGACAGTGAAGGCCCAGGAACCACAGGGACCTCGGGCCCTGCCGCGACCCCAGGAACAGCCAGATCCACCACAGCAGGAATAGGACCGGCCTCCAGAACCTCCACCCTGGCCCTTAAATCCTGCAAAGAGCCCGCCAATGAGCTGAGGGTGGAGTGGATCTGAGTCAGGGATGCGGCCATGGCACGCAGGGTGACCTGTTCCGCATCAGAACTCGCAGAGGAGGGGAACAAAAGTCTAAAAAGTTCTGCTTTGGGAGCTGAAGCCGAGTGAGAGATGCCCCTGAGCCGCAACTCCACAATCAACCTCGGAACCGTCCAGGACCTCAAGGAAGGTGTGCCGCCCTGCACTGACCCCCTCGCTGGAGAAGTGGAAATGGAGGTGAAATCCTCTATGTTCGCTGCCTGAGACATGACCTGAAATGATCGAAACAAATGAAAACACCCTGGCAGAACTCACCACAGACCAACAACTGGCACCGACTCCCCACACACCCAACATCCTCAGACCATAAAACAAACCTAATCTGGCCCAGAACGAACACCCCCCCCCCTTTTCCCTTCCCGACTAAGAGGGCCGAGTCACCTGCAGTTGCAGATAAATTAAAAACAAACACTCAGGCCCCCCAGAACCTGAAACGTGACAGGTCTAATGATTAAAAGAAATGACTGACACCCCAATTTAAAAACGAGAGATTGAGCCAATGGGTGAGGAGACTTGCTACCAAGCCAATTAAAAACGAACAACTCAACCCGCTAAGACCTGAACGAAATAGGTAACCACAGTGGCAGGCAGCCCCTTAAGCAACGAGAACGGAGAGCACGGTGCCCAGTACCCAGACTTACCTGCACCGGGAATCCTTAATCAAAACGAGAAAACTTGTGTCTGGAGCCTGAAATAAATGGATGAATGGGACTGAAAGCGAGTCAGAACCCTGGACAAGAACCAAAGGGGCAACAGATGACGCCCAGCAAAAACCCCCCTACGAGACCTGAATGTGCGTCAGGCCATGACTGAGCGTGCCACGTGAAGCATGAAGGAATAGAAACGTGAAACCCAAAACGGTTGAGGAGACCTGCCACTGACCAAGCCAATTAAAAACGAAACATCTCAAACCGTTGACACCCACAAGTGTGGTGGGTGACCCCGCAGTGGAAACTACTACCCCCCCCCCCCCGACAACTCACGAGTCCTGACACAAGACGCATGAACAACTCGTCCTAACCTAACCCTGAGGACCACCACCCCTACCTTTGTGCAACAACTAACTAACACCGACTCCCAATCCGTCACCTGCGTGCATCACAGAGCAAACTCGCAGAACAAGCACCCTGACGTGGATGAAAAACGCATGACACTTACTGGAAATAACCTGAACAAGGAACAGATTCTGACGCAAATGTAAATACTTGCAAACGTCCTGGAAAGGAAAAGAAAACGACAGACACATGCATCAAATGATAACAGAGAAAAGACAATCCTACTGGAGATGAGAAAGTGACGAGATGACCGCACATGTGGGCTCCCTCATGTACCCCAAACACTGGCCTGTACCTCAAGTGTGAATGCAGTAAGGTTCCACGTGACGCTGCCCAAGCAGAGATCGCAGCATGTGTGGCCAGCAGCTGCCGACCTGATGGAACTGCCGGCATGGGAAACACCCCCCCCCCCCACAAAACACAATGCCACCGCAACAAAACCCACCCCTGTGGATGCCATAAAGCAGCCAACACCCCCCGGGGTCCGCCCGTGGGAGTAAGGAGGAGGAGGGAGGGTTTAAATACCCCCCGACTCCTCCTACAAACTCAGGCCAGCCTACGGCCGGCCTTCCCATTAGTACTCAGTTATTTTATGTACATTTAGGAAAGAATCCAGGCCTTTTGTAAAGCAATCTACTGAGCTGGCCAGAACCACCTCTATAGGGGGTCTATTCCACATTTTCACAGCTCTTAAACCCTGTACACACGGGCAAGAATCCCGTCAGGAAAAAAACGTTGTTTTCAAGTATACCATGTCCATAGCCACCCCTCTGTCCAAGGTTTTACTTACTTCCTCTCAAAAAGAATCAGGTTTGTCTGACAACTTTTGGCTTTCATGAATCCGTGCTGTCTGTTGCGTAAAATACTTTTTCCCTGCAAGAACTCATCTATGTGGTATTTTATTAAACTCTCCAGTATATAGGGCCAGACTGGCCTACCGGGATACCGGAACATTTCCCAGTAGGCTGCCTTCCCTGTGGTCGCTTTGGGCTAAGCTGTAGCTGCAGTGCAGCACAGCGCTCCCCTCCTCCTCCACTATATGTCACATACACAGCGGGCATCTCCCGGCCGCTGTGTGTCTCGGAGCTCAGTGTAAAAAGTTTGGCTGCGCTGTGAGAAAAGTCCCGCCCTCCTCCTAGACCATCTCGTGTGATAGACAGAACACCGCGTTTATCACACAAGCTGGTCTAGGAGGAGGGCGGGACTTTTCTCACAGCGCGGCCAAACTTTTCACACTGAGCTCCGAGACACACAGCGGCCGGTAGATGCCGGTGTAATCCAGGCACAGACTGTAGTGAGGCTGCAATTATGGGAACGGTAAGGCTGCGATTATGGGCATGGTGAGGCTGCAAATATGGGCACGGTGAGGTTGCAAATATGGGCATGGTGAGACTGCGATTATGGGCACAGTAACGCTGCGATTATGGGCACGTCGAGGCTGCGATTATGGGCACGGCGAGGCTGCGATTATGGGCACGGCGAGGCTGCGATTATGGGCACAGTGAGGCTGCAATTATGGCCACGGTAAGGCTGCGATTATGGGCATGGTGAGGCTGCAATTATGGGCATGGTGAGGCTGCAATTATGGGCACGGTGAGGCTGCAATTATGGGCACAATAAGGCTGCAATTATGGGCACAATAAGGCTGCAATTATGGGCACAATAAGGCTGCAATTATGGGCATGGTCAGGCTGCAATTATGGGCATGGTCAGGCTGCAATTATGGGCACGGCAAGGCTGCAATGATGGGCACGGTAAGACTGCAATGATGGGCACAGGTGAGGCTGCATTGATGGGCACAGGTGAGGCTGCATTGATGGGCACAGGTGAGGCTGCATTGATGGGCAGTGAGGCTGCCGTGATGGGCACCGTTAGGCTGCAATGATGGGCACAGTGAGGCTGCATGGAAGGGGACAGTGAGGCTGCATGGACGGGCACAATGAGGCTGCATGGACGGGCACAGTGATTCTGCATTGACGGGCACAGTGATTCTGCATTGATCTTTTGTACCATGTCTACAGTCTCTGACCATCTCCTGTATCATATCTACATATCTTACCATCTTTAGTAGGGATGGGCCCGGTGCTCGATTCGAACCCATGTTCGAATCGAGCATCGGGCGTTCGCTCGCTCGTCGAGCCCAGAACTATTTGGGCCGTTCGCATCACATTCGTGTGATGCGAGCGGCCCCGCAATGCATTGCGGCCGGCGCGGCCGGCGCAGTGCATTGCTGGCTGATGATTGGCCAAGCATGCACTGTGACCCCGCATGCTTGGCCAATCACAGCGCCCGAAACTCGGAGAGCAATAATTGGCTACAGGCAGGACGGCTGTAGCCAATTACAGCTCAGGGGCTTTAGTACACGCCCCACCATTTAAAAGGCCGCCACGCCATCGGCCCCGGTCACATGAGTTCCGGCTTTAGGAGAGATTAGTCTGCTGATTCTGTCTTTGCTTGATACTGAAAGATTTGCTCTTCTTTGCTAAACCAATGGCTATTTCTTTGCTAAACCATTGCTACCTAAGTCATTGATCGTTCATTGCTGCTGATTGCACAGTTAGTGTGTTATTAGCTGCTGCTGGGGATTAGTCTGGTGCGTGCTTACTGTTAGTACAGTATTGCAGTAGTACCAACCGCAGTGCTGTTAGCACAGCATTGCACCCCAACAGCACCCATAGGACTTCTAGTGTGTTAGTGGCAGCAAACAGAGCTCCTATATTTTCTTCTCAGCAGCACCCATAGGACTTCTAGTGTGTTAGTGGCAGCAAACAGAGCTCCTATATTTTCTTCTCAGCAGCACCCATAGGACTTCTAGTGTGTTAGTGGCAGCAAACAGAGCTCCTATATTTTCTTCTCAGCAGCACCCATAGGACTTCTAGTGTGTTAGTGGCAGCAAACAGAGCTCCTATATTTTCTTCTCAGCAGCACCCATAGGACTTCTAGTGTGTTAGTGGCAGCAAACAGAGCTCCTATATTTTCTTCTCAGCAGCACCCATAGGACTTCTAATGTGTTAGTGGCATCACACAGAGTTCCTATATTTTCATCTCAGCAGCACCCATAGGACTTCTAGTGTGTTAGTGGCATCACACAGAGCTCCTATATTTTCTTCTCAGCAGCACCCATAGGACTTCTAGTGTGTTAGTGGCATCACACAGAGCTCCTATATTTTCTTCTCAGCAGCACCCATAGGACTTCTAGTGTGTTAGTGGCAGCAAACAGAGCTCCTATATTTTCTTCTCAGCAGCACCCATAGGACTTCTAGTGTGTTAGTGGCAGCAAACAGAGCTCCTATATTTTCTTCTCAGCAGCACCCATAGGACTTCTAGTGTGTTAGTGGCATCACACAGAGCTCCTATATTTTCTTCTCAGCAGCACCCATAGGACTTCTAGTGTGTTAGTGGCAGCAAACAGAGCTCCTATATTTTCTTCTCAGCAGCACCCATAGGACTTCTAGTGTGTTAGTGGCAGCAAACAGAGCTCCTATATTTTCTTCTCAGCAGCACCCATAGGACTTCTAGTGTGTTAGTGGCAGCAAACAGAGCTCCTATATTTTCTTCTCAGCAGCACCCATAGGACTTCTAGTGTGTTAGTGGCAGCAAACAGAGCTCCTATATTTTCTTCTCAGCAGCACCCATAGGACTTCTAGTGTGTTAGTGGCAGCAAACAGAGCTCCTATATTTTCTTCTCAGCAGCACCCATAGGACTTCTAGTGTGTTAGTGGCATCACACAGAGCTCCTATATTTTCTTCTCAGCAGCACCCATAGGACTTCTAGTGTGTTAGTGGCAGCAAACAGAGCTCCTATATTTTCTTCTCAGCAGCACCCATAGGACTTCTAGTGTGTTAGTGGCAGCAAACAGAGCTCCTATATTTTCTTCTCAGCAGCACCCATAGGACTTCTAGTGTGTTAGTGGCAGCAAACAGAGCTCCTATATTTTCTTCTCAGCAGCACCCATAGGACTTCTAGTGTGTTAGTGGCATCACACAGAGCTCCTATATTTTCTTCTCAGCAGCACCCATAGGACTTCTAGTGTGTTAGTGGCAGCAAACAGAGCTCCTATATTTTCTTCTCAGCAGCACCCATAGGACTTCTAGTGTGTTAGTGGCATCACACAGAGCTCCTATATTTTCTTCTCAGCAGCACCCATAGGACTTCTAGTGTGTTAGTGGCAGCAAACAGAGTTCCTATATTTTCATCTCAGCAGCACCCATAGGACTTCTAGTGTGTTAGTGGCATCACACAGAGCTCCTATATTTTC
This sequence comes from Rana muscosa, assembly GCA_029206835.1. Taxonomy (NCBI): domain Eukaryota; kingdom Metazoa; phylum Chordata; class Amphibia; order Anura; family Ranidae; genus Rana; species Rana muscosa. Next base: position 776,774,756 of record CM055118.1, on the reverse strand, counting down.
TTCTCAGCAGCACCCATAGGACTTCTAGTGTGTTAGTGGCATCACACAGAGCTCCTATATTTTCTTCTCAGCAGCACCCATAGGACTTCTAGTGTGTTAGTGGCAGCAAACAGAGCTCCTATATTTTCTTCTCAGCAGCACCCATAGGACTTCTAGTGTGTTAGTGGCAGCAAACAGAGCTCCTATATTTTCTTCTCAGCAGCACCCATAGGACTTCTAGTGTGTTAGTGGCATCACACAGAGCTCCTATATTTTCTTCTCAGCAGCACCCATAGGACTTCTAGTGTGTTAGTGGCAGCAAACAGAGCTCCTATATTTTCTTCTCAGCAGCACCCATAGGACTTCTAGTGTGTTAGTGGCAGCAAACAGAGCTCCTATATTTTCTTCTCAGCAGCACCCATAGGACTTCTAGTGTGTTAGTGGCAGCAAACAGAGCTCCTATATTTTCTTCTCAGCAGCACCCATAGGACTTCTAGTGTGTTAGTGGCAGCAAACAGAGCTCCTATATTTTCTTCTCAGCAGCACCCATAGGACTTCTAGTGTGTTAGTGGCAGCAAACAGAGCTCCTATATTTTCTTCTCAGCAGCACCCATAGGACTTCTAGTGTGTTAGTGGCATCACACAGAGCTCCTATATTTTCTTCTCAGCAGCACCCATAGGACTTCTAGTGTGTTAGTGGCAGCAAACAGAGCTCCTATATTTTCTTCTCAGCAGCACCCATAGGACTTCTAGTGTGTTAGTGGCAGCAAACAGAGCTCCTATATTTTCTTCTCAGCAGCACCCATAGGACTTCTAGTGTGTTAGTGGCAGCAAACAGAGCTCCTATATTTTCTTCTCAGCAGCACCCATAGGACTTCTAGTGTGTTAGTGGCATCACACAGAGCTCCTATATTTTCTTCTCAGCGGCACCCATAGGACTTCTAGTGTGTTAGTGGCAGCAAACAGAGCTCCTATATTTTCTTCTCAGCAGCACCCATAGGACTTCTAGTGTGTTAGTGGCATCACACAGAGCTCCTATATTTTCTTCTCAGCAGCACCCATAGGACTTCTAGTGTGTTAGTGGCAGCAAACAGAGCTCCTATATTTTCTTCTCAGCAGCACCCATAGGACTTCTAGTGTGTTAGTGGCAGCAAACAGAGCTCCTATATTTTCTTCTCAGCAGCACCCATAGGACTTCTAGTGTGTTAGTGGCATCACACAGAGCTCCTATATTTTCTTCTCAGCAGCACCCATAGGACTTCTAGTGTGTTAGTGGCAGCAAACAGAGCTCCTATATTTTCTTCTCAGCAGCACCCATAGGACTTCTAGTGTGTTAGTGGCAGCAAACAGAGCTCCTATATTTTCTTCTCAGCAGCACCCATAGGACTTCTAGTGTGTTAGTGGCAGCAAACAGAGCTCCTATATTTTCTTCTCAGCAGCACCCATAGGACTTCTAGTGTGTTAGTGGCATCACACAGAGCTCCTATATTTTCTTCTCAGCAGCACCCATAGGACTTCTAGTGTGTTAGTGGCATCACACAGAGCTCCTATATTTTCTTCTCAGCAGCACCCATAGGACTTCTAGTGTGTTAGTGGCAGCAAACAGAGCTCCTATATTTTCTTCTCAGCAGCACCCATAGGACTTCTAGTGTGTTAGTGGCAGCAAACAGAGCTCCTATATTTTCTTCTCAGCAGCACCCATAGGACTTCTAGTGTGTTAGTGGCAGCAAACAGAGCTCCTATATTTTCTTCTCATCAGCACCCATAGGACTTCTAGTGTGTTAGTGGCAGCAAACAGAGCTCCTATATTTTCTTCTCAGCAGCACCCATAGGACTTCTAGTGTGTTAGTGGCAGCAAACAGAGCTCCTATATTTTCTTCTCAGCAGCACCCATAGGACTTCTAGTGTGTTAGTGGCATCACACAGAGCTCCTATATTTTCTTCTCAGCAGCACCCATAGGACTTCTAGTGTGTTAGTGGCAGCAAACAGAGCTCCTATATTTTCTTCTCAGCAGCACCCATAGGACTTCTAGTGTGTTAGTGGCAGCAAACAGAGCTCCTATATTTTCTTCTCAGCAGCACCCATAGGACTTCTAGTGTGTTAGTGGCAGCAAACAGAGCTCCTATATTTTCTTCTCAGCAGCACCCATAGGACTTCTAGTGTGTTAGTGGCATCACACAGAGCTCCTATATTTTCTTCTCAGCAGCACCCATAGGACTTCTAGTGTGTTAGTGGCAGCAAACAGAGCTCCTATATTTTCTTCTCAGCAGCACCCATAGGACTTCTAGTGTGTTAGTGGCATCACACAGAGCTCCTATATTTTCTTCTCAGCAGCACCCATAGGACTTCTAGTGTGTTAGTGGCAGCAAACAGAGCTCCTATATTTTCTTCTCAGCAGCACCCATAGGACTTCTAGTGTGTTAGTGGCAGCAAACAGAGCTCCTATATTTTCTTCTCAGCAGCACCCATAGGACTTCTAGTGTGTTAGTGGCATCACACAGAGCTCCTATATTTTCTTCTCAGCAGCACCCATAGGACTTCTAGTGTGTTAGTGGCAGCAAACAGAGCTCCTATATTTTCTTCTCAGCAGCACCCATAGGACTTCTAGTGTGTTAGTGGCAGCAAACAGAGCTCCTATATTTTCTTCTCAGCAGCACCCATAGGACTTCTAGTGTGTTAGTGGCAGCAAACAGAGCTCCTATATTTTCTTCTCAGCAGCACCCATAGGACTTCTAGTGTGTTAGTGGCATCACACAGAGCTCCTATATTTTCTTCTCAGCAGCACCCATAGGACTTCTAGTGTGTTAGTGGCAGCAAACAGAGCTCCTATATTTTCTTGTCAGCAGCACACATAGTACCTATAGTGTGTTAGTGTCAGCACCCATAGGACCTACAGTGTGTTGTGAGCACACATAGGAGTTCTATTTTTTATACTATATACACTACCGACTACAATGGCTGGAAGACCGCCAAGGAGAGGCAGAGCGTGCCGAGGCAAGAACACAGGGCAGGCAGGCTCTGTTTCTAGAGACAACAGTGCTGGCCGTGGACGTGGTCGTGCATCGTCATCAGCACGTGGCCATGGGACACGCTTGTCTTTGTTTTCGGCAGCTGGACATGTGGAGCCGCATCATGCCGAAGGCTTGGTAGAATGGATGACCAAGCCCTCCTCATCCTCCTCATCCTCTCTCACCCAGGCTCAGGGTACTGGCAGAGCAGCTGCCAACGCGTACTCAATGGCATCATCAGCCACCCCTTCCCTAGACCCACCATGTCCTCCTGAGGAGTCCCCCGAACTGTTTGAGCACAGTGTTGGGTACATGCTCCAGGAGGATGCCCAACGATTCGAAGGCTCGGATGATGATACCCAGCTTGAGGAAGTCAGTAGTGTGCGCGCAGAGAGAGGGGATGCTGAAGGACAGCAATCTGGCAGTAGTGTTCCACCAGCTGCAGCTTACTGCCAGGTTTGCTCTAGTGGTGAAGAGGGAGGGGATGATGAGGTCACTGACTCCACGTGGGTGCCTGAAGGGAGAGAGGAGGAGGAGGAGGAGGATGCAGCGTCACATGTCCAACGAGGCAGGATGCCCCCTGGAGGCCAGCTAGAGGCCAGCACAGCAACTGTACCACACCACAGAGCTCCGCCTGTGCAGGGCGCTGCCTCTGCACGTTATCACAAAAGTTCTTTGGTGTGGGCCTTTTTTGAGACGAGTGCATCAGATCGCACCACTGCTATTTGCAATATTTGTCTCAAGCGTATCTCGCGTGGCCAAAACATCAGCCGCTTGGGCACCACAAGCATGAGCAGACATATGTCGACCTGCCATGCAGCTCGTTGGCAAGCACACATAAAAGACCCACACCAAAGAACAAAGCGGACCTCTCCTTGCTCCTCATCAGCTGGGATCTCCATCCCCACTATATCTTCAGTCCTCTCTGAAAGCTGCTCTGAGAGGACTGAAGGTGTAGAATTAGGTGTGTCACAACCAAGTACTTGCAGTACACCGACGTCCGATTGTAGCAGGCAAATTTCCCTGCCCCAGCTGCTGGACCGTCAAAAGAAGTATACTCCCAGCCATCCACATGCCCAGCGGTTGAATGCTAGCTTGGCTAAATTGCTAGCACTTCAACTGCTGCCTTTTCAGTTGATAGACTCGGCCCCCTTCCGTGAGTTTGTTCAATGTGCGGTTCCTCAGTGGCAGGTTCCCAAACGCCACTTTTTCTCACGGAAGGCGATTCCGTCTCTCTACTGGCATGTGGAAGGCAATGTCCATGCCTCGCTGGACAGGGCGGTCAGCGGTAAGGTGCATATTACCGCTGACTCATGGTCCAGCAGGCATGGACAGGGACGTTATCTTTCTTTCACGGCCCATTGGGTCACTCTATTGGTAGCTGGGAGGGATGCAGGACAAGGTGCAGTAGTGTTGGAGGTTGTTCCGCCACCACGCCTCCAAAATGCTACTACTGGTTGTGACACACCTCTCTCCTCCACCCCCTCTTCTTCCTCCATGTCCTCTTCGAGTGCTCTGTCCTCGGAACCAGCGGTGCTCCGTAGGCGTACAAGGGGCTACGCGAGTACGCAGGCAAAAAGATGCCATGCCGTGCTTGCGCTGGTGTGTTTGGGGGACAGGAGCCACACTGGGCCAGAGGTTCTGGCAGCTCTGCAGGGGCAGGCCGAGAGGTGGTTGACGCCACGCCAGCTTAAGCCAGGAATGGTCGTTTCTGATAATGGCACCAACCTCCTCTCCGCCCTGCGACAGGGGCAGCTCACCCATGTGCCCTGTATGGCTCACGTCCTCAACCTGGTGGTGCAGCGGTTCTTGGGCAGGTTCCCAGGCTTACAGGATGTCCTGAGGCAGGCCAGGAAAGTCTGTGTGCATTTCCGCCGATCTTATAATGCCAGTGCTCGGCTGACTGAGCTGCAAAAGGAGCTGAACCTGCCCAAGAACCGCCTAATATGTGACATGCCCACCAGGTGGAACTCAACGTTGGCCATGCTGCAGCGACTGCACACGCAGCAGAGGGCCATCAATGAGTACCTTTGCGACTACGGCACCAGGACAGGGTCAGGGGAGCTTGGCTTTTTTTCCCCACGCCAGTGGAGCATGATCAGGGATGCATGCACTGTCCTCTCACCATTTGAGGAGGCCACGAGGATGGTGAGCAGTGACAGTGCATGCATCAGTGACACTGTACCTCTTGTCCACCTGTTGGAGCATACGCTGCGTGGGATAATGGACAGGGCACTTGAGGCAGAACAGAGGCAGGAAGAGGAGGACTTCCTTGTCTCTCAAGGCCCCCTTTATCCAGACAATGTTCCTTCTGTCCCACCCATCACACAGGAAGAGGAGGAGGAGGAGGAGGAGGAGGAGGATTGTGTGAGCATGGAGGTGGAGCCTGGCACTCAGCATCAGCAGCAGCAGTCTTTTAGGGATGATGTACAGTCCCAACAAACCAGTGGACTTGTACGTGGCTGGGAGGAGGTGGCTGGCGATCATGTCATCCTCAGTGACCCAGAAGACTCCGGACCGAATGCCTCAGCTAACCTACGCTGCATGGCCTCCCTGATCCTGCAAAGCCTGCGGAAGGATCCTCGTGTTCTTCGGATCAAGGAGAGTGACCATTACTGGCTGGCCACTCTCCTTGATCCACGGTACAAGGGTAAGGTTGCGGACCTTATCTTGCCGTCGCAGAGGGAGCAGAGGATGAGACATCTCAGGGAGGCCTTGCAGAAAGGTCTGTGCAACGCGTTCCCAGAAACTGGGAGGTTACAAACTCCTGGTCCTGGACGACAAGTTGCTGAGGCTTCGGTCAGTAGCAGAAGGAGCGGTGGGGAAGGTGGACGTCTGACCGATGCGTTCAGACAATTTTTTAGTCCGCAGCCCCAAGGTATGATCGGTTCCAGCAACCATCGCCAGCGTCTGATATACATGGTGCAGGAATACCTAGGGGCAAGGTCAGACTTGGACACCTTTCCCACCGAAAATCCTCTGGCTTACTGGGTCCTGAGGATGGATCACTGGCCAGAGCTTGCACAGTATGCAATTGAGCTACTGGCCTGTCCTGCATCCAGCGTTCTTTCCGAACGCACATTCAGTGCTGCTGGAGGATTTGTCACCGATCATAGGGTGCGCCTGTCCACCGACTCGGTTGATCGACTGACCTTCATAAAAATGAATCAGTCTTGGATCACCACCAGCTACCAGACACCTGAAGCGGATATAACGGAATAATTTATAATGTCACATCCCTTCAAGACTGCCTATGCTGATGCTGAGTGACTGTCCTGTTATGTTCACTGACTATCCTCTTCCTCCTCCTCAATGATCCATGCCACCACACCAGTGCCTAAGGCACAATTTTTCAGCCCCTGTATAACAGGGGCGTGTAATTACAATTTTTTAAAAAGATGCTTCGCAACAGGTGTGACTGCTGTGCTCAGAGTACAGTATCTGTGAGGGGTTGCAGTGTTGTGGCACCAGCACCAGTGCCTAAGGCACAATTTTTCAGCCCCTGTTGGGGCGTGTAATTACAATTTTTAGGCAATGCTTTGCAACAGGTCTCATTGCTGTGCTCAGAGTACAGTATCTGTGAGGGGTTGCAGTGTTGTGGCACCAGCACCAGTGCCTAAGGCACAATTTTTCAGCCCCTGTATAACAGGGGCGTGTAATTAAATTTTTTTAAAAAGATGCTTCGCAACAGGTGTGACTGCTGTGCTCAGAGTACAGTATCTGTGAGGGGTTGCAGTGTTGTGGCACCAGCACCAGTGCCTAAGGCACAATTTTTCAGCCCCTGTTGGGGCGTGTAATTACAATTTTTAGGCAATGCTTTGCAACAGGTCTCATTGCTGTGCTCAGAGTACAGTATCTGTGAGGGGTTGCAGTGTTGTGGCACCAGCACCAGTGCCTAAGGCACAATTTTTCAGCCCCTGTATAACAGGGGCGTGTAATTACAATTTTTTAAAAAGATGCTTCGCAACAGGTGTGACTGCTGTGCTCCAAGTACAGTATCTGTGAGGGGTTGCAGTGTTGTGGCACCAGCACCAATGCCTAAGGCACAATTTTTCAGCCCCTGTTTAACAGGGGCATGTAATTACAAATCTTGATCTAATAGTTCACAGCAGGGCCCATTCCTGCGCCCACCAAGAGTAACTATGAGGGCCTACAGTCTTGTGGCAACACCGTCCACCACCACCACCACCACCAAAGGCCCAATTTTTCTGCCCTGTTCAACAGGTGCATGCAATTACAAATCTTGATCTAATAACTCACAGCAGGGCCCATTCCTGCACCCACCAAGAGTAACTGTGAGGGCTTACAGTCTTGTGGCAACACCGTCCACCACCACCACCACCACCACCAAAGGCCCAATTTTTCTGCCCGGTTCAACAGGTGCATGCAAGTACAAATCTTGATCTATTAACTCACAGCAGGGCCCATTCCTGTGCCCACCAGTCTTGTGGCTACACCAACATCTAATAGGGCAAATTTCTGCAGAGTATATACGGCAGGCCCCTACTTTCAAACATCCAACTTACAAACGACTCCTACTTGCAAACGGCAAGAGAAAACAGGAAGTGAGAGGAAATCTACCCCTAGGAAGGAAAATTCTATCCTGTTAGATTTAATTTGGGAAAAAGGTATCTCCTCTCTACTGATGCTTTATCACCAATCCTTGTTTCAATTAAAACCCCACTTTTCCAAAAACATTTGTCATTGGGACGGAAAGTGAGGTGACATGTTCTGAACAGATGTGCAAAGACAGCAAATGTTACAGGGGTGATAACCCCTCCCTATTTTCCAAAAAAGCTTAAAAATTGATTTTTTTGGGATGTAGCTACACTTCATAATGTACCTGTTCAGATTCTACTTAAGAACAAACCTACAGTCCATGTCTTGTTTGCACCACCTATATACTGCTGTTCAGAGTATATAGGGTTGTAGGTATAGGGTTTTATTTTGGGTGCGGGGTCCCCCTTAGTATCCATACAAGACCCAAAGGGGCTGGGGTGGGGGGGGGGGGGGGTGATGGGGTAGCCATGCCATTTTTCTCAAGGATTTTCAGCCATATGGCGGCCAGGACAAGACATGACATTAAAGCCGCAAGTGGTTTTAAATGGCTTCTTTTTTTCCTTTACAAATGTCATTTTGTGCAAGGACAGTTCTAAACACGGGAAACACATGCCACTTCACAGGCATACTTTAGACACCCCCCAGGTACCATATTTAAAGGAAAATTTCACTTTTTTTTTTTCACTTTATGCATCATTAAAATGACTGCTCCCGAAAAAACTTTAGTTTTTAAAATTTCTTTTTGCATTGATATATGTCCCCTGGGGCAGGACCCGGGTCCCCAAACCTGTTTTATAACATTAACATGCATATTGGCCGTTGTAATTAGCAATTTTGATTTCGAACGTTCGCGTCCATTATAACGAATAGGGTTCGAAAATTCGCGCGAACTTTCGGTCCGTTCGAAGGTTCTGGTGCGAACCGAACCCGGGGGTGTTCGGCTCATCCCTAATCTTTAGTATCATGTCCTCAGTCTCTAACCATCTCCTGTACCATGCCCATAGCCTCTGACATCTCCTGTACCATGCCTGCAGCCTCTGCCATCTTGACATCTTCTGTGCCATGCCCACAGCCTCTGACATCTCCTGTACCATGCCTGCAGCCTCTGACATCTCCTGTACCATGCCCGCAACCTCTGACATCTCCTGTACCATGCCCGCAGCCTCTGACATCATGACATCTCCTGTACCATGCCCGCAACCTCTGACATCTCCTGTACCATGCCCGCAGCCTCTGACATCTTGACATCTTCTGTACCATACCCACAGCCTCTGACATCTCCTGTACCATGCCCACAGCCTCTGACATCTCCTGTACCATACCCGCAGCCTCTGACATTTCCTGTACCATACCCACAGCCTCTGACATCTCCTGTACCATACCCACAGCCTCTGACATCTCCTGTACCATGCCCATAACCTCTGACATCACCTGTACCATGCCCATAACCTCTGACATCTCCTGTACCATGTCCACAGCCTCTGACATCTCCTGTACCATACCCGCAGCCTCTGACATCTCCTGTACCATGCCCACAGCCTCTGACATTTCCTGTACCATACCCGCAGCCTCTGACATCTCCTGTACCATACCCGCAGCCTCTGACATCTCCTGTACCATACCCACAGCCTCTGACATCTCCTGTACCATGCCCACAGCCTCTGACATCTTGACATCTTCTGTACCATGCCCACAGCCTCTGACATCTCCTGTATCATGTTTGCAACCTCTGACCATCTCCTGTTTTATATCATGTCTGCAGAGGAGTCAAGAGTGGGAGCACTGCCGGGATGGGGGTCATGGGAGAAGCCAGACTTGTGTGGACTGTAGAGAGGAGACTATAGGAAAACCAGAGCCACCAAGCTGGAGCCCTGCATGGTGCACATGAGAGGAGGTCAGTGATAGCAGGGGGGAGTAAATACAATACTGTAAGGGGGCACTGATATAAAGGTTTCCCCCTTATATCAGTACCCCACCACCCTTACCTTAGTGTATTCTTTCTGCGGAAGGTGGTCTCCGGTCATCAAAGTCCCCCCCCACAATCCCAGAGTTTCAGGTGTCCCCCTTGATGATTGCTCCACTTTTACCACTTTTAACTGGAATTTGCTGTGCTGTTTTATATATTTATATATATTGTGACAGCAGGAAGGTAAAGTCACCTGGTTGCATCCAGGGGGGTAGGTATATTTCTCCCAGATTCAGGCTTTATGCTGACTTATACAACTAGGGAGAGAGTTGATGAAGCCCAGCTGAGGCTAGTGGGCTCATGGATGATTCATACCTCTAGGGAGAGTGCTGGGCGTCGTGCAGGCAGGGTGTTGATGAGACCAGCTGAAGCTTGTCAGCTCGTTTAAGGCCTCTATAAAAACTCCCAGCTTCATTAGGTGTTTGCTCATGCCTGGAACCAGACCTGTGTGGACTGTCTAGGGAGAGTGAACCCCTGTGCGGTGAGACAAAGCCTGTGTGGCTATTTGTTTGGACATTTACTAAACCAGGGACTTAGGGACTAGGACAGCACCAGGCTGATCCCAGTTGTTAGTTTAGGAAACCTGCATGTTTAGTCAGAGGTCAAGCTGACCAGGGTTTATTTTGTTTATGTTTCTTTTTGCTTTGCTGTGTTTTTGTCACTGTAAATAGAGAAATAAACCGCACCCTTTTGATCTTGAAAACCACAACCTCCGTCTGCTGGGCCTGTTTTTGTGTAGGGAGCCCATCCAGGGGGTCACACACACCCGCTGCCGAGCTAACCCCCTCACAGTTGGTGGAGAACCAGTGGCAGTTTTTTTTTAAGCCAGCATGGAGGAGATACTGAAACAGCTGGCTCTAGCAAATGCCAATCAACAGCAGACAAATGCAGGTTTGCAAAAGAGCTTCGCAGCCCAGCAACAAGCCCAGCAGCAATCTGAGGCCCGCTTCATAGACCTGTTGCAGAAGCAAGAGCAGAGACTACAACAACAGATGGAAGCAGTAATGCAGCAACGTCCGCAGACCAGTGAGGAAAGCCGTCCCACTAATACCGCGTCATTTGGGGTGAGTCGTTTATTGACAAAAATGACTGGAGAAGATGATCCAGAGGTGTTTTTGACCACATTTGAAAGGACTGCTGAAAGGGAAAAGTGGCCTAAGGATCAGTGGGCTGGACTGCTGGCTCCTCTGTTAACTGGTGAATCGCAGAAAGCTTACTATGACCTAGAGCCTGACCAAGCAAAAGACTATGTGATGCTAAAAGCTGAAATATTGGCAAGGCTGGGTGTCACCCTGGCTGTCCGGGCTCAGCGTGTGCATAACTGGACTTTCCAGCTTGGAAAATCCCCCAGGTCTCAAATGTATGATCTCATTCACCTGAGCAGGAAGTGGCTACAGCCAGAGACTTTGTCCGCACCGGAGATTGTGGAACGTGTTGTGATGGATCGTTTCTTGAGAGCTCTTCCTACCGCCATTCAAAAGTGGGTAAGCCATGGAGACCCAGAAACGGCCGGTAAACTTGTGGATCGTGTAGAGAGATACTTGGCTGCAGAGAACCTGACGGCCTCTTCCAGAGACTCTCGGACTTTCCACCCCAAGACCAGACCATCCCCAGGGGCGGATAAGATGATTCCAAGGGGTGAGGGTGGAGAGAGTGAGAGGGTGGGAGCTCTGCCCAGGGTTTGGCGAGAACAGCCTGGGAAGTCGGGGGCTCAAGAGGCAGCCAAAAGGATTGTTTGCTACCGCTGCCGGCAAGCGGGACATATTGCAGCAAATTGCCCGGTTGTGGAGGAACCCATGCAATGTGACTTTCTGACGGACAGACGTCAGTCGCTGTGTGCGACAGTCGCATGCACTGCCATTCGGGGGAACTGAGAAACATTTATGCAAAATGTGTATTAATGGTAGAAATGTTGTGGTATTACTGGATTCAGGTAGCCTTGTGACCCTGATAAAGGCTGAATTAGTTAAAACAGAGGTCTCTGGGAATAGCAAGGTAGCTGTTATTTGTGTGCATGTTGACACTCGAGAGTATCCAGTGACTACAGTGTGTTTCAAGACCCCCAAAGGTACCCTCTCTCATCCAGTGGGGTTAGTATCTCAATTACCGCATGATGCCATTGTGGGAAGGGATTTTCCGAAGTTCTGGGAACTGTGGGATGATCCTGAGCCCCCCACTGGTGCCCCTATGTACCAGGAAGGTGATAGCCAGAACTCCTCTGAGAGTGGTGAGGACTCTCCAGAATTTCCCTTGTCAGTATTGGCAGGCGAGACTCAAGAAACTGGAGAGGAGCCCACCTCCTCAGACGAAAACCTACCGTCTGTGGAGTTTTCTGATCTTGAGGTTCACAGGGAAAATTTTGCCACAGAACAGTTAAAGGACCCCGCCCTAATAAAGGCACGGGAAAACGTAGTGGAAATAGATGGCGAGTTAGTGAACCCAGATAATACCTGCACTTACCCATACTTCAGCGTAGAGAAGGACCTACTGTATCGGGTGGCAAAAAGGGCAGAAGAAACCGTTGAGCAGCTTGTGGTGCCCAAACCTTACAGGAAGTTGGTGTTGGAGTTGGCCCATGGGCACATTCTTGGAGGTCATCTGGGGACAGAGAAAACCCGAGAGAGGGTATTACAGAGATTCTATTGGCCTGGGGTGATGAAGGACATAGAAAATTATTGTTCCTCCTGCCCTGTGTGTCAGAGGTCGGCCCCGATGCCACATTTCCGTAGCCCGCTGGTCCCTCTACCCATCATTGAGGTCCCGTTTGAGAGGATCGCAATGGATTTGGTAGGTCCTATAATCAAGTCCGCTAGGGGGCACCAGTACATATTAGTTATAATGGACTATGCCACCCGTTATCCAGAAGTGATCCCTCTCCGAAATACCTCGGCCAAAACCATAGCCAAAGAGCTATCTCTTGTTTTTAGCCGGGTGGGTATTTGTAAAGAACTGCTTACGGACCAAGGTACACCCTTTATGTCCCAGGTTATGAAAGAGCTGTGTAAATTGTTCAAAGTGACGCAATTGCGTACGTCTGTGTATCACCCCCAAACCGATGGGCTGGTTGAAAGATTCAACAAAACCCTAAAACAAATGTTGAAGAAAGTGGTGGATAGAGATGGAAAGGATTGGGACTGTCTACTTTCTTATTTGATTGCTATTAGGGAGGTGCCCCAATCCTCTACGGGATTCTCCCCCTTTGAGTTACTGTATGGGAGACACCCAAGAGGGCTGTTGGATATTGCCAAGGAAACTTGGGAAAGTGAGAGTTCTCCCCACAGGAGTGTGATTGAGCATGTCGCCCTGATGCAAGATCGAATTGCACAGGTAATGCCCATCGTGAAGGAACATTTGGCCCAAGCGCAGTTGGCACAGCAGAGAGTGTACAACCGTGGAGCCAAGACCCGTACCTTTTCCCCGGGGGATAGGATATTGGTACTTGTCCCTACGGTTGAAAGTAAATTCCTTGCCAAATGGCAAGGCCCCTACGAGATAATGGAAAAAGTGAGCGAAGTGAATTACAAGGTCAGACAACCAGGAAGGCGAAAGCCCGAACAGATCTATCACGTTAATCTGTTGAAAGCCTGGAGGGATAGAGAGTCCCTAGTCGCAGAAACTTGGTCACCAGCTCAAACTGGTTGCGTGATTCCGGAGGTTGGAATAGCAGCCACCTTGTCACAACCCCAACAACAGGAGGTTAAGGAGTTTGTGCTTCGCAACAAGGAGGTGTTCTCTGAGCTGCCGGGACAAACATCTGGGGTAGAGCATGATATTATTACCCCGCCCGGTGAAAGGTTGAAGTTAAAACCCTATCGGATCCCAGAGGCCCGACGGGAGGCAATACGGGAGGAAGTACAGAAAATGCTGAACTTAGGGGTGATAGAGGAGTCCCAAAGTGATTGGTCTAGTCCCATTGTGTTGGTGCCTAAACCGGATGGGAGCTGGCGATTTTGTAACGATTTTCGTCAGTTGAACAAAGTTACAAAATTTGACACCTACCCCATGCCACGTATAGATGAGTTGATCGACCGGCTGGGAACAGCCCGATACATGACGACTCTTGACCTCACAAAAGGGTATTGGCAAATTCCCCTGGCCAAGTCGGCCAAAGAGAAAACCGCATTTGTAACCCCAGACGGGGCGTTCCAATATAAGAGAATGCCGTTCGGGTTACAGAATGCGCCGGCCACATTCCAGCGGAAAATGGACCAGATACTGAGGCCCCATCGGAAGTATGCTGCGGCTTACCTGGATGACGTAATTGTCCATAGCACAGATTGGGCCTCACATCTGCCAAAAGTGCAAGCAGTCCTAGACTCTATCCGGGAAGCGGGGTTTACGGCTAACCCCAAGAAGTGTACCATTGGGCAGGAGGAGGCCAAATATCTTGGGTACACCATTGGCAGGGGAGTAATAAAACCCCAACTCAACAAAGTCGAGGCCATCCAGAGTTGGCCACGTCCCAACAGCAAGAAGCAGGTACGAGCCTTTCTGGGAATCGCGGGTTATTATCGGCGCTTCATTCCCCACTTTGCTTCTCAGGCTGTGCCCCTAACCAACCTGACGAAAGGGAAAGGGTCGGTCATGATTAAATGGACCCCCGAGGCTGAGGCAGCGTTCCAATTCTTGAAACAAGCCTTATGTAGCCAGCCAGTGTTGTACTCACCCGACTTCTCTAAAGACTTTGTCGTACAAAGTGATGCGTCAGATGTGGGGTTAGGAGCAGTATTGTCCCAGGTCTGGAACGGGGAAGAGCACCCAGTCATTTACCTCAGCAGGAAGTTGAAGTCCCATGAGGTAAATTACGCCACGGTTGAAAAGGAGTGTTTAGCGGTGAAGTGGGCTCTAGATTCCCTTCGGTACTATCTGCTAGGTAGGCACTTTGACATGGTTACGGATCACGCTCCGTTAAAGTGGATGGCTCAAAACAAGGAGACAAATAGAAGAGTAAATAGGTGGTTCCTGGCCCTACAGGAATTCAACTTCACAGTAAAGCATCGCCCTGGCGTTCAAATGGGGAATGTGGATGCTTTGTCTCGAGTACATGAATGCCTGATTGCTGGTGTTCCAACCCCAAGGTTAAAACAAGAGGGGGGGGGGTATGTGACAGCAGGAAGGTAAAGTCACCTGGTTGCATCCAGGGGGGTAGGTATATTTCTCCCAGATTCAGGCTTTATGCCGACTTATACAACTAGGGAGAGAGTTGATGAAGCCCAGCTGAGGCTAGTGGGCTCATGGATGATTCATACCTCTAGGGAGAGTGCTGGGCGTCGTGCAGGCAGGGTGTTGATGAGACCAGCTGAAGCTTGTCAGCTCGTTTAAGGCCTCTATAAAAACTCCCAGCTTCATTAGGTGTTTGCTCATGCCTGGAACCAGACCTGTGTGGACTGTCTAGGGAGAGTGAACCCCTGTGCGGTGAGACAAAGCCTGTGTGGCTATTTGTTTGGACATTTACTAAACCAGGGACTTAGGGACTAGGACAGCACCAGGCTGATCCCAGTTGTTAGTTTAGGAAACCTGCATGTTTAGTCAGAGGTCAAGCTGACCAGGGTTTATTTTGTTTATGTTTCTTTTTGCTTTGCTGTGTTTTTGTCACTGTAAATAGAGAAATTAACCGCACCCTTTTGATCTTGAAAACCACAACCTCCGTCTGCTGGGCCTGTTTTTGTGTAGGGAGCCCATCCAGGGGGTCACACACACCCGCTGCCGAGCTAACCCCCTCACAATATATATATATGTGTGTGTGTGTGTGTGTGTGTGTAATATATATATATATCTATCCCTAGCCCTATGTGCTTTCATATCTGTCTTATCTTTATATATTACGCTCTTCAAATGTGCTTTAAAATGCATGGTTTTCCCTTTTATGAACCAGAAAATAATGAAATAATGACGTTATGCTGTTGGACTGGTATAATAATGCTATGGGGCTGGTATGACATTTTTTCCAGGGCTGGTTTTTACTCCCAGTCCGGCCCTGCCAGTATATTACTGACTATAGAAGTTAAACAAGAAGGACTATAGTTACTTGGTAAAGACTTTGATCGCTTTTAAAATTTAGTGCCGGTTCACACAGGGGCAACTTGTCAGGTGACTTAGCCGCCTGACAAGTCGTGCTCCGTTCTGTACTATGGAACCGTTCTAATAGGAGCGACTCAAGTCGCTCCGACTTAGAAAAAGGTTCCTGTGCTACTTTGGGACGACTTCAGGGTGACTTGCATTGACTTCTATACAGAAGTCATTTGCAAGCCGTCACTGAAGTCGTGTGCAGCTCTCCTTGCAGAGTTGCGCTGCAAGTCGTGCTGCCCCTGTGTGAACCGACACTTAGGCACCACATTGGTCCTACGTCAATCCAGTCAATCCAGTCATTAATGAGTCCCTAAAAATTAGAAACAATGGCTTTGAATTGACAAAGCTCAATTCTTTTAGGATCTGTGGGTGGATGCCTTCTGGTCCTGGTGCTTTATCCACCTTTATTCTGTCTAAATATATATGGACCGTATCATTTTGGAGTCATTGTGGATCTTTTGGGACTATGTCAATACCATCCCCATTATGGACATGAGCTCCCCCATACTCCTTTGTATAAACAGAGCTGAAGAAGGCATTTAATAAATTTGTATTCTCTTTGTCCCCAGTCAGCCACTCCATATTATTTTGTAAAGGGCCTACATGCTCAGACCTGACCTTTTTACTATTGATATATTTGAATAATTTTTTGGGGTTTGTCCTACTATCTTTTACAATCTGTCGTTCAATTTTTGATTTCCTTTTTATATATTCTGTTATATTCTTTGTAACATTTAAACAATGATAGTGTTCCTTCATTTTTATATTTTTTTTTTAAAAGCTCTTTTCTTATTCTTTGTAGCTTTTTTTAACTTTGGCCGTGAGCCACATTGGTTTTATTTTTAGCCTTATAAACTTATTGCTCATGGAAATATACTTTGCAGTGAGTTCGCATACACTCTTTTGAAGAATTCCCATTTCTGTTCTGTGTTCATGTGATGCCATTTTTCCCTCCCAGTCTTAGACCCCTTTCCCACTGGGGCGGTTTTCAGGCGCTTTAACACTGGAAAAAGCCTCTGCTAAGCTCCTGAAAACCGCCTCCCATTCATTCCAGTGTGACTTTTCACACTCAGGTGGTGCGCTTGCGGGATGTTCCGAAAAGTCCTGCAAGCAGCATCCTTAGGGTGGGTTGGGAGCGCTGTATTTAGCGCTCCAAAAACGTCCTGCCCATTGGAATGAATGAGCAGGACTTTCAAAAGGTTTTTTTGGGGGTTAAAAGCGCCCTGCTAGCCGCCAAAAAGTGGCGCACAAGCAATGCTTAAACAGTGCTAAAGCGCCGCTAAAACAAGCAACGCTTTAGCGCTAACGGCCGGCGCTTTCATTGTGAAAACAGTCTAAGTCTTGGAGAGCAGCCCTCATCCTTGGAAAATTTGATCTCTTATAATTAAGTGTTCTTATATTTCCCGTATGTGTTTGTTGCTTACAGCTAACATTAAATGAAATCATGTTATGGTCACTGCTACCCAGACATTCTTTTATATGAATATCGGTAATAAGCTCTACATGGTTTCACATTACCAGGTCCAGCAGAGCATCATTCCAAGTCGGGACCTCAATAAACTGAGCCATAAAATTGTCTTGTAATAGGTTTATAAATCTTTGCCCATTGACTGTTCCAGCAGTGCCATTACTTCAGTCAATTTCCGGGTAGTTAAAATCCCCCATTATAATCACTGTCCCAGCCCTTTCTACCCGTGCAAGAAGCTGAGTCTCCGCCTCCTCATTAACACTGGGAGGTCTATAAAAAACTCCAATAATAAGTTTTGTAGTACGCACACCCATGTACATTTCCACCAGTGGCGGAATTACCAGGGTCGAAACAGTCCAACTTGCAATGGGGCCCCGGTATTCCACCACTGTAAAGGGGCCCCAGCGGGGTTGCTAGTCACACGGCTCTGAGTGGAGAGTGTGTCTCTCATGAAACAGCTCAGACAGTTCTATCTATCCCTCCATCCTCTCTCGATGAGAGAGGAGACAGCTGATCTGCTCCCCCTTCTCCCCCTTCCTCTCTCCTGTGTGTGCTCCACAGGAAATGTGAGCTTCTTAGCGTTGCACTTGACTGCCTGCGGAGCACACACAGGGGAGGGGGAGAAGGGAGAGCAGATCAGCTGTGTCCTCTCTCATCGAGAGAGGACGGAGGGGAGATAGAACTGTCAATGCCGGCTCATTGCTGTTCCATGACAGACGCTATCAGCTCAGAGCCGTGCTGAGAAGGCAGAAAGCACCGATAGGAGGCACTGATAGGAGGCACAGATGGGCACTGATAGGAGGCACAGATGGGCACTGATAGGAGACACAGATGGGCACTGATAGGAGACACAGAGGGGAGGCATTAATGGGCACTGATAGGGGGCACTGATAAGAGGCACTGATGGGAGGCACTGATGAGCACTGATAGGTACTG
The DNA here is from genome assembly GCA_029206835.1 of Rana muscosa. Classification (NCBI taxonomy): domain Eukaryota; kingdom Metazoa; phylum Chordata; class Amphibia; order Anura; family Ranidae; genus Rana; species Rana muscosa. Next base: position 776,756,769 of record CM055118.1, on the reverse strand, counting down.
ATATGAGGCATTGCTGGGCATTGATAGGAGGCACTGATGGGCACTGATAAGAGGCATTGATGGACACTGATAGGAGGCACTGATGAGCACTGATAGGTGGCACTGATTGGCATTGATAGCCACTGATGAGCACTTATAGGAGGCACCCATGGGCACTGATAGGAGGCATTGATGGGCACTGATAGGAGGCATTGATGGGCACTGATAAGAGGCATTGATGGGCACTGATAATAGGCCTCATTGATGAGCACTGATGGGCAGCACTGATAGGAGGCAATAATGTGCACTGATAGGCTACACTGATACGCGACATTGATGGGCACTGACAGGTGGCACTGATGGGAATTGAGCACTGATAGGCAGAACTCATAGGCTCCACTGATGTTTGATGTGGGCTGGGAGTTTGCTACACCATAGGGGCCCGTGGTCCCTGCCTGTTAAGGCCATTTGCTTTTGGCCTGGCTGAGACAGTGTCAGGCCTATCAAATCAGTGCTAGCTGGTCTGGAGAGAAAAAGAGAGGAAGCAATGTGCAGGAGGAGTTTGAAGTGATGCTCAAAAGATAGGAAGCGATGTGCAGGAGGAGAAATTGAGTGATGTATATACTGGATGTATATAAAGTCCCAAATTGCAATGTTCTGATCACTTGGGCATCTCATAGGTCCCCATCTCTATCCAAGTTTAATACCCCTCAATAAAACAAACAAAAACAAAGTGCAAGGACTGCTTTATGTTTCTGGATGAGTGACAAGAGTGTGCCTGCAGGGGCAGGGTGACAGACCAACCACAATACTTAGCGCTCCTACAGGGGTACCGCTACATATGCAAAACAAAACTAAAGAAATTCCCGGATCAACTTACCGACCAGCCTGCTAACCAACCAAATTGTCCTGTCTAACAGTATGCGTTAAAAACGGGTTTAGTTTGCACACATTTGCATATACATGTGTAAGCTACGAGCCCCGTCAAGGCACCCCTGTGTCTGTAGTCCTAACTATAAATTCTTCTGCGTTTTAGTGTATTAGGATGCCCATTGAAGTCAATGTCAATGCATCAAAACACATAATACATGCATTTCATGTTCTCCCTGTACCTGCATGGGTTTCCTCCGGGTACTCCGGTTTCCTCCGGGTACTCCGGTTTCCTCCTACACTCCAAAGACATGCTGGTAGATTAATTGGCTGCTGTCTAAATTAGCCATAGTATGTGTATGTGGGAATGTGAGTTAGGTACCTTAGATTGCAAGCTCCTTGAGGGCAGGGACTGAAGTGAATGTATAATATATGTAAAGTGCTGTGTAAATTGTCAGTGCTGTAATAAATGGATAAATAAATAAAAAAAATATTTAAATTCAGTACATTTTTTATTTATTTTACAAATTATACATTTACACATACATTGCATCCAGATACCTTTCTTACATCCATCAATCACAAAAAAAAATAAAAAAATAAAAAATACATTTTAATGCATTGGTAATTATTAATAAGTAGGGCTGTGTAAATTAACTATTAATTCCTCGATTAATCGATTTAATGTTTTTGATCGATCAAAATTCTTTTGATTGGTACTCTCCTCTCTGCCGGCTTCCGGGTCTTCAGGGAGTTCCCCGTCAGAGATCCGGTGACGTCATGGACACCGGCGGGGCTTGCTGTGTCCATCTGAAGGGCTCCTTTACTGTGCCTTCATATCTGCATGCCGGCGGGACCTTACTATCTGCCACACGCAAGTGCTGTTACACTTCCCTCTATCACCCTGGGATTCTACAGCCATACACTGGGAGTTGTGATAGTTCCCTTCACGGGACATCTACATGCTGACGGACTGGTGTTAACCCCTCCTCATCTAGTTTCAGCAGTGGTATCTTTGTACACATTTTTATACCAGTATCATACTTAGCTACATGTTTTTATGACTGCTTTTGCTACCCTTAGGTATTACTCGCACCATTTTTACAGCACCTTTAGCCTGGGGTGAGGTACTCGGATGGAGGTCTGGAGCTCAGTGCCCAACACTGAGTTCCGCGAGGGAAGGAGATCCTAGGGAACCCAGGGGTTGGGAACCCGAATCCGGAAGGCGTAATGGACTGGGGGGAGCTCCTCACTTGAAGACCTGGTGCAGCATATTGCCAGTGACGGGTGAGCCTCTCATCGGAGACCGTCTGGAAGGAAATTCCCCCCTGCACAGGAGTGCAGAATGAACAACACTCCTGTGATTCACAGAAGAAGTACAGCCAAATGAGCTTTGGCTATACTTCTTCTTTAATGGGGAAAAAAATATATATACAGGTGATACTCAAAAAATTTGAATATCGTGCAAAAGTTCATTTATTTCACTAATGCAACTTAAAAGGTGAAACTAATATGATAGACTCATTACATGCAAAGCAAGATAGTTCAAGCCGTGATTTGTCATAATTAGTGTTGAGCGAACACGAACTGTAAAGTTCGGGTCCGTACCGAACTTTAGCTTTTTCCCGAACCCGAACCCGAACCCGGACTTTGCGCAAAAGTCCGGGTTCGGCAATCTAATTACGCACTTAGAAATGCTTCAGGGGCCAGCCAATCACCTTTTGATTAGCTGGTGTGCCCTTAGAGGCCATCATAGCCATGCCTACTAATGGCATGGCTGTGATTGGTCAGTGCAACATGTGACCCAGCTTCTATATAAGCTAGAGGCACACAGCACACACGTCACTCTGCTTCAGAATAGATAGGGAGAGGATCTAGTCTGCTGCTGCTGCTTTTAGGGAGAGATAGAAAAATACATCATGAGTTAGTCCTGATTCTGGAATCTGAGGGAAAAGATAGAGACAGTGTAGTGTAGGGCCAGGTTCCTGTTTTTTGCTTTTAGGGAGAGAGATATATTATATAGGAATAGGAGTCCAGATTCAGAGATATAACTCAGCGATCTGCATAGGTTTACCTGTTTGTGTTGCAGTGCAGTCTTTTTACACTGCTATGAGCCCAGTGTCAGAGAAAATCTACCTTTTATCTGCAAGCTCAGTGCACCAGCACTGCATATATTACGTTGAGAGATACACCGTTTCCATACTGTGGGTGTATTCTGCTCTTGGAAAAAGATCCATTTAGGACAAAAAAAAAAAAGGCACTTTATTGTGCTCTTTTCCAAAAGACCCATTGGGCAAAAAAAAAAAAAAAAAATCCATTTTATTTTGCTCGTGCAAAAAAAGACCCGTTTAGGGCAAAAAAAATAAAAGAAAAAAATTTGCACTTTAATTTACGCTTGCAAAAAGAGCCATTTAGGGCCACAAAAAATAATTTGCAGTGTGTTATACATATGTGGAGGTGTGTGAAATAAACAATTTATATATAGTTTTCTTCTACTGTGCTATACTAAAAAAAAAAAAAAATTTTGAATAGCATTTTCTGCAGTTCTGTAGCTGTGCGATTCAGCGGTTACGTACTGTGGGTGTGTTCTGCTCTTCCAAAAACACCCATTTAGGGCAACATCCTAAATTTGGAAAATATGAGGAGAAGGTCAAAGGGACGTGGTGGCCCCGGTCGTGGTGCTGCTGGTGGAGCTCCTGTTGCAGGGAGAGGACGTGGTGGATCTGTGCCAGATACACGCACAAGTGAAACACCTTCCTCAGGTGCGAGTAGGCGACCGAGCCTGCGGCGGTATTTTGTCGCGCCTAATGAGGCTGTACGAATGTTTAGGCCAGGACAAGTACAGGCGATAGTAGATTGGGTTGCTGACAGTGCCTCGGGTTCCTTCACATTGTCTCCCACCCACTTTTCTGATGAAAGATTAGAGTTGGCACCTGAAACCCATGTCCATCAGTCTTTCACCTCACCCCCTTGCAAATCAGCCAAGCAGTCTGAGCCCCAAATCATGCAGCAGTCTCTTCTGCTTTTCGATGACTCTGTTAGCAGGGTTTCCCAGGGCCATCCACCTAGCCCTGCCCCAGAAGTGGAAGAGATTGAGTGCACCAATGCCCAACCACTTATGTTTCATGATGAGTACATGGGAGGACCATTGCAGTACGTCTCGGATGATGACAAAACACAGGTGCCAACTGCTGCTGCTTTCGCAATTGTGCAGACAGACAAGGAGGGCAGGGGTGAAGACTGGGTGGAAGATGATGTGGAGGACGATGAGGTCCTCGACCCCACATGGAATCAACGTTATGCAGGTGACCAGTGTAGTTTGGAGGAAGAGGCGGTGGTCGCACAGAGCCACCAGCACAGCAGAAGAGGGAGCAGGGTGCAAAAGCGGAGCGTCCGTCCCCTAGACAGTATGTCTGCTACTGCCCAACGCAGCAAGGGACCGAGCACACCAAAGCCAGGTCCAAGGAGTTCCCTAGCGTGGCAGTTCTTCACACAATGTGCTGATGACAAGACACGAGTGGTTTGCACGCTGTGCAATCAGAGCCTGAAGCGAGGCATAAACGTTCTCAACCTGAGCACAACCTGCATGACCAGGCATCTAAGTGCAAAGCACGAGCTGCAGTGGAGTAGACCAGTGTTTCTCAACTCCAGTCCTCAAGGCGCACCAACAGGTCATGTTTTTGGGATTTCCATTGATTTTCACAGGTGATTTGAGCAGTTTCACTGCCTTAGTAATTATCACAGCTGTTTTATCTGCAGGAAATCCCAAAAACATGACCTGTTGGTGCGCCTTGAGGACTGGAGTTGAGAAACACTGGAGTAGACACCTCAAAAACCAAGAAAGGTCTCTGGCTCCTCCTGCTTCCTCTTCTGCTGCAGTCTCGGCCTCTTCATCCACCTCTGTAGTGACAGTGGCACCTGCCACCCCGCAAACAGAGGATCTGCCAGCAACACTACCACCTGGGTCACCAACCATCTCCACAATGTCCCATGGAAGCGTTCAGCTCTCTATCTCCCAAACATTGGAGCGGAAGAGGAAGTACCCCCCTAGCCACCCGCGATCCCTGGCCCTGAATGCCAGCATTTCAAAACTCCTGGCCTTTGAAATGCTGTCATTCCGTCTGGTGGAGACGCAGAGTTTTAAAAGCCTGATGGCATTGGCTGTCCCACAGTACGTCGTGCCCAGCCGCCACTACTTTTCCAGGCGAGCCATCCCTTCCCTGCACAACCAAGTGGGGGACAAAATCAGGTGTGCACTGCGCAACGCCATCTGTGGCAAGGTCCACCTAACTACGGATGCGTGGACCAGTAAGCACGGTCAGGGACGTTATATCTCCCTAACAGCACACTGGGTAAATGCAGTGGCGGCTGGGCCTGAGGCAGATAGCAGTTTGGCGCATGTCCTTCCACCACCGAGGATTGCAGGGCGCTTCAGTTTGCCTCCTGTTGCTAACTCCTCCTACTCCGCTTCCTCATCCTCTACCGCCTCCTCATCCGGTCAGCGTAACACCTTCACCACCAACTTCAGCACAGCCAGGGGTAAACGACAGCAGGCAGTTTTAAAACTTTCCTGTTTGGGGGAAAAACCCCACACCGCGCAGGAGTTGTGGAGGGACATGGAACAACAGACCAATGAGTGGTTGCTGTCAGTGAGCCTCAAGCCCGGCCTGGTGGTGTGCGATAATGGACGAAATCTCGTAGCAGCTCTGGGCCTAGCCGGTTTGACGCACATCCCTTGCCTGGCGCATGTGCTGAACTTGGTGGTCCAGAGGTTCCTTAAAAATTACCCCAATATGCCAGAGCTGCTGCAGAAAGTGCGGGCTGTATGTGCGCACTTTCGGCGTTCTCACCCTGCTGCTGCTCGCCTGTCAGCGCTGCAGCGTAACTTCGGCCTTCCCGCTCACCGCCTCATATGTGACGTGCCCACAAGGTGGAACTCCACCTTGCACATGCTGGCCAGACTGTGCGAGCAGCAGCAGGCGATAGTGGAGTTTCAGCTGCAGCAATCACGCGTGAGTCGCTCTGCGGAACAGCACCACTTCACCACCAATAACTGGACCTCCATGCGAGACCTGTGTGCCTTGTTGCGCTGTTTCGAGTACTCCACCAACATGTCCAGTGCCAATGACGCCGTTCTCAGCGTTACTATCCCAGTTCTATGCCTCCTTGAAAAAACGCTTCGGGCGATGATGGAAGAGGATGTGGCACAGGAGGATGAGGAGGAGGAGGAGGAAGCGGGATCATTTCAAGGGCTTTCAGGGCAGTCTTTCACAAGTGGCTACGAGGGTGGGTTCCTGCACCAACAAACGCCAGGTACACAATTGTCCGGCAGAAAGGGCACAGTTCTGGAGGATGACGAGGTGGAGGAGGAGATGGAGGAGGAGGAGGAGGAGCCATTTTCACAGCAGGGTGGCACCCAGACCAGCTCGTGGCCATCACTGGTGCGTGGCTGGGGGGATACAGAGGACACAGACGATACACCTCCCACAGAGGACAGCTTTTCTTTGCCTCTGAGCAGCCTGGCACACATGAGTGACTACATGCTGCAGTGTTTCCGCAATGACCGCCGAGTTGCCCACATTTTAACTGGTGCTGATTACTGGGTGGCCACTCTGCTGGATCCCCGTTACAAGGACAACGTACCGTCCTTAATTCCCTCACTGGAGCAGAATCGTAAGATGCGCGAGTACAAGCGCGCGCTGGTAGATGCGCTGCTGGTGGCATTCCCACCTGACAGCGGGCGTACGGTGGAAGCACAAGGCGAAGGCAGAGGAGGAGGAGGAAGAGGTCGCCAACGCAGCCGGGGCACCGGCAGCACCTCAGAAGGCAGGGTTAGCATGGCTGAAATGTGGAAAAGCTTTGTCAGCACGCCACAACAACTAGCACCACCAGCTGAGATGGAACGTCTTAGCAGGAGGCAGCATTTCACCAACATGGTTGAGCAGTATGTGTCCACAGGCCTACACGTACTGGATGACGGGTCTGCCCCCTTTAACTTCTGGGTCTCCAAATTGGGCACATGGCCTGAGCTTGCCCTTTATGCCTTGGAGGTGCTGGCCTGCCCTGCAGCCAGTGTATTATCTGAACGTGTATTTAGCATGGCAGGGGGCGTTATCACAGACAAGCGCAGCCGCCTGTCCAGAGCCAATGTGGACAAGCTCACGTTCATTAAAATGAACCAGGCATGGATCCCACAGGACTTGTCTGTACCTTGTGCAGAATAGACATGTATACCGGTGTTGTGACAAAAACTGTCCGGCCATCGGATTGTGTCCGGCCCATACTGCGAAGGCGCAGCGCTTGCGCAGTACAGAGGACAAGGAGATTCACAAAATCTCTGAAGATGAACGGCGCCTGCGCAGTGAGTGCAGGTTCAAGCCCCACCATCCAAGTGGACATACGGTAGCACATAGTAACAGGGCCCCTCACGGGCTCGGTTCGATCGCCACGCTTCGGGCACGGCCTCACTTGGCTCGGCTTGAACCACGCAGGCGCCGTTCGTCTTGGGAGATTTTCGAAATCCCCTTGTCCTACATACTGAGCAAGTGCAGTACAGGGTGGACACTATTTGACGGGGGACAGAATTCGACACATCACCGGCCTTACCCAGCCATTGTTGTATTTTTGAACCAGTGTTGGCTACCTCGTCCTCCTCCACCGCCGCTTCCACCTACACAGCCACATCCACCGCCACCTCAACCTCCTACTCCATATGGACCTCGTCCTCCTAGGTCAAGATTATAATTTTTATTTTATTTTTTTGTAGCGCACAGATCCTTTCCCCCTTACCTGCCTTTATGTTGTTGGCTCCTCGCAGGAGGGAGAAAGGCACACCGCACTACCAGCCCGTACCCTCCTATATAAAGAGGTTGAGCGGTGTACTTGACGGGCCGTGTCCACAGCCGGAGTCAAAACTCCTCCAGAGGATGATTCTCACCTCTACTGTAGGTAGAGGCAAGTCCTTTAATTCCCAGTAAAGTCAATGTCCACACCAGCTGAAATTACAACTCTTATTCTCTCATGGCAAAATAAGCTCTACTCGGATAGAAAAGGTTAGAGCAAAGAAACAGGACAGCTTAAGGTGTGGAGGAGGTCCAGGCACAAACGTAGCACATTCACTTCACTGCTTAGGTTTCTCAAACAGTTTTAGGTGCACGGTCTCTGCCACAGACCTTGAGGTTGGTCTCTGCCACAGACCGGGTGTACAAGGCCCCTGCCACGGACCTGGAGAACTTTGGTCTCTGCCACAGACCAGGGTGTATAAGGCCCCTGCCACGGGCCGGGTGAATAAGGCCTCTGATACAGTCAAGATGACCTTGAGCTTCTCCTTCTACGAACCTAGCCCATATCAAGGGGAAGACATCTCTCCAGGGAGTCAACAGACCCTTCCTTCACCGTGACTCCCGCATCGGTCCATCAGAATGATCCTCCCTTCCCTGGAACATGGTCCCCTACACGAGGCGGCACCCTAAGACTCCTCGACCCTTAGTGGACTCCAGACGAAGGCTCTGGACTCCAGGCTTTACTCCCGCACCTAGGCCTCCATACCCAGGGCAGCAGGAACTCCAGGATAGTACCTCACCCCGGGCTAAAGGTACCCGAGATGGAACAGGAACACATGCACCCAGGCCGAAGGCACCTGGGCGTGGACCCCACTGGACATCAGCCCCCAGGCCAAAGGTCTGCCCCTTTTATATGCTCTCCCGGCATGCACAGCAGGTTCCCCGCCCCGCTGTACTACTGCCAAGAGGGGACACAAAAGGCACAGCACTGTATCGGCGGTTCAACCCTAGCCTACCATGGCAGCGCCACCTGTAGGCCGCAGGGAACTGCACACCAATACTGTCCCCCGAGGACAAAATGGTCCATGAATCCTACAGAATTAGGGTGTTTGAGCCTATTTACCACTCAAACACTTCCCTTAAATTTAGCACCCCGCTACATTTTTATTTCAAAGTATTTTATTTTCCCACTAGCTTATCCATTAAATTGAATAATTTATTCCAGAAAGGGCGTATTCTGCGGCATTCCCACCATATGTGTGGCATCGTGCCGTTGAGTTTCTGAGGTTCTTAATGACTTCCCGTACCTCTTCTGCTGAAAAGGGGGCCTCCAGCATATTTTTTTATTTTTTTATTTTTTTTTATGTTATTTTAAGTTATTTCCCTATCCACATTTGTTTGCAGAGCACTTGCCATGCTCTTAACAACATTTTGCTGCCATTTGCAGCCCTCTAGCCCTTTCCATTACTTTTTTAGAGCCTTTTTAGTCCTTAGAAGTCCGGGTCCCCATTGACTTCAATGGGGTTCGGGTCCGGGTTCGGGTAAAAGTTCGGTCCCGAACCCGAACTTTTTTCCGAAGTTCGGCCGAACCCGTCGAACCCGAACATCCAGGTGTCCGCTCAACTCTAGTCATAATTGTGATGATTATGGCTTACAGCTCATAAAAAAAAACAAATCCACAATCTCAGAAAATTGGAATATTACATACAATCAATAAAACAAGGATTGTACATAGAAAAATATCAGACCTCTGAAAAGTATAAGCATGCATATGTACTCTGTACTTGGTTTGGGCCCCTTTTGCAGCAATTACTGCCTCAATGCGGTGTGGCATGGAAGCTTGTGGCACTGCTGAAGTGTTATGGAAGACCAGGATGCTTCAATAGCGGCCTTCAGCTCTTCTGCATTGTTCGGTCTCATGTCTCTCATCTTTCTCTTGGCAATGCCCCATATATTCTCTATGGGGTTCAGGACAGGAGAGTTTGCTGGCCAATCAAGCACAGTAATCCCACGGTCATTGAATCAGGTTTTGGTGCTTTTGGCAGTGTGGGCAGGTGCCAAGTCCTGCAGAAAAATGAAGTCAGCATCCCCATAGAGCTTGTCTGCGGAAGGAAGCATGAAGTGCTCCAAAATCTCCTGGTAGACGGCTGCATTGACCCTGGACATAATAAAGCACAGTGGACCAACACCAGCAGATGACATGGCTCCCCAAATCAACACAGACTGTGGAAACTTCACACTGGACTTCAAGCATCTTGCAGTGTGTGCCTCTCCATTCTTCCTCCATACTCTGGGTCCTTGGTTTCCAAATGAGGTGCAAAATTTGCTCTCATCAGAAAAGAGGACTTTGGACCACTGAGCAACAGACCAGGTATGTTTTTCTATAGCCAAGGTAAGACGCTTCTGACGTTATTTGTTGTTCAGGAGTGGCTTGACAAGAGGAATATGATATTTGAAGCCCATGTCCAGGATCCGTCTGTGTGTGGTGACTCTTGATGCACTCCAGCCTCAGTCCACTCCTTGTGAAAGTCCCCAACACTTTTGAATGGCCTTTTCCTGACAATGCTCTCCAGGCTGCTGTCATCCCTGCTGCTTGTGCACCTTTTTCTTCCACACTTTTCCCTTCCACATAACTTTCTATTAATGTGCTTTGATACAGCACTTTGGGAACATCCAACTTCTTTTGCAATTACCTTTTGAGGCTTTCCCTCCTTATGGAGATTGTCAATGATGGTTTTCTGCACAACTGTCAGGTCAGCAGTCTTTCCCATGATTGTGATTCCTACTGAACCAGACTGAAAGACAATTTAAAGGCTCAGGAACCCTTTGCAGGTGTTATGGCTTAATTAGCTGATTAGAGTGGGACACTTTGAGCCTAGAATATTGCACCCTTTCACAATATTCAAATTTTCTGAGATTGTGGATTTGGGGTTTTTCATGAGCTGTAAGCCATAATCATCACAATTATGACAAATCACGGCTTGAACTATCTTGCTTTGCATGTAATGAATCTCATATATTAGTTTCACCTTTTAAGTTGCATTAGTGAAATAAATTAACTTTTGCACGATATTCTAATTTTTCGAGTATCACCTGTAGCATTATGTCCCCCAGGTAATCCATACCAGACCTTCTGATCGCCCGTCTAGAACAAGCACTCAGGATTACTGCTAAGACTTTTTAGAGTTCACCTGAAAAAAAAAAACATGTTTTAGAATTCACTGTTTGCATGCAAGTTCCAGGTTAGTCACTGTATAGTGCAGCAAAGATGCAAATTACGGTCCTACACCTTTTAAAATTAGGCAGTGGTTGTCACACTCATATTTATATTCAAACAGACTCTCTTTATGTGTCAAACCCATAGCAATATATGGGTAATTTTAAAAGCCAGGCAGAAGCATTCCAGTGAAAAATGTGAGTGGCATTTACATAGTTTACACAGCCAACCTCCTCTTACTAATTAGTGATGTTCTCTTTTAAAATATCATATATCTAATGGCTCACGCTACAGTTGATAATAGTATGTCGAGTCTGGATCATATTTCTTGATTGGTATGAACCTCTTCCTCAGCATTTTCCCACAGATAACCAAGCCATTTTCTTTTTAGATAAACTCTGCTAAAGATTGTCTCGTTAAATGATTCTCCCTTACCAAAGAGGGACAATCTTTTCTTACGTAAATAAAACATCAAGGGGTTTGCCTAATGTATAAAGTGTCATTCAGCTTATATTTCTCCTAAAATTTCATTATCAAAACGTTTTTCAAAATATTGCAGTTTTGAACAAAGTATAACTAACCCCCAAAATAAAGATTTAAATTATTGCATCTTGCCAGTCCTTACATGTTGTGGCTGCATTTGTTTTCTTTTTTTTTTAAGCTAGGAATATTTTCAGCAAGTGCAGAAAACACCTGTTGATTTTGCCAGAAAATCATAATTTTTTGGACAGAGGATAAGATGAGATGTATAAAGATGTTTTTTTTTTTTTTTTTTTTTTTACATTTTCCTTTACATTTGCTTTAAGAAGTTAAAAAGAAGTTAGCATGATAAATGCAGGTAATGGATTTGATAGAACTCTCTTATGTATTGTATTCTTTTGTAATTGGTCATCTCAGCTGACTGGCATGTCAAATAGCTGACAAGCAGCTGAAGCATCCAGTCGCCATAGAGTGAAGTAAAGATGATTTCTTCCAGTTTCAAAGTGGAAATAGGGCTCAAGGGACAACTGAGAAATATTAAAGATACATTTTATCTGGAAAGATTGAAGTCTACTGCTGAGTGCATAAATCCTTAAAAGAAAACAAAAAAGGGCTGCTATTACATACAGTAAACATATACCGACTTACTTAGGCAATAGTACCTATTGGGACTGAAGGTTAGGACTAGGAGAAATAGTTTGGAAAACTCATATACTACATTTTTTAACTATTGATACGCAAGGGCTGATTTACAAATTTATTTTATAAATAATGTAAATATTCTCTTTAATTATCCAATCATGTGAAAGGAAGATCCCTGTTTATGTATTTCATCTGCACGTGATTGGATAATTGAAGAGAATATTCACATTATTATTATTTTTATTCCAATAATTTTTTCAATTATCCAATCATGTGCAGATGAAATACATAATCAGGGATCTTCCTTTCACATGATTGGATAATTAAAGTGAATTTGAACACATTTTATTGTGTGAGCATTCTCAAATCCTATACTAAATCAGTCTTATAATATTTTTGTTAGTCAAGCCCAATTTGACAGTCTGTCTCATTACAATAAAGTTACATAATAAAGACCAATTTCTGCTGTACCCAAAGTCATACTCAAAGCCACTGGACAGCACAATGTAAATGAGATTTCCCAGTAACCCACATCTATACAATCCATATGTCCTTTTGGTATATTTATGTCCAGCTCCAGCCAGTCCTTGATGGCTATTGTAATTTCTATAATTTAATTTCTACAACCATTCTATAACCAAATCTAAAGTCATTGGCTTCTAGTATAATATGGATATAGTAGTAACCTTATCTATTCCTATGAGGTCAGTGATGATTATCCAATAGATAATTTAGTTTATAGTGCACTGTATTGGCTTTAAAATATAGTTTGAAGGTTTGCTAAATAAACAAATATTAATTAAGAAGTACTACAGTATATAATGGGGAAACAGGTGTGTAAACGCTCAGACTGTCAGGCTGCGGATGCCTCTATGCAACATGATTCACAAGAGGAAAAGTCGGCACTCGGGATGGCAATAAACAATGGTCTTCCTTTATTGAAAGAAACATGTATAACAGCTGTAAAACAGTCAACACGTTTCATCCATCAGGCCATGACTAAGGCCTGATGGCTAAAACACGTTGGCTGTTTTACAGCTGTTAACCATGCTTTTTTGATAAAGGAAGACCGTTTGTTTGATGCCATTCTGAGTGCCGACTTTTCCTCTTGTGAATCGTACTACAGTATAAAATATATAAAATCCTTCTGTAGTTTAAAGCAGAATGCCTATTTACTCACCATGCTCATAATACGAAGAAAAGGTTAGCCCATGGGAATTTAAATGAGTTGATCATAGAGGTCATAACAATGAGTAGAATAAATAAATTTTAATTTATTGAAAATCCAAAAACATAGTCATATATGAGAATAAAAACATCATGAAGCATATAACTTAAGACCATAGTTGTATTCGATACAATATTGAAGATACATGCTATACATATACATCTTTTGTACTCAACGCGTTTCACGAGCTCTGCTCGCTTCCTCAGGAGTTGATGTATGTACAACATACGGTATCTAAAAAATTGTAAATATCAATAAGATATGACATACAGTGATGGTTGAGGTTAGAAAAAAAAGGGGGCATGTGACCTACAGTGAGGCGCTCCATACTCACATTATGCTCAATTGGTCCATAGGACTGATCCCAAATGATGATAACAGAAAATGCTCCAACTGGCATGCTCAGATGCAAGCGCAGGCCCCTGTCAGAACCAGGGTATGGGCTTCCACACCTAATAGCACTGCCTAATAGCACACAGCTTCTCTGGAAGGCCAAACTACTGTGAAGAGCCCCTCCCCAATTGCCACCAGGGTTCTCCAGTTCCAGTGAGCTGGCCTTTTGTCCTCAGGCCTTGGAACACCTCCAGCTGTTTGCCTGTATTACCAGAGCTGCCCTGTACTTCACTATGAGAGATGCTGTTCATGAGGGCGATTGCAAGTAGATGTGTTCTGAACTGTTGAACTGCTAACTTTGCACCTGTAATGTGAAATGCTAGTTACATTTACTCCCTGTCTGATCATTTGGCAAATCACCTATTCTGTTAAAAGTTCAGAAATAGTTCCCACTCTTTTCTCAGTGACAGCATGGATATGTAAGTATCATTAGAATGGGGTTTACATCTTTAAATGGGTCTTTTAATAAGGGCTTCAACTTTTTTTTTTTTTTTTTTTAGAAGAATACAATATAGTAACATATCTACAAAAATGAAAGAAAGGTGTACCGCTCGAAGGTTCCAGGTTCCTTCAATTAGCTCCCGCTGTCACGTACCAAGTGTGACCAGAACTGTGCAGCTAGCAACAGAGGAACACCAAACACGTATAAGTGAAATATAAAGATTTATTAAAGATAAGTGAAATAATATATATATAACCACCTCCAATACCACACAGTGCACAACAACCAATACCAAACAGAACCCACAATTAATAACAGTAACAGACAAATATGTACAAGTAATGAGGGAACCAGAATCATAAACAGGGCCAGGCCGAGGTCATACACAGGGGGATCAGCAGATGGGGTAAGGATGGATCAGGACAGGGAGACAGGATCAAGCAGGGGGCAACCAGGCTGCACAGCAGGGATCAGGGATAAGGACGGACACAACAGGTTCAGGATCAGGTTACAGGTTCAGGTTACAGGGATCAGGATACATGGATCAAGGTTCAAGCAGACAGGCTACAGGTCAGGGCACGAGGACGATACCAGGGCAGTGTGTGTATACACCTGCCGGGTATTTATAGGAATGCCTGATTAGCTTCAGGTCACACCTGATCGGAGGGAGGGCAGTCTGCTCCACACTGCCAGGATCCATCCGCTGGTGGAAACCAGTACTGCGTCCAAAAGATAATACAACACCAGTAGGGAAAGATTCTCCTGACAGTTACAAACTGCCAGGAGACACCTGCCGGTGGACCACAGTACTGCAAGATAAATAATAAATGCCACCAGCGGATGGAACCTTTCCTGACAGTACCCCCCCTCAAAGGAGCGGCCTCCGGACGCTCCAACTAGCTGTTGCCGGAGAAAGTTCATGGCAATCAGCTGGGTAGTAGGCAAAGTCACATCCAGGCAGACAATCACATCAAGCTGGGCAGCAGGCAGGAACACCTCGGGCTGGGCAGCAGGCTCCGGGTCATCGAGCTGGGCAGCAGACAGGAACACCTCGGGCTGGGCAGCAGGCTCCGGGTCATCGAGCTGGGCAGCAGGCAGGGACACTTCGGGCTGGGCAGCAGGCTCCGGGTCATCAAGCTGGGCAGCAGGCAGGAACACCTCGGGCTGGGCAGCAGGCTCCGGGTCATCGAGCTGGGCAGCAGACAGGAACACCTCGGGCTGGGCAGCAGGCTCCGGGTCATCGAGCTGGGCAGCAGGCAGGGACACTTCGGGCTGGGCAGCAGGCTCCGGGTCATCGAGCTGGGCAGCAGGCAGGAACACCTCGGGCTGGGAAGCAGGCTCTGGGTCATCGAGCTGGGCAGCAGACGGGATCATCTCGGGCTGGGCAGCAGACGGGATCATCTCAGGCTGGGCAGCAGACGGGATCATCTCAGGCTGGGCAGCAGACGGGATCATCTCAGGCTGGGCAGCAGACGGGATCATCTCAGGCTGGGCAGCAGACGGGATCATCTCAGGCTGGGCAGCAGATGACATACCCTCAAGCCGGGAAAAGGGCTCCACAGCCTCGGGCCGGGAAACGGGCACCACAACCTCAAGCCGGGAAACGGGCACCACAACCTCAAGCCAGGGAACGGGCACCGCAGCGGGCACCACAACCTCAGGCCGGGAAGCGGGCACAACCACAGGCCGGGAAACGGGCACCGGATCTTCCGACTGGGACACTGTCATCAGGGCTTCAGTTTGGAAGGCTGGCACGGGAACTCCATGTTGGCAGGCTGGCACAGGGTCTTCAGGCTGGCAGGCACAGGGTCTTCAGGCTGGCAGGCACAGGGTCTTCAGGCTGGCAGGCAGGCACAGGGTCTTCAGGCTGGCAGGCAGGCACAGGGTCTTCAGGCTGGCAGGCTGGCACAGGGTCTTCAGGCTGGCACAGGGTCTTCAGGCTGGCACAGGGTCTTCAGGCTGGCACAGGGTCTTCAGGCTGGCAGGCTGGCACAGGGTCTTCAGGCTGGCAGGCTGGCACAGGGTCTTCAGGCTGGCAGGCTGGCACAGGGTCTTCAGGCTGGCAGGCTGGCACAGGGTCTTCAGGCTGTGAGGCTGGTATAGGGTCTTCAGGCTGGCAGGCTAGCTCGAGAACTGCAGACTGGAAGGCTGGCTCGAAAACCGCAGGCTGGAAGGCTGGCTCGAAAACCGCAGGTTGGAAGGCTGGCTCGAAAACCGCAGGCTGGAAGGCTGGCTCAAGGACCGCAGGCTGGAAGGCTGGCTCAAGGACCGCAGGCTGGAAGGCTGGCTCAAGGACCGCAGGCTGGAAGGCTGGCTCAAGGACTGCAGGCTGGAAGGCTGGCTTGAGAACTGCAGGCTGGAAGGCTGGCTTGAGAACTGCAGGCTGGAAGGCTGGCTTGAAGGCTGGCTCTGGGACTGCAGGCTGGAAGGCTGGTTCTGGAACTGCAGGCTGGAAGGCGGGCTCAAGGACCGCAGGCTGGAAGGCGGGCTCAAGGACTGCAGACTGGAAGGCTGGCTCTGAAACTGCAGGCTGGAAGGCTGGCTCTGGAACTGCGAGCTGGAAGGCTGGCTCTGGAACTGCAGGCTGGAAGGCTGGTTCTGGAACTGCAGGCTGGAAGGCGGGCTCAAGGACCGCAGGCTGGAAGGCTGGCTCAAGGATTACAGGCTGGAGCAGGAAGGTGGGATTACTGGTTGGATTGTGTGGGTAGGGAAATACTTCCGCTTCTTTTTAGATTTGGTCACTGCAGGTTTGCACATAACGGGGGGAGTATATGGAAAAGATGGAATCGAGCAAATGGAAGAATATGGCAGGGATACGGGGACAGTGGCTGGAGGAGGTTCTTGTGGGCTTGCAGGCAGCTGAGAAGAGGCAGGTGGGTTGAATGCAGGATAGGTGCAGGGAGCAGAGACTGGATATTGATACCTGGTGGGAAGTAGTGTGTACTGAACTGCGACTGGGGTTGCCATGGGTGATGGAGAAATAGACTCTTGGGCAGGCAGGTGTCTGGCAGCAGAGATGTTTTTTTGTGGGCTGGCTGGGGCCGATTGCAAAATATCAGACCATGCTGAGAGTAGTGGCTGCACAAACTGCAGTTTACATTCTGCCTGTCTGACAAGGGATTGTACACAATCAACACACTCTATTATTTTCTGTTGGGAACAAGCTGTGTAATGTTCAAAAAAGTATGGGGAGTCATCCTCCAGAAGCCAAACCAAAGATACGACCTGATTAACATTAAAGGGGGGAGAAAAATCATCATGGCCCTCTGGGATACAAGGCAAAGCCAGCTCTGTGCAGATTTTAATTAAAGGTTGAACATCCCCAAACATCATACAGCCCTGATCAACCCAGGAGTGAGCTAAACGAATAATCTCTAGCAGCTGATCACTGGTCCACTCTTTCAGTGTCTGACGGAGATATTCACCACTCTCTGACGCCAGCAGAGTATAATAAGGAATCATATCAGAGTTCATTTTAGCAGAGTAACAGAACCAAAATGGGTCTTCTGTGCAGCTACTTCTGATCATTAATGGCCCTGGTATACTGTCACGTACCAAGTGTGACCAGAACTGTGCAGCTAGCAACAGAGGAACACCAAACACGTATAAGTGAAATATAAAGATTTATTAAAGATAAGTGAAATAATATATATATAACCACCTCCAATACCACACAGTGCACAACAACCAATACCAAACAGAACCCACAATTAATAACAGTAACAGACAAATATGTACAAGTAATGGGGGAACCAGAATCATAAACAGGGCCAGGCCGAGGTCATACACAGGGGGATCAGCAGATGGGGTAAGGATGGATCAGGACAGGGAGGCAGGATCAAGCAGGGGGCAACCAGGCTGCAGAGCAGGGATCAGGGATAAGGACGGACACAACAGTTTCAGGATCAGGTTACAGGGATCAGGATACATGGATACATGGATACATGGATCAAGGTTCAAGCAGACAGGCTACAGGTCAGGGCACGAGGACGATACCAGGGCAGTGTGTGTGTACACCTGCCGGGTATTTATAGGAATGCCTGATTAGCTTCAGGTCACACCTGATCGGAGGGAGGGCAGTCTGCTCCACACTGCCAGGATCCATCTGCTTGTGGAAACCAGTACTGCGTCCAAAAGATAATACAACACCAGCAGGGAAAGATTCTCCTGACAGTTACAAACTGCCAGGAGACACCTGCTGGTGGACCACAGTACTGCAAGATAAATAATAAATGCCACCAGCGGATGGAACCTTTCCTGACACCCGCCCTGCTCCACTCCCAGGTGCTGGCTATGCTCTAATGCATGAGGAGAAGAAGTTGTCTGGACTGCCACACTCTGGTTAAACGCTTTATTAATGAAGAAAATTAAAATGCCAAAAAATCCAAAAAGAAATAAATAAACAAAATCCATCCAAAAGCAATCAAAGGTGAAGGGACATGCAGGGTAACGGCTAACGCGTTTCACATCAGAGTATGATGCTTACTCATAGCTACAAAAATGCGACTACCACAAACATGATTTTATATATTTTTTAAATAAGGCAGTGTGTCTTGAGCTTGGGTCATGACCCAAAATGGGTCGTAGATGAATTTGTGATGGGTCGTGACTTGACTGTATAGCCTAGGTTGTCCAAATGTGAAATGAATGGATCAGTGGACGGTGATATAGCAGATTGACTGTGATTGACAGCACAGACACATATGGGGAACTGGAGTGTGTGTGAGGTAGGGGCAGAGGGAATTACACAGACAAGATCTGATCTCTGCTGTACAGAGACTGCAAAAGGCTGATACCAGGTCAAATTCAGGTATAACATTGCTTGCAATAAAAACAGTCCTAGTATTTTACATTTCAAAATTGCACTGATTTATCATTAATATTTACATGGAGATCTGCTTTAAATAGTTTTTGTATATTAATCAGCATGTACATGAGAATGATACTCAGGAACAGGGCCGATCCTAGGGTCGCAGGTGCCTGGGTGCAGAAATATTTCTGGTGCCCCCACATGGGCGTGGTCATCATACTAACTCCTCCCCTTTACAATGTTTCTGTGGCAACGACTCAAACACAGAAATGTTCCCCTAAAGAGTCTTTGTTATCCTGGGATCCTCCCATAATCTCTTAACAATAAACAAAATACAGAAAGAGAGTACTCCTAATGGGACCTGGAGGGGGGTCTCACTAATGGACACAGAGAGGGCTTCTGTTAGAGAGTCTGTTAGAAAGAGTCCCCAGACATACTGCAGACACACTATAGAAGATGGTCAGAGACTGCAGACATGATACAAGAGATGGTCAGAGACAGCAATCATAGTACAGGAGATGGTCAGAGACTGCAGATGTAATACAGAAGGTGGTCAGAGACTGCAGACATGATACAAGAAATGGACATAGACTGCAGACACGATAAAAGAGATGGTCAGAGACTGTGAAAATGATACAAGAGACCAACGCATCAAATGCAGCCTACCAGTGCCCATAAATTGCAGCCTACCATTTCCCACCTAATGCAGCCTTATCAGTGCCCATAAAATGCAGCCTACCAGTGCCCACCAAATACAGCCTCATCCGTGCCCATCAAATGCAGCCTCATCAGTGCCCACCAATTGCAGCCTACCAGTGCCCACCAACTGTAGCCTGCCAGTTCCCACCAACTGCAACCTGCAAGTGCCCACCAAATGCAGCTTATCAGTGCCCACCAAATGCAGCTTATCAGTGCCCACCAAATGCAGCCTGCCAGTGCCTACCAGTGCCCACCAAATGCAGCCTGCCAGTGCCCACCAAATGCAGCCTGCCAGTGCCCACTAAATGCAGCCTGCCAGTGCCCACCAAATGCAGCCCTTCCAGTGCCCACAAAATGCAGCCCTTCCAGTGCCCACCAATTGCAGCCTACCAGTGCCCCTGGATCACACAGAAGGGCAACGATCTCTTGCTGTCACGGAGCTTGAATTTGAATCTGCCGGGTGGTCACTGTAACAAAGTCCTGCCTCCTAGACCAGCTCGCTGCTCCTATGATACACATCACAATGAATTTCACTGCATTGGATTAGTGTTTCATCTATTACAGGAGCCGGTCTAGGAGACAGGACTTTGTTACAGCGCTGCCCAGGGGCAGACTGACAACTCATGGAGCCCCCGGGCAATAGGAGATCATGGCCCCCAAGGTTTAAAGATGGCTGTCACCATACCCTCTACACTCCTCTCCTGTACATATTGCCCAATGTCATACCCTCCACACTCCTCTCCTGTACATACTGCCCACTGTCATACCCTCCACACTCCTCTCCTGTACATACTGCCAACTGTTATATCCCCACACTTCTTTCCTGCACATACTGCCCACTGGGCCACTGTCATACCCTCCACACTATGACAGAGGGCAGTATGTACAGGAGAGGAGTGTGGAGGGTATGACAGTGGCAGTATATACAGGAGAGGAATGTGGAGGGTATGGCATTGGCAGTATACACAGGAGAGGCGTGTGGAGGGTATGACTGTGGGCAGTATGTACAGGAGAGGAGTGTGGAGGGTCTGACAGTGGCAGTATACACAGAAGAGGCGTGTGGAGGGTATGACAGTGGGCAGTATGTACAGGAGAGGAGTGTGGAGGGTCTGACAGTGGCAGTATATACAGGAGAGGCGTGTGGAGGGTATGAGAGTGGGCACTATGTACAGGAGAGGAGTGTGGAAAGTATTACAGTGGGTAGTATGTACAGGAGAGGAGTGTGGAAAGTATGACAGTGGGTAGTATGTACAGGAGAGGAGTGTGGAAAGTATGACAGTGGGTAATATGTACAGGAGAGGAGTGTGGAGGGTATGACAGTGGCAGTAAAAACAGGAGAGGAGTGTGGAGGGTATGATAGTGGGCAGTATGTACAGGAGAGGAGTGTGGAGGATATGACAGTGGGCAGTAAAAACAGGGGAGGAGTGTGGAGGGTATGATAGTGGGCAGTATGTACAGGAGAGGACTGTGGTGGGTATGATGGGGGTAGAATGTACAGGAGAGGAGTGTGGTGGGTATGATGGTGGCAGTATGTACAGGAGAGGAGTGTGGAGGGTATGACAGTGGGCAGTATGTACAGGAGAGGAGTGTGGAGGGTATGACAGTGGGCAGTATGTACAGGAAAGCAGTTTGGAGGGTATGACAGTGGCAGTATGTACAGGAGTGGAGTGTGGAGGGTATGACAGTGGCAGTATATACAGGAAAGGTGTGTGGAGGGTATGACAGTGGGCAGTATGTACAGGAGAAGAGTGGCAGTATATAGAGGAGAGGAGTGAGGAGGGGATGACTGCATGCAGGAGGGAAGTGCAGATGGTATGAAGGCAGTTGTGGGGGGGATGTCTTTTAGTTAGGGAGATATTTCTTTTAGGCCACTTTCAGACTGAGGTGCTGGGCGCTTTAGTGGTAAAGCTTTGCTAGTTTTAGCGGTGCTTTACCGTAGTTTTAGCTGCGCTTTTCGGCCACTAGCGGGAGCTTTTAACCCCCGCTAGCAGCCGGAAAAGGGTTAAAACCGCCCGCAAAGCGCTGCTCCTGAAGCGCGTTGCAGGTGCTTAGAAATCAATAGCCAGCACTGCCTAAGGATGAGCTCCGGCGTGTTCGCATAGAACACGTGCAGAGCCCGCCAGGAAGTCGGCACCACGCTGCGCTAATCACAGACAGGGAGACATTTCCCGATCTCTGCAGCCGAGCATCGGGAAATGTCTTCCTGTCTGTGATTAGCGCATCGCGGTGCCGACTTCCTGGCGGGCTCTGCACGTGTTCTATGCGAACACGCCGGAGCTCATCTTTATTGATTTCAATGGCAGGGGCGTTTTGGGAGCGGTGTATTCACCGCTCCTAAACCACCCCAAAGATGCTGCTTGCAGGACTTTTATCCTGTCCTGCAAATGCACTGCCCCAGTGTGAAAACACTCCGGCTTTCACACTGGGGCTGCAGAAGAGGCAGTTTACAGGCGCTTTTCAGGCTCTATTTTTAGTGCAAAAACGCCTGTAAAATGCCTCAGTGTGAAAGTGGTCTGAGTGCCAGTGTCTGAGGGGTGAATATGGAGGGGTGATGGGAAGGTAGGGAATGCATGGGAACTGTTCTGGCTCTTGTTGGTATTCTTGCTGGAAGCGTAAAGGGCGCACATTCTCAGTACAGAAATGTTTGCATTTATATAAGCATACAGCCAGCGGAAAGTGACTATGGACTATTATTTTATTTATAGAGTGTTTAGATAGGTGGCAAGTTTTGAGTTGCACTGTTTTTGGATAACACAGGGTTTAATAGGATGGTCATAAATGAAGTTCACATTAACTGGACAGAGCAATTGGGGTTTGTTTATATAGAGAGGGCTGCATGTCAGTTTGGGAAATGTCTGCCAGCTCTGGGGGGTTTCTGCTGGCTCTAATCTCCATCCCCCCCCCCCCCCGCCTGTCTTTTCCAGTTCTCCTTGTCACCTAGGAGTAGGACCCTTTAGTGCAAAACAAACCCTCCTAGCAGAAACTTTGCAGCTTATCTCCCCAGACTTCCCCCAGAACAGCTCAGCTCACCTTCCTGCAGTGTGCTCTGCCTCCTGATTCTCCCAGCACACGGCACTGCTGATGGGAGTGGGCGGGGGATGTGAAGCAGAGATCACACAGCGAGTGCAGGACACTACGGGGGAAGCGGAAGACACACACCAGGATCGGAGCTTCTAACTACTGTACATACATCGCTGGACAGTGTATGTAATTAGAAGCAATAACTACTGCCCCCACAGTGGCAAGTAAGCTGACCTGAATGCTCAGTCCACCCCTGTCGCCGCCAGAACACCGGGCATTTCAGAGAAAAGCACACAAGGAGAGGAGGAGGGAGGGGAGCACTCTGGAACTTTAGCGCCCCCCCCTGCGGCGCTTGGGTGCAGTGCACCCCGTGCACCCTATCTAGGACCGGCCCTGCTCAGGAATATGTTCTCTCTTTTGAATCATAATTATTGTTTTATTAACAACATGTTAACTTTTCACTTTTCTGCATTATAAATGGGGAAAGAATAAGACCTATATTTTAACAGAAAGAAATGCTTTTTTTTCTTTTAATATCATGTTACAATATTTTTATTGAAGATTTTGAAAGAATAAAGGTGTATACATACGGTATGAAGGAGGCATACTGAAAAACAAGACAAAGTAAATAGAAGTTGATTAACAATTTTGTGGTTTTCATAGACAGTCTGTTGTTCCTACTGTTTGTCACAATGATATCCCACTGTTGGGGGAATCCAGACCGATAGTATAAGGCTTAATGTACACAGGACATTTTACAACCTCCTCTGAATGATTTAACTTGACAGATAGTAAACAACGTTTAAAAACTTCAGTTTTGCCGCGTTTACATGCCGCTTTTAGGCCGCGTTTACCTGTTTGCGTTTAGGGGCGTTTTTTTTTTTTTTTTAAGATGGTTAAAAATGTATCTCCATTAAAAACGCCTGTAAACGAAATGTGGCTAAATGTGAGTTACCGCGTTTACACATGTAGCGCCTACCCCTATTCTCTCTCCGTGCGGCTCACACTGTCTCTTGTCTAGGGGTATTTGATGGTGGAGAGAGAGAGAGCGGGTGGGCTACGCCTAGCCTCCACCACGTGTTGAATACCTGTGGTATCAGCAATGTCTTGTTTACCTTCGGGTCTGTGCTGTGCACCCGGATCCTCCCTCCAAGAGTCACCGTGAACTTCGTCCGCCAGGAATTGAGCCTCACACCATTAAAGTCCAACACTCCTTTATTAGAACACACCATACAGGGACTTCCTTGATAGATAGAGCAGAAAAGGAGGTGTGAGTGTGAATAGGCCCAGACACAAATTCGATCCTCCACTCTCCTCCTGGAGAGTGGGCTATGGTCTCCGCACGAGGTAAAGGGGATCCTTCTGGACGGTCTCCGACAAGAGACTCACCCGTCACCGGCAGTCTGCTGCACCGGGTCTTCGAGTGAGGAGCTCTCCCCGGTCCATTGCGTCTTACTCAGATTCAGGCCTCCATCCCCGAAGCGCCTTAGGACCCTTCCCTCACGGAACTCAGTGTTGGGCACTGAGCTCCGGACCTTCTTGCAAGTACCTCACCCCAGGACTAAAGGTGCCTGAGGTGGAACACGATCTCCGGTGGTCCTCTAGGCCGAGGCCGCCTAGAGGACGAGCACGAACCCACGTCCGCAAGCTAAAGGTGCTTGGGACGAAGACCCCGTGACCAAGATGGCCGGCCCCTTTATGCCCTCTCTCGGCAAGCACGGCGGGTTCCCCGCCCCACCATACCGCTGCCGAGAGAGGACAAAAAGGAGGCTCGGCACACAGTGATATTCGTCCCTCCGCCCACGGTGACAACGCCACCTGGTGGACCGCCGGGAACATAGCACTGATGTCACCGCCAGATTAAAAAAATGCACCCGGGAAAGTAAGTACCCGCTACACTCTCCCCCCTGTCTTTTGACACTGGACCCCAGTGTCTGGAGTGAATCACGCCCTCAACGGCTGACATAATCCAATCCAGAAAGCAACTAACAATTTGAAAAACAAAATTTTTTAGGAAACTATCCTAACAGAGAAGTTGTGTCTGAGCCCCTGCAACAAAAGAGGAGTGAAAGACAACATTTTAAACATGAAATCACATTCCAACATTATACTTTTCCCTCCCATCCTAACTAAGAACCACCCCAGGTTCCATAATCTTGACGAGACGCTCTCCTACAGAGGGAAGAGAAAAGAAACAATAAAACCCTGACACATGTGTATGTGTGAGAGAAAAAGAAACTCCTCCGAAGAGAAATATCTTTTCCTCTAGTGTGAGTGTGTACAATGTGTAACGTTGCACAAGACTGCCACCTGGTGACAGCCTCGCGGTAACTGCACCCGTTGAACCATCTTCTCTTTTCTTGTTGCTTGACTCCGGGCCCTATCTACCCCAAAGTCTGCAACTTCTCACCGGAGAGGAAAGAACAACAACTGGAACAGTTCTTCCTTGGAATGACACAAACACCCCTCGTGCTGGGCAAAACATTGATGATAGCACCAAAAAGAAAGTCAAACAGCAAAGTTCAGGGGGTGCAAGGTCCTTTTAAAAAGCAAACAAATGGAGTCTCTTCCTCCTCAGAGGTAGAAGCCGGGATGCGGCAGAACAAGAGGCTTTAAATGCCGGTCCATGGTCTCCAAATGGTACTCCACATCTTCACCTTCTTTGCGTCGGATCAACACTTTATCTGCATGGATGTGTCTTTGAACCGCTGAGATGTCTTTGGAGAGCATGTCAAATACCTGCGGGCGTGTGGGACCTTAAGGTGGGTCCACACGAAGTCATTATACCAGCGCTCTCGGCACACCTCCACTTCGTAAAGTAACTCCTTGGAGAGGTACGGATATTCCCACCCGTAGTCAGCAGCAACTTTCTGGCAGAAGAGTCTCTGAAGCCTTGACAGCGGAGGCATTGTGGCTCTGTCCCCTTCGCCGGGCAAAACTATAGAGTCCGGGTGGCGAGGGGCCTTGGCCACTTCTGGTTGGGGCATAGGTGCCCGTAGCATCAACTTCTGTTCCCCAGTACCTGATGCAGGTGGCACCGGAGATGTAGATGTGGGCTGGGGACGGGACCCTTGTTCAGGCGTTGGTGCCTCCACCCGGGGTGTACTCTCCCCCATGGACATGGGTGAACTCCGGGACCTTCGGAATGAAGCTAGCGGTACTTTGTCCCAGCCCTTCTCTGCAAACAGTTCATCAATAACGGTGTCATCTCCCAGATCAGAGAGCGACTCCAGGTCCGAGGTATCACACTCCTCCGCGGGTATATAGCCCGTTGTAGAGACGGAGCTACCACCTCCCGCGGGCTTACTGGGCCATGCCTTCCCGGCACCTCCGCCCATGCACCAAGTCTCTTTGCCCGGCTCACCTCGGCCTTTACTTGAAGCGGGACGTCCGGAACACTTGTCAACGGATCCGTCCGGGCCTGGCGTAAGCTGGCGAGATGGTCCGCCACCACCGCTGGTCGGGGCCACCACGCTGGTTCTCTTCTTCGGTGGCGGACGCTGTGAGACAGTGGTGACCGAGTCCGCATCCTCGGATTTCTCCCGTTGAGTTTTAACGTCCTCCTCCGCGGTCGCTGCCGTGTGCGCTGGGATGGCTTTTACAGCAGTAATTCCTCCTCTGCGAGTAGTGTTGCCTGAAGCCCGGCCTGGGTAGATGGTTCTCGGCCTGTCAACTGCCGGATCCACCTCGAACAGGAACTCCCCACAGGCCTCACATTGTCTGAAGGGCTTCAGGTGGCACACCAGTCCTGAGCACCCGGGACAAATTACACCCAGGGCCTCTACGTCCATGCACGAATACAGGGCCAATCGACCCCTTGGCTTCAGCCGGATCCCGGTATCCGTTATCGGAGCAGCAGCAGTCATCATGGTAGTAGCAGGGTGAACTGGAATCCATGAGGTATGTCCAAACATGGTGACCTGTTGCTGGTCCATCGCACACTGCAGAGTTTTCGCGCCAATGTCCCACGTGTAGCCCTCTCACGTATTGGACTCCTTCCCTTTGCTCCAGTTCGCGGGCTTTTTCACTTTCTTTGGTTGAGCCACGCCCACAAACTAAGCGGCGGGGTTTGTGTCTGTTGGCGCAGTGCAATTAGAAGCCCCCACGTGTAGTACCTCACACGGCTGGGCCTCCCCCCGTTCACCGCTCTTCCTGCGCGGGCCTTTCCCTTGTCTGGGGTCAATTCCACGACTTCGAGCAGGGCTGCACTTTGGCCTATTCAGTTAACTCATCCAGCAGACTTGTTCCATACTGTGATGCACAACACAATCCCGGACCCGAGCCCCCACGTGTAGCGCCTACCCCTCTTCTCTCTCCGTGCGGCTCGCACTGTCTCTTGTCTAGGGGTATTTGATGGTGGAGAGAGAGAGAGAGCGGGTGGGCTACGCCTAGCCTCCACCACGTGTTGAATACCTGTGGTATCAGCAATGTCTTGTTTACCTTCGGGTCTGTGCTGTGCACCCGGATCCTCCCTCCAAGAGTCACCGTGAACTTCGTCCGCCAGGAATTGAGCCTCACACCATTAAAGTCCAACACTCCTTTATTAGAACACACCATACAGGGACTTCCTTGATAGATAGAGCAGAAAAGGAGGTGTGAGTGTGAATAGGCCCAGACACAAATTCGATCCTCCACTCTCCTCCTGGAGAGTGGGCTATGGTCTCCGCACGAGGTAAAGGGGATCCTTCTGAACGGTCTCCGACAAGAGACTCATCCGTCACCGGCAGTCTGCTGCACCGGGTCTTCGAGTGAGGAGCTCTCCCCGGTCTATTGCGTCTTACTCAGATTCAGGCGAGCACAAACCCACGTCCGCAAGCTAAAGGTGCTTGGGACGAAGACCCCGTGACCAAGATGGCCGGCCCCTTTATGCCCTCTCCCGGCAAGCACGGCGGGTTCCCCGCCCCACCATACCGCTGCCGAGAGAGGACAAAAAGGAGGCTCG
Source organism: Rana muscosa (assembly GCA_029206835.1). NCBI lineage: Eukaryota > Metazoa > Chordata > Amphibia > Anura > Ranidae > Rana > Rana muscosa. The sequence goes on along the minus strand of CM055118.1, from coordinate 776,729,264 downwards.
GCACACAGTGATATTCGTCCCTCCGGGAACATAGCACTGATGTCACTGCCAGATTAAAAAAATGCACCCGGGAAAGTAAGTACCCGCTACACACACGTATAGAAGCTGTTACAGGCATTTAAAAATTTCAAATGCCTCTGAACATCGATCCTGAGCGCATTTTTTTTTCTTTACAAAAAATGCTTCTAAACTTGACTGCCTAGAAACGACTATAAACGACCCTGTGTACATGTACTGATAAGATATCATAGAGGAGGGTTCAGGGGCAGCTGAAAAAAAACGCCCAAATAATTTTAGGTCCATAATTTACAGTTAATTCTAAACTGATAATCTGTAAAGGCTTATAAAGTGTTGCCTGTGGCCAATTTTGGGCTCTATAGTTTTTTGCCATTTAACCACTTCCTTACCGGGCCATAGTAAAATGATGCCAACGGAACACTCTCTCCCTCTGGGAGGGTGTCATACGAAGTCCGCCCGTTCTCGCCGCTCTAGCGCAACCCCAGGGGCGCGCAGCCGGGGATGAGGCGTATCCCTTGAGATACAGCCCATCCACGATCAATGTAAAGAGCTAATAAAAATGTCTCTTTACCATGTGACCGGCTGTGTCCAATCACAGCCGGTCACATGCACTGTCCTCGCACACGCCGTTTGTGCGCGCCTCCAGGGACACAGCCCATCCCTGATCGGGGTAAAGAGCCAAAGAGATTGGCTCTTTACCACCTGACAAGCTGTGTCCAATCACAGCCGGTCACAGAATCTAAACAAGCTGTGGTAACTAGCTGTTGCCTAGTTCTCCTCCTCACACATTGATCATGTGTGAGGAGGAGATTGTGGTAACAGCTAGTTACCACCTACAGTACACACCAATACACACTGATTTCCCCCAGTAATAAAGAGGACCTGTCACCAGCCCATCAGAGTGCCTGTCACCAGCCCAAAAAATTACAACTTCAAAAAACTTGCCATGCATCTCACTAAATATCTTGGACTGTCTATTTTTTTAAAAGGCATCATTAGGAGGGTATTTGTACTGTCCTGACATTTCAGGGCCTCAAGAAATGAGATAGGCCATCAGTGCATCAGGCGTGATCAATTTGCAATGATTGGCACCAAAGCTTGTAGACTCTATAACTTTCAAACAGACTAAATAATATTCACTAATTTGAGTTATTTTTACCAAAGATGAAAATTGGTCTGGGCAGGAAGGGGGTATAGGTGCCCTGTATTGAAGTGGTTAATGGGCACACACAATTTTAAGGCATGACATGTTGGGTATATTTACTCAACACAACCCCATCTTTTATATTTTACTTATAAAACGAAGTATTATATTGTGTTTGTGAGCTCTAAAATTCATTCATGTATTTTTTCTTGAATAAATAGCTGTGCAAACATTGTGCAACATAAAGCAATGCAAGTGCCACCTCTCCAGGACCTCTGATTTCAGAAAATATATAATTGTTTGGGTGTTTAAAGTAATTTGTTTGTATAAAATGCAGATTTTAACATGTGTGCAAAAAAATTTAAAAAATACCCTGGTATGAAAGGGGTTGATGATAGATTGTTATTATTATCAATATTGACAATATTTCTATCCAAACTCACCATACTCCTGAAGAAGCAAAAGAAGCAGACCCCATAGTCTGTGAAATGCGTTGAGAGAAGAGTTGTCAGGGAAATAGGCGCATCCCCAGGCGCAATAGTGCAAGGATGGCAAACCGGCACGGGCAAAGGCACGCTGGCGTGCATCGGCGCACGGAGACGCGCGGCGCCGTGGGCAGGCGAACGCGCATCGCCGTGACTAGGTGAACGCGCATGCGCAATGGCACACACATGTCGTGATTAGGGCGCTACTGCCTATTTAAACCCACTGCTCACAATGGTGCATTGCTGGTTTATCAGCTTCCCCCTGTGTTCCTGTGTCCTGAATAACCTGCTGATCTGATCTCCTGTGAACCGACCCGGCTTGTCTTGACCTGCTCTTCCTGATCCTCCGGCTTGACCCCTTGGCTTATATCTGACCTCCTTCTGCCTGCTCCCTGCATCTGACCCTGGCCTGGCTAACGGACTCTGCTTATCCTGATTCCTGTACTAAGACTGTCTTGCTATCCAGTTGCTCCACTGGTCCCTATCTCCTGGACCTTCCAAGCATGCCTGCTTATGGTAAACTTGCCTGTCCCAGAGAGTTTTAGGCATCCCAGCTCCAGCAACCAGGCACCCGTGCTTCTGTGGGCACCACACCTGCTGTGTCACCTTCAGTGGTGTGCTGCGCTCAGCCACAAGGGGAGTCCTCCCAGCATCTCGGCCTCCTACCAAGTTCCTGACAAGAGTGCTGCCTGCACTCCCACTGGACCAGTTATCATAATCTCCTGCATAAACAAATATTGAATAAATTATAAGGTTTCTGTAGGGAAGCAGGAACTCCTAGGCATGAGTGAGGTCTTAACTAGGGTTGTCCCGATACCGATACTAGTATCGGTATCGGGACCGATACCAAGCATTTGCGCGAGTACTTGTACTCGCGCAAATGCTCCCGACGCCCAGTCCGATACTTTTTTTTTCCCCAGAGCGGACGCAGAGAGGGGGTGGAGAGCGGGGGGTGGAAAGCAGGGCGGAGAGCGTGGCGGGGGGCGGAGACCAGGGCAGAGAGCGGGACGGAGAGTGCGGCGGGGGGCGGAGAGTGGGGCGGGGGGTGGAGACCAAGGCGGAGAGTGCGGCCGGGGGCGGAGACCAGGGCGGAGAGCGAGTCCCTCACCTGCAGTTGAAACTGGTAAGCTGGCAGGGGTGCAGGGTGCAGCCGCATCAGGATCGGTGACCGGTGATGTCGCATTCGGTCGCCGTCAGCGGCTGAACGTCCCCACACCCATCTTGGTACACCCTGCACTTGGCTGCAGTAAGCAGCAGCAGACATCTTGTTACACCCAGCCCGAGCTATATGGGCTGGGTGTAACAAGATGTCTGCTGCTGCTTACTTCAGCCGAGTGCAGGGTGTACCAAGATGGGCGTTGCAGCAGTTTTTTTTATTTTAAATCCTGTCATTTTTTTTTTCCCGCAGCATTTCAGTGCCAGCCACCTATCAGTACCCACAAGTGCTACCTATCAGTGCAATCAGTGCCATCTACCAGTGCCACCTATCAGGTGGCACTGGTAGATGGCACTGATTGCACTGATAGGTGGCACTTGGTGGCACTGATATGTGGCACTTGTGGGTACTGATATGTGGCACTTGTGGGCTCTGATAGCACTGAAAGGTGGCACTTGTGGGCACTGAAAGGTGGCACTTGTGGGCACTGATATGTGGCACTTGTGGGCACTGATATGTGGCACTTGTGGGCATGATATGTGGCACTTGTGGGCACTGATAGCACTGAAAGGTGGCACTTGTGGGCACTGATAGGTGGCACTGATAGATGGCACTTGTGGGCACTGACAGCACTGATAGTGCAATCAGTGCCACCAAGTGCCACCTATCAGTGCTATCAGTGCCCACAAGTGCCACATATCAGTGCCCACAAGTGCCACATATCAGTGCCCACAAGTGCCACCTTTCAGTGCAATCAGTGCCCACAAGTGCCACATATCAGTGCCCACAAGTGCCACATATCAGTGCCCACAAGTGCCACCTATCAGTGCTATCAGTGCCCACAAGTGCCACATATCAGTGCCCACAAGTGCCACATATCAGTGCCCACAAGTGCCACATATCAGTGCCCACAAGTGCCACCTTTCAGTGCAATCAGTGCCATCTATCAGTGCCCACAAGTGCCACCTATCAGTGCCACCTATAAGTGCCACCTATCAGTGCCCATAAGTGCCACCTATCAGTGCAATCAGTGCCATCTATCAGTGCCAGCCACCTATTAGTGCCCATCAGAGCCAGTCACCAGTCAGTGCCCATAAGTGCCACCTGTCAGTGCCACCTATCAGTCCCCATCTTTCAAACTGTCACATGACATTGAAAAAAAAGTATCGGTAATCGGTATCGGCGAGTACTTGGAAAAAAGTATCGGTACTTGTACTCGGTCCTAAAAAAGTGGTATCGGGACAACCCTAGTCTTAACTATGTAAAAAATAATTTTACAATAATTTTGTGCAAATGAAACATACTTTTATAAAAATGATGCTGTCATTACTGTAGCGAAAAAATTATTTATGTAGTATTGTTTGACAACTGAGTGCTGTTTATGATAAAAAAAAAAAATTCTGTTTTTGCCATTATTTACCCTGTCTGTACTGTGCAGGCAGATATCATCTAATCAGTTGTACTAGATTTGAATACCGTCTGTCTTAAAAAAAATGTAATGGTTAGGAAGCCTGGCTTCTTCTTTGTATGTTAAAGTGGTTCTTCAGTCACATGTGCAAAAATTAAAAGTCAGCGGCTACAAAAACTGTAACTGCTGACTTTTAATAAACAGACACTCACCTGTCCAAGTGCCATCCTCACCCAAGCATGTTTCATTACCAGTCTTCGGTCCCCGACACTGGCATATTAAGTATGGGCAGCCAGCTGTGACTCCTTGCGACTGGCTGTCCACTTCACATGCGTGAGTCACACTGCGCTTTGTTAATGGTCCTGCAGCCTTCTGGGACCTGTGATGTGTCCCAGAAGTTTGCGTGAGGAGGAGGAAGAGCGGAACTCCCCCTTTTGGGTGAAGTTCCACTTTAATGTAAAATGGACTTGGGACAGATCATGCTGAGCTAGTTGAGAAATCATTGAAGTAAGGTTTAACACCTTCTGCTCAGAAACATTTAAAAGGTAAGAAATATATACAGTATCTCACAAAAGTGAGTACACCTCTCACATTTTTGTAAATATATCATTCTATCTTTTCATGTGACAACACTGAAGAAATTACACTTTGCTACAATGTAAAGTAGTGAGTGTACAGCTTGTATAACAGTGTAAATTTTCTGTCCCCTCAAAATAACTCAATACACAGCCATTAATATCTAAACCGCTGGCAACAAAAGTGAGTACACCCCTAAGTGAAAATGTCCAAATTGGGTCCAATTATCCATTTTCCCTCCACAGTGTCATGTGACTCGTTAGTGTTACAAGGTCCCAGGTGTGAATGGGGAGCAGGTGTGTTAAATTTGGTTTTATCGCTCTCACTCTCTCATACTGGTCACTGGAAGTTCAACATGGCACCTCATGGCAAAGAACTCTCTAAGAATCTGAAAAAAATTATTGTTGCTCTACATAAAGATGGCCTAGGCTATAAGTAGATTGCCAAGACCCTGAAACTTAGCTGCAGCACAGTGGCCAAGACCATACAGTGGTTTAACAGGACAGGTTCCACTCAGAACAGGCCTTGCCATGGTCGACCAAAGAAGTTAAGTGCACGTGCTCAGCGTCCTATCCAGAGGTTGTCTTTGGGAAATAGATGTATGAGTGCTGCCAGCATTGCTGCAGAGGTTGAAGGGGTGGGGGGTCAGCCTGTCAGTGCTCAGACCATACGCCACACACTGCATCACATTGGTCTGCATGGCTGTCGTCCTAGAAGGAAGCCTCGTCTAAAGATGATGCACAAGAAAGCCCGCAAACAGTTTGCTGAAGACAAGCAGACTAAGGACATGGATTACTGGAACCATGTCCTGTGGTCTGATGAAACCAAGATAAACCTATTTGGTTCAGATGGTGTCAAGTGTGCATGGCGGCAACCAGGTGAGGAGTACAAAGACAAGTGTGTCTTGCCTACAGTCAAGCATGGTGGTGGGAGTGTCATGGTCTGGGGCTGCATGAGTGCTGCCGGCACTGAGGAACTACAGTTCATTGAGGGAACCATGAATGCCAACATGTACTGTTACATACTGGTCTGACTGGTCAAGGGTTTTTTCACCTGGTGGGGTGACTTAAAACACTGGCAAATTTGATGAGGCTACTTTTGTACTGTTATTTTTACTTTCTTTGTTTAGTTATTCTTTTTGAATTGTATATACTTGTTACATGGCAGCTTGTATGCTGCAAATGTTTGTATACCCTTTAAAATTCAATAAACAGAAGTTTACAAAAATAAATAAATAGGTATGCCGTGGAAATGGGAACATGTACCAAACAAAAGGTGGAGTCTTCTTACATTGTACTTTAAAAGTGTATATACATTATAAGAACAACAATCTCAGAAAAAAAAACCAATCCATGATTAAGGACCACCCCACGTACATGTACTGCGGCAGGGCGGCCCTTTAGCACAAGTCCACGTGCCTGTACATCATCATTTCTGTCTACTTGCTTTGGGGCGCGTGTGCGCGCTGCCGGAGCCCTGTTTCTGCTGTGATTGGACACAGCGGGAGCAATCAGCGGGTCCCACGGCTGCGATGGCCGCCAGGACCCGCCGATCATTCCGAGGAGAGACAGGACGGCGGTCTGCCTATGTAAACAAGGCAGATTAGTGTTCTGCCAGAGAGGAAAATGGAGATCTTGTGTTTCTGCTAAGCGGAAACATGGATCTGTTTTCCTCCAGTGTCAGCATCCCCCACACAGTTAGTAAGCAATCCCTAGGAGCACACTTAACCCTTTGATCACCCCTGGTGTTAAACCCTTCCCTGCCAGTGTCATTTATACAGTGACAGTGCATTTTTTTAGCACTGATCACGGTATTGGTGTCACTGGTCCCCAAAAAGTGTCACATTTGTCCGCCGCAATGTCACAGTCATGCTAAAAATTGCTGATCGCCGCCATTACTAGTAAAAACAATAAAACATTTTTTAAAGTCCATAGATCTATCCCATATTTTGTAGACGCTATAACTTTTGCGCAAACCAATCGATATACTTTTAATGGGATTTTTTACCAAAAACATGTAGCAGAATACATATTGGCCTAAATTAATGAAGAAATTTAGATTTTTTAATTTTTTTTTCATTGGATATGTTTTATAGCAGAAAGTAAGAAATATAATTTTTTTACAAGTGATCACATTCCCACTGTTTTCAGGTGCATAAGAGTTCAGAGTGCTGGGGAGGAGAAGCACATTCCTATTCAGGCCCCGTTGATAAGGTAACCCTCCTGAAGAACTGCAAGGTTTAGATCCCACTAAAATGACAATGTGATACTTTATGAGCTGCACACGAAAGAAGCAGCAATATTTTGGAGATATAATGCATGTCAAGATTGATAAAAAGACAGCTTCTTACTTCTTTATGGCATCAGTAAAATGTGTTTTTTAAATATTCTAAATGGTATCAAAGGTGACATGTCATATGTTTTGTGTTTGAATTATGGAGTGCAGGTACATAAGCATTACAATATCTTCAGAAGGTTGAGATTGCTAATTTCTTCTGTGGGATTACCTGCAGATATTTTCAATTAGTTGTTCCCTCAATTATGTGACCCAAACAGGCAATGATTTTACTAAGGTCATTGTTAAGTCAGAATTCTATTTAGGTCGGAGGCACTATAAGCTTGATAACCTAGAAATGCATTCAGCAGAAATATCCTTAAGGTAACTGAACTGAATTTATTGTTGGAGATGGCTTTTGGATTTATAAATATGCCTTTTAACATTTTTTGGCATTTATATTTCAGTTTTTTCAAAACTGAGGCAAAACGAATGAAAAGACAATAATGCCTCCTAGCATTCTTTCCCAAAGAAGAAATCAACATTGCAGCATGAAATTGGAAAGAAATACAATATTTTTCCATTTTGTATCATTCATTGTTATTGTACAAAGATTTCTGATGAAGCAAAGAAATTCTATTAGCAGCTATTGACTTGCACAGAATGATTAATGATTCTTAATTGGAGTAATTACAATACCAAATATAATATGCAAATACTTAATTTGGGGGAAAAATACTTCCAAACAATGTAAATTATTATAACCCAGTGAGCAAGGATAATTCTAAATTCTTCTTTCTCTAATTTTGCTCATTGTGTTCAAGTTGTTTGCAATGACACTTTTGTCAAAAATGGTAATTGTAATTATAAAAATGTTAGAATTATACTCACAGGAGTTGATTTGCAAAAATTGGAAAAGGGAAATAAGTGGTATTATCCATAGCAACCAATCAGAGATAACCATTTATTTGATTGCAGTAGCTAACAACGATAGTTTTGCTTCTATTTCTTTCAAATCATCAATAATGGACATGTTTTCATCAATCAAAGACATAAAGCTTTGTTTCTTCTCCTTTGTTATCATTCTCTGGCTATCTGATATATAATTGCTTCCCCAATATTAAAGATTTTTTAATTTAAACAAAATGTGAACCACTGGTTTAAGCTTCTCTATGTACTGTCTTTGAGTCCCCCCATTGCCATATCCCCCTACTTTTCATAAGGCCAGGACCCACTATATTAGATTTCATCTACAGAATTGACTACATTCCACTGTGACCAAGTTGCACTCAATTGCAGCAAAATTTGTCACGCAACAATCGTGGCAGAATCACACTGCATTGTTAGGTGCCATTGAAATGAATTGCACCTGAACATGCTGATGTGCGATTTGACATTTTAACAGCGCATTTTGAATTTGCAAGCAGAATCGTGGGACCTTAAACAATACTGAAGAACTTTCCATTTAGCTAAATTTACATTTGCTTAAAGCTGAACTCTAGGCAGATATGAAAGACAGGTGCCTGGACTGACACCCAGCTCAGGCTCTTAGGCTCTCAGGCTCTCAGCAAGCCGCTGAGAGCCTGAGCTGGCCACTCCGCCCCCTCCATAGTCCAGCAGAGTGAGAAGGGGGAAGAGCAGAGAGCTGGGACTGACAGTCTGCAGCTCTCAGCTCACAGAACTCTAAAAACCGAGTGATCAGCAGTGTTTGGTCGCTCGGTTCTCAGTGTAGAGGCGCCGGGGGAAAGATGCAGTGTCAGACCGATGCTGCATCCACCTAGGTGAGTATGAATAGGGGAAAAAAAAAACTTTACTTCTCTTTTAGTTAAGTTCTACAAAAATAATACATCATTATATGTATTTTTTAATTACAAGCCGTGTAAATACCCACATTTGACCTGGTATCAGCCTCTTGCAATCCCTGTGTAACAGAGTGTAAGAAGAAGAAGCAGTACAAGGAGCTAATCAGAAGCATGCTGATAGGAAAAGAAAGCAGAGTGGCAGAAGGATGAGCTCATCTCTGTGCTGCTTCTCCTTTCACTGTCCAGTCACAGGTTGAGGTGTATCCAGGACTGTGGATTAAATGTAAACAATGCTGAAAACTCAATTTTTTGTCTTTGAATATTTTATATATTTTTATTTTGCTTTTTTTGGCTGTAATTCTGCTTCAAACATTTAATAAATAGTGTTTTTTAAGACCTACCAGGTTTTTATTAAAATTATTAGATCATCTCTCCAATAATGAAATAGATCATTTGTATTCTTCCCTCACAAATCTTTAATTTCTAGCAGAGTCCAGAAAGACAGAAACAAAATTCTGCCCAGGTGGGACATAGTTCACACTTTCTTAAACAAAATCTACCCCTCTGTCTTTCCATGTGCTGGAGATGTGACTGCTTTAAGAGAACTCAATTATACAACTTCTAAAAAGACTTATTGACACAGTCCACAGGAATAGTCCTTAGGGACAATCCTGGGGCCCTTCCCTTTTACTTGACTCCACTACCCTTTATAGGCTTGTGGATCTCTGTACTTAATAAGATCTACCATATCAAAGTTCTTACTGCCTCAGGAAAGACACATTTCACTACATTCCAGTGGAATAAATTCTGATTTAAGTCAGAATATCGAGAACATGTAACAACCCAATCCAAGATTATTATTGGGACTTTACCAGATGATCCCAGGAATTCCTGTGAATTCTACACATTGACAGACTGGCTCTGGGGAATGGGGGAGAGTGGGAGGAGGCGCTCCCTCTTAGCCCATTTTTCTCTTTCTTGTTAGTTGTCACCTCTGGACAAGCCCTCTTTTCTTTTTTGCTTACCATCCACTTCTTACTTACCCCCTTTTCTATGTTCTGTTCAATAACAAAATCCCATATACATTGAAGAGGCCACATGCAAACCACTCTGTAAAAACTATAAGTTCTTGCTTTTGCTTTCATGAAAAATATTTTATCTTGTTAAATGTGGAATGTCTAAGTAATAAAATTGTAAAAAATACTAGATAATCTAGTGGGTTGTCTTAAAAAAAAATCTCACCTATATCCAGTATTTCCTATGGCCTTGCCAATTGGTGCATAATAGTACTGTTTATTGAAGCAACCTGGGAGCTGTTCTGTATTTGTTGATGTTAAGCCGGTGTGACAGCAGGAAGGTAAAGTCACCTGGTTGCATCCAGGGGGGTAGATATATTTCGCCCAGATTCAGGCTTTACGCCGACTTATACAACTAGGTGGAGAGTTGTATAAGGCTAGTGGGCTCATGGATGACTCATACCTCTAGGGAGAGTGTGGGGCGTCGTACAGACAGGGAGTTGATGAGACCAGCTGAAGCTTGTCAGCTCGTTTAAGGCCTCTATAAAAACTCCCAGCTTCATTAGATGTTAGCTCATGCCTGGAACCAGACCTGTGTGGACTGTCTAGGGAGAGTGAACCCCTGTGCGGTGAGACAAAGCCTGTGTGGCTATTTGCTTGGACATTTAAAACCAGGGACTTAGGGACTAGGACAGCACTAGGCTGATCCCAGTTGTTAGTTAGGAAACCTGTATGTTTAGTCAGAGGTCAACTTGACCAGGATTTATTTTGGTTATGTTTCTTTTGCTTTGCTGTGTTTTGTCACTGTAAATAGAAAATAAACCGCACCTTTTTGATTTTGAAAACCACAACCTCCGTTTGCTGGGCCTGTTTTGTGTGGGGAGCCCATCCCGGGGGTCACACACACCCGCTGCCGAGCTAACCCCCTCACAGTTGGTGGAGAACCAGTGGCAGTTTTTTTTTAAGCCAGCATGGAGGAGATACTGAAACAGCTGGCTCTAGCAAATGCCAATCAACAGCAGACAAATGCAGGTTTGCAAAGGAGCCTTGCAGCCCAGCAGCAAGCTCATCAACAGAGCCTTGCAGCCCAGCAGCAAGCTCACCAACAGAGTCTGGAAGCTCAGCAACAAGCCCAGCAGCAATCTGAGGCCCGCTTCATAGACCTGTTACAGAAGCAAGAGCAGAGACTACAACAAATGGAAGCAGTAATGCAGCAACGTCCGCAGACCAGTGAGGAAAGCCGTCCCACTAATACCGCGTCCTTTGGGGTGAGTCGTTTATTGACAAAAATGACTGGAGAGGATGATCCAGAGGTATTTTTGACCACATTTGAAAGGACCGCTGAAAGAGAAAAGTGGCCTGAGGAGCAGTGGGCTGGACTGGTGGCTCCTCTGTTAACTGGTGAATCGCAGAAAGCTTACTATGACCTAGAGCCTAACCAAGCAAAAGACTATGTGATGCTAAAAGCTGAAATTTTGGCAAGGCTGGGTGTCACCCAGGCTGTCCGGGCTCAGCGTGTGCATAACTGGACTTTCCAGCTTGGAAAACCCCCCAGGTCTCAAATGTATGATCTCATTCACCTGAGCAGAAAGTGGCTACAGCCAGAGACTTTGTCCGCACCAAAGATTGTGGAACGTGTTGTAATGGATCGGTTTTTGAGAGCTCTTCCTACTGCCATCCAAAAGTGGGTAAGCCATGGAGACCCAGAGACGGCCGATGGTCTTGTGGATCGTGTGGAGAAATACTTGGCTACAGAGAACCTGACGGCCTCTTCCAGAGACACTCGGACTTTCCACCCTAAGACCAGACCATCCCCAGGGGCGGATAAGAGGATTCCAAGGGGTGAGGGTGGAGAGAGTGAGAGGGTGGGAGCTCTACCCCAAGTTTGGCGAGAACAGCCTGGGAAATCAGCGGCTCAAGAGGCGGCAAGAAGGATCGTTTGCTACCGCTGCCGGCAAGCGGGACATATTGCAGCCAATTGCCCGGTTGTGGAGGAACCCATGCACTGTGACTTTCTGACGGGCAGACGTCAGTCGCTGTGTGCGACAGTCGCATGCACTGCCATTCGAGGAACTGAGAAACATTTATGCAAAATGTGTGTTAATGGTAGAAATGTTGTGGTATTGCTGGATTCAGGTAGCCTTGTGACCCTGATAAAGGCTGAGTTAGTTAAAACAGAGGTCTCTGGGAATAGCAAGGTAGCTGTTATTTGTGTGCATGGGGACACCCGAGAGTATCCAGTGACTACAGTGTGTTTCGAGACCCCCAAAGGTACCCTCTCTCATCCAGTGGGCTTAGTATCTCAGTTACCGCATGACGCCATTGTGGGAAGGGATTTTCCGAAGTTCTGGGAACTGTGGGATGATCCTGAGCCCCTCACTGGTGCCCCTATGTACCAGGAATGTGATAGCCAGAACTCCCCTGAGAGTGGTGAGGACTCTCCGGAATTTCCCTTATCAGTATTGGCAGGGGAGACTCAAGAAACTGGAGAGGAGCCCACCTCCTCAGACGAAAACCTACCGTCTGTGGAGTTTTCTGATCTTGAGGTTCACAGGGAAAACTTTGCCACAGAACAGTTGAAAGACCCCGCCCTAATAAAGGCACGGGAAAACGTAGTGAAAATAGATGGCGAGTTAGTGAACCCAGATAATACCTGCACTTACCCATACTTCAGCGTAGAGAAGGACCTACTGTATCGGGTGGCAAAAAGGGCAGAAGAAACCGTTAAGCAGCTTGTGGTGCCCAAACCTTACAGGAAGTTGGTGTTGGAGTTGGCCCATGGGCACATTCTTGGAGGTCATCTGGGGACAGAGAAAACCCGAGAGAGGGTATTACAGAGATTCTATTGGCCGGGGGTGATGAAGGACGTAGAAAATTATTGTTCCTCCTGCCCTGTGTGTCAGAGGTTGGCCCCGATGCCACATTTCCGTAGCCCGCTGGTCCCTCTACCCATCATTGAGGTCCCGTTTGAGAGGATCGCCATGGATTTGGTAGGTCCTATAATCAAGTCCGCTAGGGGGCACCAGTACATATTAGTTATAATGGACTATGCCACCCGTTATCCAGAAGCGATCCCTCTCCGAAATACCTCGGCCAAAACCATAGCCAAAGAGCTATCTCTTGTTTTTAGCCGGGTGGGTATTTGTAAAGAACTGCTTACGGACCAAGGTACACCCTTTATGTCCCGGGTTATGAAAGAGCTGTGTAAATTGTTCAAAGTGACGCAATTGCGTACGTCTGTGTATCACTCCCAAACCGATGGGCTGGTTGAAAGATTCAACAAAACCCTAAAACAAATGTTGAAGAAAGTGGTGGATAGAGATGGAAAGGATTGGGACTGTTTACTTCCTTATTTGATGTTTGCTATTAGGGAGGTGCCCCAATCCTCTACGGGATTCTCCCCCTTTGAGTTACTGTATGGGAGACACCCAAGAGGGCTGTTGGATATTGCCAAGGAAACTTGGGAAAGTGAGAGTTCTCCCCACAGGAGTGTGATTGAGCATGTCGCCCTGATGCAAGATCGAATTGCACAGGTAATGCCCATCGTGAAGGAACATTTGGCCCAAGCGCAGTTGGCACAGCAGAGAGTGTACAACCGTGGAGCCAAGACCCGTACCTTTTCCCCGGGGGATAGGATATTGGTACTTGTCCCTACGGTTGAAAGTAAATTCCTTGCCAAATGGCAAGGCCCCTACGAGATAATGGAAAAAGTGAGCGAAGTGAATTACAAGGTCAGACAACCAGGAAGGCGAAAGCCCGAACAGATCTATCACGTTAATCTGTTGAAAGCCTGGAGGGATAGAGAGTCCCTAGTCGCAGACACTTGGTCACCAGCTCAAACTGGTTGCGTGATTCCTGAGGTTGGAATAGCAGCCACCTTGTCACAACCCCAACAACAGGAGGTTAAGGAGTTTGTGCTTCGCAACAAGGAGGTATTCTCTGAGCTGCCGGGACAAACATCTGGGGTAGAGCATGACATCACTACCCCGCCCGGTGAAAGGGTGAAGTTAAAACCCTATCGGATCCCAGAGGCTCGACGGGAGGCAATACGGGAGGAAGTACAGAAAATGCTGAACTTAGGGGTGATAGAGGAGTCCCAAAGTGATTGGTCTAGTCCCATCGTGTTGGTGCCTAAACCGGATGGGAGCTGGCGATTTTGTAACGATTTTCGTCAGTTGAACAAAGTTACAAAATTTGACACCTACCCCATGCCACGTATAGATGAGTTGATCGACCGGCTGGGAACAGCCCGATACATGACGACTCTTGACCTCACAAAAGGGTATTGGCAAATCCCCCTGGCCAAGTCGGCCAAAGAGAAAACCGCATTTGTAACCCCAGACGGGGCGTTCCAATATAAAAGAATGCCGTTCGGGTTACAGAATGCGCCGGCCACATTCCAGCGGAAAATGGACCAGATGCTGAGGCCCCATCGGAAGTATGCTGCGGCTTACCTGGATGACGTAATTGTCCATAGCACAGATTGGGCCTCACATCTGCCAAAAGTGCAAGCAGTCCTGGACTCTGTTCGGGAAGCGGGGTTTACGGCTAACCCCAAGAAGTGTACCATTGGGCAGGAGGAGGCCAAATATCTTGGGTACACCATTGGGAGGGGAGTAATAAAACCCCAACTCAACAAAGTCGAGGCCATCCAGAGTTGGCCACGTCCCAACAGCAAGAAGCAGGTACGAGCCTTTCTGGGAATCGCTGGGTATTATCGGCGATTCATTCCCCACTTTGCTTCTAAGGCTGTGCCCCTAACCAACCTGACGAAGGGGAAAGGGTCGGTCATGATTAAATGGACCCCCGAGGCTGAGGCAGCATTCCAATTCTTGAAACAAGCCTTATGTAGCCAGCCAGTGTTGTACTCACCCGACTTCTCTAAAGACTTTGTCGTACAAAGTGATGCGTCAGATGTGGGGTTAGGAGCAGTATTGTCCCAGGTCTGGAACGGGGAAGAGCACCCAGTCATTTACCTCAGCAGGAAGTTGAAGTTCCATGAGGTAAATTACGCCACCGTTGAAAAGGAGTGTTTAGCGGTGAAGTGGGCTCTAGATTCCCTTCGGTACTACCTGCTAGGTAGGCACTTTGACATGGTTACGGATCACGCTCCGTTAAAGTGGATGGCTCAAAACAAGGAAACAAATAGAAGAGTGAATAGGTGGTTCCTGGCCCTCCAGGAATTCAACTTCACAGTAAAGCATCGCCCTGGCGTTCAAATGGGGAATGTGGATGCTTTGTCTCGAGTACATGAATGCCTGATTGCTGGTGTTCCAACCCCGAGGTTAAAACAAGAGGGGGGGGTATGTGACAGCAGGAAGGTAAAGTCACCTGGTTGCATCCAGGGGGGTAGATATATTTCGCCCAGATTCAGGCTTTACGCCGACTTATACAACTAGGTGGAGAGTTGTATAAGGCTAGTGGGCTCATGGATGACTCATACCTCTAGGGAGAGTGTGGGGCGTCGTACAGACAGGGAGTTGATGAGACCAGCTGAAGCTTGTCAGCTCGTTTAAGGCCTCTATAAAAACTCCCAGCTTCATTAGATGTTAGCTCATGCCTGGAACCAGACCTGTGTGGACTGTCTAGGGAGAGTGAACCCCTGTGCGGTGAGACAAAGCCTGTGTGGCTATTTGCTTGGACATTTAAAACCAGGGACTTAGGGACTAGGACAGCACTAGGCTGATCCCAGTTGTTAGTTAGGAAACCTGTATGTTTAGTCAGAGGTCAACTTGACCAGGATTTATTTTGGTTATGTTTCTTTTGCTTTGCTGTGTTTTGTCACTGTAAATAGAAAATAAACCGCACCTTTTTGATTTTGAAAACCACAACCTCCGTTTGCTGGGCCTGTTTTGTGTGGGGAGCCCATCCCGGGGGTCACACACACCCGCTGCCGAGCTAACCCCCTCACACCGGCCATAGACAGTTCAAATCTCAGCCGGATCAGCATTGACCGGTTGAGATTTGAACTACAGTGTCTTGCAAAAGTATTTACCCCCTTGGATTTTTACCTATTTTGTTACATTAGAGCCTTTTAGTTCAATGGTTTTTTAATCTGAATTATATGTGATGGATCAAAACACAATAGTCTAAGTTGGTGAAGTAAAATTAGAAAAATATTTACATAAATCTATTTTTCAGAAATAAAAAAATGATAATTGGCATGTGCGTATGTATTCACCCACTTTGTTATGAAGCCCATAAAAAGCTCTGGTGCAACCAATTACCTTCAGAAGTCACATAATTAGTGAAATGATGTCCACCTGTGTGCAATCTAAGTGTCACATGATCTGTCATTACATATACGCACCTTTTTGAAAGGCCCCAGAGGCTGCCACGCCTATGCAAGAGGCACCACTAACCAAACACTGCCATGAAGACTAAGGAACTCTCCAAACAAGTAAGGAACAATGTTGTTGAGAAGTACAAGTCAGGGTTAGGTTATAAAATAATTTCCAAATCTTTGATGATCCCTAGGAGCAGCATCAAATCTATCATACCTACCATATATACTCGAGTATAAGCTGACCCGAATATAAGCCAAGGCACCTACTTTTACCACAAAAAACTGTGAAAACTTAGTGACTCGAGTATAAGCCTAGGGTGAGAATGCAGAAGCTAGTGTAAGTGGAAAAGAGGGTCAACAATGTCCATTTGCAGCCTCACTGTGCCCATTTGCACGCCTCACTGTGCCATTTGCATGCCTCACTGTGCCCATTGCACGCCTCACTGTGCCCATTGCACGCCTCGCTTCCTCACTTTGCCCATTGCATGCCTCACTGTGCCCATTGCATGCCTCACTTTGCCCATTGCATGCCTCACTGTGCCCATTGCATGCCTTACTTTACCCATTGCACGCCTCACTGTGCCCATTGCATGCCTCAGCTCACTGTGCCCATTGCATGCCTCGCCTTACTGTGCCCATTGCAGCTTCACTTTGCCAATCTGCATATCCTGGATATCAAAAGACAGACATAAAGAGAGCAAGCTGACCAACTATAACCTGGACTGTAAAAAAAATCTGTTTCGGCTGTCTCGCAAGGTACCTGGGGAGAACGACCTCACTCAGATCCTGGTCTCCGGGTCTCCGGGTCTCTGGGTCTCTGGTCCTGAGCCGGGTGGACGCTGAGTTCGGGGTCGGTCTGGACCTTGTCCTGTTGTTCATCCTGTTCCGTGATAGACGGAACACTCAGCTTCCCAGCAGACACTGTGTTCAGTGTTCCGCCTATCACGGTTCCTTGTCACGGATAATCAGGTACAGACTCGAGTATATGCCGAGGGGGGCATTTTCAGCACAAAAAAATGTGCTGAAAAACTCGGCTTATACTCGAGAATATACAGTAAATGGAAAGAAGATGGCACAACAGCAAACCTGCCAAGAGACGGCCGCACACCAAAACTCATGGACCGGGCAAGGAGGACATTAATCAGAGAGGCAGCACAGAGACCTAAGGTAACCCTCGAGGAGCTGCAGAGTTCCACAGCAGAGACTGGAGTATCTGTACATAAGCCGTACAAAATGTATGGAGGAAGGTGCTCTGGTCTGATGAGACTAAAATTTAACTTTTTGCCCATCAAAGAAAACGCTATGTCTGCGCAAACCCAACACATCACATCACCCAAAGAATACCATCTGTTTTTCAGCAGTCAGGACTGGGAAACTGGTCAGAGTTGAGGGAAAGATGGATGGTGCTAAATACAGGGATATTCTTGAACAAACCTGTACCACTCTGTGTGTGATTTGTGGCTAGGACAGAGGTTCACCTTCCAGCAGGACAATGACCCCAAATACACTGCTAAAGCAACACTTGAGTGGTTTAAGGGGAAACATGTAAATGTGTTGGAATGGCCTAGTCAAAGCCCAGACCTCAATCCAATAGAAAATCTGTGGTCAGACTTAAACTTTGCTGTTCACAAGCGCAGACCATCCAACTTGAAGGAGCTGGAGCAGTTTTGCAAGGAGGAATGGGCAAAAATCCCAGTGGTAAGATGTGGCAAGCTCATAGACATAGAGAGTTATCCAATGCGACTTGGAGCTGTGATAGCCGCAAAAGGTGGCTCTACAAAGTGTTGACTTTAGAGGGGTGAATAGTTATGCACATTGACTTTTTCTGTTATTTTGTCCTATTTGTTGTTTGCTTCACAATAAAAAAAAATCATCTTCAAAGTTGTGGGCATGTTCTGTAAATTAAATGATGCAAATTCTCAAACAATCCATGTTAATTCCAGGTTGTGAGGCAACAAAACACAAAAACTGCCAAGGGGGTGAATACTTTTGCAAGGCACTGTATGTCTGGGCAGGCTGATTGTACCCAAATTAAAGGGTAACTTCACTTTATTGGGGGAAAAAAATAGCAAATAAAGAAAAAATAATATAGCGCATATAATTGCGACACTAATCATATTGTAATTGAATGTTATTAAAAATGACTTTTCCTTTTAAATCTGAAGCTCTGTAATTTTCTGAGAATGCATTGCAATATGGCTATCTGGGGTTGCTCTGTACACAGTGTGTGTACTGACCACTCCCCAGAAACAAAATGTCCTGCTTATGTGATTGGCTCACCAATTTTCCCATAAATCTGCACTAAGATACAAGTCAGATTTCAAGCATCCCCTGCAACACAAATGTCATTTTTGGAGAGATATGTACAATAGGAACCCGTCTAAAGGGATGCAGGCCCAGCAGATTTCCTCATTAGTGCCCTGCTGCTGCCACACCTGACAGTTAATTATAAAATCACTCCCATTAGACCCATTCAGAACAGAGGCAGAGACAAACACACATGGATTTCTTCAGAATAACAAAAGGTAGGAATCTGCAACAAAGGTTGTTATACTCCTTGCAATGTACTTAGATCACCCAGAGTGGAATGTTTTTTTCTCAACAAAAGTGGAGTTACACTTTAATTCATTGATCAACCTGGGTACGACCAGCCTGTCAAATGTTTTATGTTCTCCCGGCTGAGATGGCTTCCCCTGCTGGGAGAACACAATAACTCCAACGGGAGTCTCCCCCATCAACACAGACGAGGTGGTTGCAGGAAAGAAAATGCACCATCTATGGTCGGCTTAACTCTGACATGTAAAAAATAGGGAAAAGAGCCCCACATGTCCGAACAGGGAGATTGGTGTAGGGGGATGTAAGATTGTTAGAGAATACACAACAATTATATAGTATGATAAACTTAATACATCTTTATTTGTACATGAAATAATTTTCTTGTTAAAAATTGGTCCATATCAACATGATGAAAATACACAAAATACATAGATGTATGTAGAGCCTAGTGGACCAACGCGTTTCACATATATCCAGTGCTTCTTCAGGATCCACAAACTCTCAATATTAAGATATGGATACAATATCTACAATAAATGGAAAATAATTACAAAATAGTACAACACATTATTACATATTACAATTGTACATAAAAAAACACATTGTGGAGAGGTACCAAGACACAGATGGAGAGAGGAGAGGAAGTCTGCCCAAACCAATCATTATAAACTGCCACCACCATGTTTAGACACAGTTCCTCCGGCTCCCACTTATATAACTTTACACTGACATGTGTGCACTAAATGCTTAGTCATTTAATCCTGGTTAATATCTTAATTTGCTCATGTGTAAGAAGCCCCTGTCTTCTCTCAGACTTGAGTTAAATGTTATAGTATAAGAAATCACAAATATGTCAATGTATTTTAAAATGTTGCTAGTATGTTATGCGTGTCACAATTTTTTTCTGGATGAATCTTTTCAAGCACTGGTTGTTGTAATATTTATACCAATGTGCTTCTTTTTTTTGCTTCTGTTATAATTTATTTGGTGTTCTTATCCTATACATATTTAAGCCACACCTGCCAAATGTCACTGCTGTCTAACTAAATTTTTTCATAAAATTAACATTTACTACCATAGTTGAAAAAATATCAGACATTGCTTTTCAAGCTGACTTGACCTGTGTTGCCTTCAAACTGTTCACGGACCAAGAGCAATCTATTTTAAGTTCTGGATTAATAAACAATAGTTGACATTTTTACAGAAGAATTTTGGTCAGAGATTTGACAGTCTGCCACATTCGTGTGTCAGCTTGCCGAGACATTACTGAATCTATAACTCCATTTCATACCTGGAAGCATTTTATCAACCCAAGTTTAGGATGAACTTCTTAAAAAAAAGTCAATGATGTCAATGTATATTTATAACAGAGAAAGTGAAATAGACTGCATAGTACAGTGCATAAAAGCACATTGCCATACCTGTGCATTTTTTGGTTATGGCTTTATATTTAAAGGAAAAATATAGTGTATTTTTACTGAGCACATATTTTGCAGTGCTTTTGTGAGTCACTTTTATATGGTTACTAATTCATGTTTTGTTACTTCATCACACATAATAATTGGTTCATTAGTGACTAGAATGAGCAAACTCCCAATTTCCTTTTAATCTGCCTCTTAAATAACTGCCAAAGGAGAAGTTTTACTAAAACTGGTGTACACAGAATCTAGTGCAGCTGTTCATAGTAACCAATCAGTTTCTAACTTCAGCTTGTTCAATTAGGCTTTGACAACAAAACCTGGAAGCTAATTGGCTATTATGCACAGCTGCACCAGATTCTATGTGCACCAGTTTTAGTAAAACTCCTCCTTTGGCAGTTATTTAAAAGAGAGTAAAAGGAAATTGAGAGTTTTCTCATCTCCCCTAAAGTGTATCTACAGTCTGCAATACTTACCTGTGCTTCATCGGTCCCAGGGCGGATCCAGGGGGGGGCAACAGGGCAATTGCCCCCCCCCCCGAGATCATCTGTCGCACTCACTTGCTTGCTCTGTTTTTTTTAGTTACGCGGTGCACTGACACGATACCAGGAGCGGAGGAGGAGGTGGGTGGAGCGTCTTCCCTGCACTCGTTGCTGATGCCTGGGCCGCTTGGCGTCTAGCAACGAGTGACATCAGTGAGTCACGTCGGGCCGCTCTGCGGGCAGGTGCGATAGCGTGCGGCTCCACAGACGGGTAAGAAAGTGGGCGGCTCCGCTTGCGGCGCGGTTTGTTGTCGGGGGTGGCGCGGTCCGTGGGCAGACCGTGCTGCTCAGTGTGTTGGCAGCGCAGGTGAGAGTGAGAGAGCAGGCTCAGTGTGGCAGCTGGCCAATCAGCTAGCCGGGAGCGGGGGAGCAGAGAGATGAGATCATCTCTCACCGCCCGTGCCTGCCCTGTATTCCTGCAGTGACTTCTGCCCTCACTGTGCAGGCAGCAGAGAGATTACATTATCTCTCTGCTGCCTGACTCTGGGAGTCTAGGACACAGCAAGAGACAACCAAAACTACACCTTAGTAGGCAAGTTAGTGACAATCCGCAAGGTGTGGCAGGTGACGTGGCAAGTGACAATCCGCAAATTGTGTCAGGTGACGTGGCAAATGACAATCTGCATCTGGTGGCAGGCAAGTGACAATCAGCAAGGTGTGGCAGGTGACGTGCCAAGTGACAATCCGCAAGGTGTGACTAGTGACAATCCGCAAGGTGTGGCAGGTGATGTGGCAAGTGACAATCCACAAGGTGTGGCAAGTGACACGTTCAGGGCTCCCACTAATTGCAGGCGACGGTGGCAAGTGACACACTCGAAGCTCCCACTGATTCTGCATTGAACTATTTAATTTGATATTACAATGTAATAATAGAAATAATGCGCTTCAATCATCCTGACACCATAACAACCATGGTGCCGGGATGATTGAAGCGTCGACACCAATCATTTCCCCGATAAATTTCCCACAAAAAAAACATATTTTTTGGCAGTGCCCCTCCCGAGAAAAGACTCTGGATCCGCCCCTGATCGGTCCAATGAATCTTTTCCCCTGGTTTCTTCCAGGTTCTGTTTTTCTGCCATATTTATTGGCCAGTGCAGGAAGACATCACTCCGCAGGAGTGCAGTTATCCTAGCACACAAGCACTGTCCTAGAATGTAAACTGAACTGTGCATGCACAGCTCAGTGTACATTCTACAGAAGGCTGTGAGCAGGCAGGTAAGTTTATTTTATTGCAGAGCCTTTTTTTTTTTACTTTAGTTGCACTTTAAGATATCAGGCAGACAGGGAGTGCCTTGCTTTTAGTGAGTCAGCCCTTTCATACAGTTGCTTTGTACTCAATCTTTGCTTTGTCTGTGCATGTACGTCAATGTTAATAATCTCCAGTCCTTAAGTCCCCCCAACAGGTCATGTTTTCAGGCTTTTCATTATTATGCACAGGTGATTTGATCAGTTTCACTGCCTTAGTACCATATATACTCGAGTATAAGCTGAGTTTTTCAGCACATTTTTTTGTACTGAAAATGCCCCCCCGGCTTATACTCGAGTCCCGCTGCCTCACTGTGTCCATATGCAGCCTTATGATCTCCGGCGCTGTGATATACAGGCTAGTCGGCGGCCGTGCAGTGTAACAAAGCCTTTTCCTCATCCTCGTCCATGATAGGCTGAACACTGACTCACTGCTAGGAAACTGAGTCAGTGTTCTGTCACGGACGAGGACGAGGAGGAGGCGGGGCTTTGTTACACTACACAGCCGCCGACTAGACTGCATATCACAACGCCGGAGATCATAAGGCTGCAGATGGGTACAGCGCCGGTACATGAGGCACAGATCAGGTACATGAGGCAGGGAGATTGACACAGTGAGGCATGAAGATGGGTACAGTGAGGCTGAGGTATGCAGATGGACACAGTGAGGCTGCAAATGGGCACAGTGAAGCTGCAAATGGGCACAGTGAGGCTGCAGATGGGCATTGTTGACCGTCTTTTCCACTTACAGTAGCTGCTGCATTTATCACCCTAGGCTTATACTCGAGTCAATAATTTCCCCCAGTTTTTTGTGGTAAAATTAGGTGCCTCAGCTTATATTCGGGTCGGCTTATACTCGAGTATATACAGTAATTAACACAGCCGTTTCAGCTGAGGGAAATCCTGAAAAAAATACCTGTTGGGAGTACTTGAGGACTGGAGTTGAGAAACATTGATGTACTTAATAAGCAAATATTGGTGTCCCTCTCTAATTATATATTTGCAAATTTTACTTGGGTAATGTGGTAGTTGATAATATTATTTACTTTAAGCTGATCTTTTTTAAATTCATATCTGAAATACAATTGAAAAGAGTGACATAAATAAAACATAAGAGTGATGAGGGGTTAAAATTTCATTGATGCCTATACCCCCGTTTCTTGTACAGGCATCACACGGACAGGAAGTGAGTGAAAAAGTTTCTGCATAAATGATACTTGCTTTTAGATCCATTTTAGATGTGTAAAAATTGTCCTTTGAATACCAGAATGCATGGTATATGTGTATATACATACCCTTAGATGCAGATTGTTGGTGTAACGGATCTAAATGCAGTGCATGTCTACACTCCTGTGTGAATATCTCTATTGAAAAGAATACAGCTGTGTTCATATCTATAAAAAATGCTTGTGTAGCGCTACTCCTTCTGGAGACACTGGATTTTGGGTCCCCCTTTGTGTGCACAGCCAGGCAACACACATTTTCAGCAGGCACTAATAGTCAGAAAACCAGTTAAAAGGCTTTGTTTTTATTATTTATTAGGGGCAAATAATTTGGATGGAGTTAAGATGGTTATGGGATGCCCAGAACTTGGTCAATGTAAAACTCTGAGGACAACTTCAGTGATCACAGACTTCTAGCAAAAATCCCAGACTATACTGCCTCCAGAATATCCTGGCTAACCACATGTCCCAACTTGATTTCAAGTACTTTAGTCTGTCCTGCAAAATGCCAGCTTACTTGGCTCCAACTGAGAATTCCCCAAACAAAGATAACAATATGCTGCCCCTCTAAAAGCTATCTGAATACTGCACAGCAATGTCATAATGTCACTGGCCCCAAAAAGTGTCAGTTGGGGTCAGATCTGTCCGCCACAATGTCGCAGTCCCGCTAACAAACGAAGATCGCTGCCATTACTAATAAAAACAATAAAAAAAAATCCCTAAATCTATCCCATAGTTTGTAGACGCGATAACTTTTGCACAAACCAATCAATTTATGCCTATTGTGATTTTTTTTTTTAACCAAAAATATGTAGAAGAATATATATCAGCCTAAACTGATGAATAAATGTGTTTTTTTAATAATTTTTTGGGGATATGTATTATAGCAAAAAGTAATTTTTATTTTTTTTTCACAATTGACGCTCTTTGTGTGTGTAGCGGGTATGTGCTTTTCTGTTTGAATCTGGTGGGGAGACTGTGATGTATGGTTCCCTGGGGCCCACTGGGTGGCGCTGTCACTTTGGGCCTGGGGTTGAGCCATCGTTGCAATGTCGTACCTCTTTTGGCCTCTCTCGGCGGGTGTATGGTGGGGCGGGGAACCCGCTGTGCCCGCTGGGAGAGGGTATAAAGGGGACATTTTTGGTGGCGGGAGTCGAGTCCCAGGCACCTTCAGCCTGAGGGCGGTGGTTCGTGTTGGGAGTCTAGGCGGCCTAGGCCTAGAGGGCGTTTGGAGGTCGTGTTCCATCCCAGGCACCATTAGCCTGGGGTGAGGTACTAGGATGGAGGTCTGGGACTGAGTGTCCCGGACTAAGGCTCCGCGAGGGATGGACTTCCTAGGGGACCCCGGGAGTGGGTACCCGAATCCAGTGGCGTAAGGGACCGGAGGGGGTACTTACCTGAAGACCTGGTGCAGCAAATTGCCAGTGACGGGTGAGCCTCCGGAGACCGCCCGGAGGGATATCTTCCTTGATTGGGAGCAGGAATCTACTTCTGGGAAGGAAGTAAGAGAGTTCGTTGTGCCTGGGCCTACTCGCACCCACACCCCCTTGTCTGTTCTGTTCCTTGAAGGAGTCCAACTGATTGTGTTCACTTTTACTTTGAGAAGAATAAAGGAGTGTTGGACTTTATTGGTGTGGGGCTCATTTACTGGCAGACACTGTTCAAGAAACCAGGAGGAGGCTCCAGATGCCGAACACCGACCCGAAGGTAAAAGAGGATTATCTCCCACTACACACACATCTGCAGTGGGAACATTGGCGTGGTGACCCCACACTCTCTCCCCCAAGATACCCCTAGACAAAAAGAGCCAGAGAGAGAAGAGTTGATACTCGAGGGAGAGAGTGGAGGCCGCTACACGTGGGGGCTCGGGTCCGGTATGGTGTTCGTGCTATTACGGAGTTTGGACGTGTCTGCCCGGAGGAGTTCCGAGTAGGTCGGCCATATCATTGGCCAAAGTGCATCCCTGCTCGAAGTCGTGGACATGACCCAGTGAAGGGAAAGGCCCGTGCAGAAGAGCGAGAAGAGGGTGGAGCCCAGCCGTGTGAGGAACTGCACATGGGGGCTTCTATTTGCACTGCGCCATCAGGCACACCCTCCCTGCTTAGTTCGTGGGCGTGACTCAGGAAAGAAGAAAAGCCTGCGAACTACAGTGCAGAGGGGAGGAGTCCAAGACGTGTGAAGGACTACACGTGGGGACTTTGGCGCCAAAACTTGCAGTGCGCCATGGACCAGCAGCAAGTCACCATGTTCGGACATACAGCGTGGGTTCCACTTCACCCTTCTACCACGTCTTTGACTGCTGCTGCTCCGGTGACCGATACGGGGATCCGGCTAAAGCCCCGGGGACGATTCGCCCTGTATTCATGCATGGACGTTGAGGCCCTTGGTTTTGATTTGTCTCTGCTGCTCTGGACTGGTATGTCATCTGAAGCCATTCGGGCGATGCGAGGCCTGTGGGGAGTTCTTATTCGAGGTGGATTCAGTCATTGAGAAGCCAAGAACCATCTACCCCAGCCGTACCACAGGCAGCACCACTCAAGTTGGAGGAATCGCCGCTTTGACAGCCATCCCTGTGCACACTACAGCGACCGCGGAGGAGGTCGTGAGTACTCAAATACGGGAGAAAACCGAGGATGCTGACTCGATCACCACTGTCTCACAGCGTCCACCGCCAAAGAGAAAGACCGGCATGGTAGCCCCACCCAGCGGTTGCAGTGGACCATCTCGCCTGCCTACGCCCGGCCTGGACGGATCTGGTGAGAAGTGTCCCGGACGTCCCGCCTCAAAAAAAGGCCGAGGTAAGCCAGGCGGAGGGACTTGGTGTGTGGGCGGAGGTGTCGGGGATGCACAGCCCTGTGTGTCCGTGGGGGGTGGTAGTCCCGTTTCAACTACAGGCTACATACCCGCGGAGGAGTGTGACACCTCCGATCTAGAGTCGCTCTCTGACATAGGAGACAATGTCGCCATTGACAAACTGTTTGCTCAAAAGGGCTGGGACAAAGTACCTCTCGCCTCGTCCCGCAGAACCAGGGACCCACCCATGTCTACAGGGGATAGTACACCCCGGGTGGAGGCACCAACGCCTGAGGAGGGGTCCCGTCCCCAGCCTACCCTCACATCCCCGGTGCCACCTGTTGCCAGTACCGGGGAGAAGAGACTGTTGTTGTGGGCACCTATGCCCAGAGCGGAGGTGATGAGAGCACCTTGTCACTTGGAAGCCATAGTCTTGCCAGGTGAAGGAGACAAAGCCACCATGCCTCCACTGGCGAGACTACAACGCCTGTTTTGTCAAAAGGTTGCTGCTGAATATGGGTGGGAGTACCCATACTTGTCCAAAGAGTTACTATATGAAGTAGAAGTTTACCGGGAGCGGTGGTATAATGACTTTGTGTGGACCCACATTCAAGTCCCACACGCCCGCAGGTACCTTGCATGCTCTCCCAAGGCATCTCAGCGCTTTAAAGATTGCAAGGCAGAGTGGATGCTGGGGCGGCATATCCACACGGATAAGGTGTTGATTCGACGCAAGGAAGGGGAAGATGTCGAATACCAAATAGAGACTCTGGATCAGCATCTGAAACCCCTTGTCCTGCCGCACCCCCGTTTCTATCTATAGGAGAAGAGAGACTCCGTTTTGTTCTTTACACTGCTGATCTTTCCGGGTTCGTTGTTCTTGTTACCCAAAGGAGTTGAAGGACTGTTCCTGTTTGTTCTTCAATTTTCCAGCGAGCAATCATGGACTCTGGGGTAGATAGGGCCCAAAGAAGAAGGAAAGTTCCACAAGTGCAGTTACCGCTGCGCTGTCACCAGGTGGCAGTGTCGTGCATCGGCATTCACTGTTCACACACACACTTTTTGAAGGAAAGGATTTCTCTGCGGAGAAGTTTTTTCGTTCTCACACGAACATATGTGTCAGGGATTTGTGTATTTAACTTTTCTTTTCCCCTCTGCAGGAGAGCATCCCATCAAGACCACTGAGAATGGGGTGGGTCTTAGCCAGGATGGGAGAGGAGAGATGTTATGTGAAGATGTGATTTCAATGTTGTTGTTATGTGTTGTTGTTTCCCTTTCCCTCCCTTTTCATGTGAGGCTCAGGCACAACTGCTCCAGTTAGTTTTAGTTTTCCAAAGTTTTTTGTAATTTTTAGTCGGTTTCTGGATTGGACTATGTCAGCCATTGAGGGCATGGTTTATTCCAGACACTGGGGACCAGTGTCAAACCACCAGGGGGAGAGTGTAGCGGGTATGTGCTTTTCTGTTTGAATCTGGTGGGGAAACTGATGTATGGTTCCCTGGGGCCCACTGGGTGGCGCTGTCACTTTGGGCCTGGGGTTGAGCCATCGTTGCAGTGTCGTACCTCTTTTGGCCTCTCTCGGCGGGTGTATGGTGGGGCGGGGAACCTGCCGTGCCTACTGGGAAAGGGTATAAAGGGGGCGGCCATTTTTGGTGGCGGGAGTCGAGTCCCAGGCACCTTCAGCCTGAGGGCGGTGGTTTGTGTCGGGAGTCTAGGCGGCCTAGGCCTAGAGGGCGTTTGGAGGTCGTGTTCCATCCCAGGCACCTTTAGCCTGGGGTGAGGTACTAGGATGGAGGTCTGGGACTGAGTTTCCCGGACTAAGGCTCCGTGAGGGATGGACTTCCTAGGAGACCCCGGGAGTGGGTACCCGAATCCAGTGGCGTAAGGGACCGGAAGGGGTACTTACCTGAAGACCTGGTGCAGCAAATTGCCAGTGACGGGTGAGCCTCCGGAGACCGCCCGGAGGGATATCTTCCTCGATTGGGAGCAGGAATCTACTTCTGGGAAGGAAGTAAGAGAGTTTGTTGTGCCTGGGCCTACTCGCACCCACACCCCCTTGTCTGTTCTGTTCCTTGAAGGAGTCCAACTGATTGTGTTCACTTTTACTTTGAAAAGAATAAAGGAGTGTTGGACTTTATTTTTGTGGGGCTCATTTACTGGCAGACACTGTTCAAGAAACCAGGAGGAGGCTCCAGATGCCGAACACCGACCCGAAGGTAAAAGAGGATTATCTCCCACTACACACACATCTGCAGTGGGAACATTGGCGTGGTGACCCCGCACTCTCTCCCCCAAGATACCCCTAGACAAAAAGAGCCAGAGAGAGAAGAGTTGATACTCGAGGGAGAGAGTGGAGGCCGCTACATGTGTTTATAGCGCAAAAAATAAAAAACACAGAGGTGATCAAATACCACCAAAAGAAAGCTCTATTTGTGGGGAAAAAAGGACGTCAATTTTGTTTGGGTACATCGTCACATGACCGCGCAATTGTCAGTTAAAACAACGCAGTGCGGTGTCGCATAATTTTTACGGGTATCGATATAATATACAGTGGGGCAAAAAAGTATTTAGTCAGCCACCAATTGTGCCTAAGTTCTACCACTTAAAAAGATGAGAGAGGCCTGTAATTGTCATCATAGGTATATCTCAACTATGAGAGACAAAATGTGGAAATAAATCCAGACAATCACATTGTCTGATTTGGAAATATTTTTTTTTGCAAATTATGGTGGAAAATAAGTATTTGGTCAATATCAAAAGTTGATCTCAATACTTTGTTATATATCCTTTGTTGGCAATGACAGAGGTCAAACGTTTTCTGTAAGTCTTCACAAGGTTGTCACACACTGTTGCTGGTATGTTGGCCCATTCCTCCATGCAGATCTCCTCTAGAGCAGTGATGTTTTGGGGCTCTCGCTGGGCAACACGGACTTTCAACTCCCTCCAAAGGTTTTCTATGAGGTTGAGATCTGGAGACTGGCTAGGCTACTCCAGGACCTTAAATGCTTCTTACGAAGCCACTCCTTCGTTGCCTGGGCGGTGTGTTTGGGATCATTGTCATGCTGAAAGACCCAGCCACGTTTCATCTTCAATGCCCTTGCTGATGGGAGGAGGTTTGCACTCAAAATCTCACGATACATGGCCCCATTCATTCTTTCATGTACACGGATCAGTCGTCCTGTTCCCCTTGCAGAGAAACAGCCCCAAAGCATGATGTTGCCACCCCCATGCTTCACAGTAAGTATGGTGTTCTTTGGTTGCAACTCAGCATTCTCTCTCCTCCAAACACGACGAGTTGTGTTTCTACCAAACAGTTCTACTTTGGTTTCATCTGACCATATGACATTCCCCAATCCTCTTCTGGATCATCCAAATGCTCTCTAGCAAACCTCAGACGGGCCCGGACATGTACTGGCTTAAGCAGGGGGACACGTCTGGCACTGCAGGATCTGAGTCCCTGGCGGCGTAGTGTGTTACTGATGGTAGCCTTTGTTACGTTGGTCCCAGCTCTCTGCAGGTCATTCACTAGGTCCTCCCGTGTGGTTCTGGGATTTTTGCTCACCGTTCTTGTGATAATTTTGACCCCACGGGGTGAGATCTTGCATGGAGCCCCAGATCGAGGGAGATTATCAATGGTCTTGTATGTCTTCCATTTTCTAATTATTGCTCCCACAGTTGATTTCTTCACACCAAGCTGCTTGCCTATTGCAAATTCAGTCTTCCCAGCCTGGTGCAGGTCTACAATTTTGTTTCTGGTGTCCTTCGACAGCTCTTTGGTCTTCACCAAAGTGGAGTTTGGAGTGTGACTGTTTGAGGTTGTGGACAGGTGTCTTTTATACTGATAACAAGTTCAAACAGGTGCCAATAATACAGGTAATGAGTGGAGGACACAGGAGCCTTTTAAAGAAGAAGATACAGGTCTGTGAGAGACAGAAATCTTGCTTGTTTGTAGGTGACCAAATACTTATTTTCCACCATAATTTGCAAAAAAATAAATATTTCCAAATCAGACAATGTGATTGTCTGGATTTGTTTCCACATTTTGTCTCTCATAGTTGAGGTATACCTATGATGACAATTACAGGCCTCTCTCATCTTTTTAAGTGGGAGAACTCGCACAATTGGTGGCTGACTAAATACTTTTTTGCCCCACTGTATGTCCAAGTTCTAAATCTTAGATTGGGATAAGGATGGTATACTTTTATCCTTCCTACACCCCCCCCCCCCCTCTTCTAGTGAATCTGATTCAAATAGATCAGATGTGCTGCTATGTCAGTGGACTGTTTTTTTTTTAATGAGGTTAGAGAGACAATATGTATACGGTCCACTAGGTGTCATTTTTTGCGTTGGGGCTGAGGGTGTCCCCTATATGCATTCGGTTCATACCCGGTATAAGCGCACAATTAGTGACAACATGTTGTTTTAATAACAAATTTATTTTAATAAAAATTCATTTTTTGGTACAATATAGCATTGCGGTAAGGTTATCTCACTATAAAATTTAGTGGGTACCGATACAACATATGCTTAAGCTCCTAACCTTAGGTTGAGGATAGGGATGTTATTTTTTCTTTTTAAATTACAATTAATTTTAATTTTTATTCATTTAATCTTTTCAGTGAATCGGATTCCAATAGACCCCATTGGCTGCCAGGTCAGTGGTATTATGGGGTTTGTTTGAATCACGCCAGAGAGACAATATGTATATTGTCTATTAGGTGTCGCCTATGCCTTAGGGCGGAGGGTGTCCCCTTTATACATTTGGGTTATATCCGGCGTATGTGCGCGAGTAGTGACTACATATCGCGCTGTTTTAATAATAAAATTTCATTTTTATAGTTTACTATCTGCACTGCGGTTTTAATGTAACTGTGGATGGAGATATTCACATGCCCTAGCCCTAGAAATTAGCGACTTGATTTCATTCCAACAGTGACTGGTGGGTTATTACAGACATCACAGCTGAGTTCCATGTTACAGTTGACATTGCATGGTACTGCGTATGTCCGTTGGTTGGTGGTGGTCCAGAATGAGGCTTGGTTTGATTTGTTATGTATAAATAGAGGTAACGCAGTGCGCCGCCGGTGCCCCTGGATGAAGTAAGTTGTTACGAAACGGACGTAGGGCGGAGCGACGCGCTGACGTCACCTCGTGCTTCATGTGGTTTCCCAGTAGGACAGGTGTCTGTTGTTTGTGCACCGACCGGCATCATCAGCCTATTAAATCTGCAACATTGTAAATGCAATACAAACTGTTTTAATAAATTTTTATAGGTTTAATGCACTATATGGAGCATTTATCTTTTATATATATATATCGTGTGCAACTGCTGATGGTCCATTGGTCGAGAGTCACTGCTTAAGAATCGTACTTGTGTTTGCTGGTTTTTGGAGAGAGGCATACATTGATCCTCTGTCATGGGGGGTCGTGGCAAGCTGGTAAGAAGTCATTTCTGCTGATTGGTGGTGGATTCAACACGATTGTTTTAATGGATATGACATCTCACAATTATTACTTTTCTTCACAGAGCACTGGTGTTCAGTTTATTAATTTGAGCTTATATGCACCAATTATTTATGGACAATAATTCCGTGATTTTTTGGTTTTATATACCAACATTCTGTATGATTTTCATTATTTTATTCTTTCTTTATATTTTTTTTTTTCAAATATACATTTTTATTGTTTTTTTATAGACATACATAGAGTAAAAATATTACCTTACAAATAGAGTGCAACGTAGAAAATTCACACACATTTATCTCCGACAGGGCCGGACTTTGTCTGGCGTAGATAACACAACATAGGGTACCATTATCACAGATCTCGTGACACTCTGTTCAGTATCCCCCTCAGATGTTTAACATTATTCTAGGGTCATCAGATAGGGGGTATCACTGTGTCACAACTATCAGGAGTCCGATTGCCCTGTCCAATTCACATATCTCATTAATTTAAAAAAAAAAGTGGGAAAAAGGAAAAATGAGCAGAAGAAAGCGAGGGGAGAAGGGTAAAGTGGGGTGACCCAGAGCTATGAGCGTGTCTCCAGCCGTGACAACTATCAAGATTGTTTCCCCATGCCAAATTAAGAGTTAGGCAGGGCCGATCCTTCATCAGAAAAGATGAAGATGTTCCATAGCCTCCATGCCTCAGAGTGCTTCTCCTTTTTGTTTTGAGCAGTGAGGACTAAATCCTCCAACTTTTTGATGTCCTCCACCTTGCGCAACCACAATCCCACCGATGGGTGTGAGCTTTTCTTCCATCTGAGGGGGATGCAGGATTTGGCAGCGTTCAGTAAATGCCGTATGATTGATTTTTTGTAGCTCCGTGCCGGTATAGCGGTAGCATGGAGCATGAAAAAGGCGGGGTCGTCGCTGATTACATGGTCAGTAAATTTCTGAGTGATAGTTCTAACAGTTGTCCAGAAGTGTTGCAAACTGGGGCAGGACCAGAAGATGTGAAGAAGTGTTCCCACCTCTGTCTGACATCTCCAACATTTGTTTGTTGTGTTAGGGAAGTATCTATGTAACACCTGGGGTGTGTAGTACTACCTGGTCAAGATCTTGAAGTTAAGTTCCTGAATTTTCGTACATAGCAATGTTTTCAAGGAGAGTCGGATTATCGTTTTGGGCGTCAGTGAACGAGCACTGTAGGTCAGTTTCCCATTTCTGCAGGAAGGGCAGACCAGGTTGTGTGGGAGGGGAGTTAAGTAGTGCATACGTTTTGGATAGGACTTGAGGCAATGTCCCCTCGTCCCTGCAGTACTCTTCGAACGTTGTCAGCGCACGCTGATAAAGTGCCGGGTTCGCTATTGAATGTAGGAAGTGATGTAGGCGAATCGCCTTCCAAAACGGAAGTCGGAAGTGTCCTGCGTCGCTAGTCACGGTTTTCTCGGCAAGAAAGCTCTCCCAACAGTTTTCTTGTCGTTTCTTGACGAGAAAACCGGTCGTGTGTACGAGGCTTGAGGGTGTGAGCTTGACGCATGCAGAATGGTATTACCAGCGGTCTCTTTGCGATAAAGACCGCTGGACAATGAACCATCTGCTAGTTTGGTAATATTTAGGTCAAGAAAGGTGATAGATGTGTCACTAAACGTCATAGTAAAATAAAGATTTGAAGTGTTTTTGTTCATGGTACAGATGAAGGCCTGTAGATGTTCCGGTGTGCTGTCCCATATCATTAGAATATCATCTATATACCTGAACCATGATAAAACATGGGAGGTATATGATGATAAATTGTCACTCGATAACAAAGATTTTTCCCACTCCCCCAGGTACAGGTTGGCATACGATGGGGCACAACATGTCCCCATCGCAACCCCCTGTACCTGGAGGTAGTGGGATCCATCAAACGAAAAAATATTGTGAGTGAGAATGAAGTTCAAAGCCTCAATTAGAAAAAACTTCCGATCATCCCTATGGGATGAATTTATTTTTATAGAGATCTTTTTTTCCTTTTTTTATTTTAATCAAGATCTCCTGTTTTTTTATTATTTTAAAATAAATTAAAATAAATTTTAAAATAAATTTTATCTAAATAGATCGCTTCTGTTTTAGCATGAATTAATGCCTGATTAATTCTATGTTTAACCGGTACAATGCTTAAAGTGGAAGTTTTCCATGCGAAAGCAATTGATTGTTTTGCAGCTGTAGTTACATATAGCATCAGTTTAAATTGTCGGTTAGTGATATTTGGGGGTTTACTATTTAAAAGAGCTACTGTGGGGTCTGGTTGCAAAGTGGTGCTAAACATGGTGGATAATAGATCAAATATTTTTTTCCAAAGGGTGAGAACAATGGGACAGGTCCACCAAATATGTAATTGTGTGCCTTTGTCAGTGCAACCTCTAAAGCATTGTGCAGGATATTGTGGGTGGAATTTAGAGATTCTAGCAGGAACTAAGTACCATCGTGTGAGAACCTTGTAGTTCGTTTCTAGGGCAGCAATATTTGGTGTTGCTGAGTTTGTTGCTTTCCATATTTGTGGCCAATTTAAATTTCCAGGTTGGAGATTCAAATCGGATTCCCATTTAGATGTGTATGGTGGAGGGTTTTCAGAGATAGGAAGCAGTAGTTGTCTGTATAGGTCAGAAATCAAGCCTCGTTTATGTAGGTCAGTAATGCAGGTATGCTCAAATGTCGTGCGTTCATCAGTGAACATATTCTGAGGGTTGTTTAGCTGTATAAAATTCTTAATTTGTAAGTATCTGAAGGTTTCTGTTGGAGGTAGGTCATAGGTATCACTAAGTGTGGGGAAGGGGATGATTTCATTTGAATCAATAAATTGGTGTGTTCGTATTAGTCCTTTTTTAGACCAAGTTGAAAAAGAGGATGGGAAGGTCCAGGCCGGATAGAAATCAGGGTTATGTAAGAAGGAAAGAAGAGGGTTATTTAAGGATTGTAATCTAAATCGTGATTTGAACCTGTCCCAGATAGTCAGACTATGTTTGGTAATAGGGTTAGAAATTCTTCGCCGGAGTGAAGGGGGGAGCCATAGGATATTTGCCAGTGAAAGGGGGTCACAATCGGCTGATTCGATCGAAACCCATAGTGGAATCTCCTTAGTGGCATGATATTTAGGGAGTTGGGCAAGTTGGGCAGCATAGTAGTATTTGCTAAAGTTGGGTACGCTTAGACCTCCCTGTGTTCGAGGAGTAAAAAGGCTATTTTGTGATACGCATGGTTTAATTTTGCCCCATATAAATTGCAACACTTTGCGTTGGATGATTCAGAAAAAGTAGGCTGGGACCCGGATTGGAAGGTTTCCAAAAAGATATAAAAGTTTTGGTAATATGGACATTTTAGCTACAGTTATTCTACCCAACCATGCCAGTGGTAATGTGGACCAATTCTTCATCAATGAGGTAAGTTGTTTTAGTAAAGGAGGGTAATTAGCTTGATATAAATTAGATGGGTCAGCTGTAAATGAGATACCTAGGTAGGTAATATGTGTGTTAGACCAGGTAAAGGGAAGAGAGTTTTGTAATTCCGTAAGTAATTCCAGAGGGAGTGAGATATTCAGGGCTTTAGATTTTTGGGTGTTTATTTTCAGGCCGGAGATCATACTAAATTTAGTAAGTGTATCTATAAGGTTAGGTGCTGATGTTAGGGGAGACGTGAGAAAAATCAAAATGTCATCAGCAAACATACATAGCTTATGTTGGTGTCCACCCAATTCGAGACCTTTAATATTGACATTCGTACGAATCATTTGTGCAAGGGGTTCGATCGCTAAAGCGAAAAGGAGTGGGGATAAAGGGCAGCCCTGCCTGGTTCCTCTTTCTATTTTTATGGGTTCAGATCGAAATCCTGAGTATAAAACATGTGCTTTTGGATTATCATACAGTGATAATAGCCATTGTAGAAAATTTGTTCCGAAAGCCCATTTTTGGAGAATAGATTTTAGATAATCCCAAGATAAAGTGTCAAATGCTTTCTGGATATCTATTGAGAGGAAGCAGGCAGGGATGCGCCGGGTACGTGCCATATGTGCAAGAAGGGTTGCCCTCCGTATATTGTCTCCCGTGTGTCTGGATGGTATGAAGCCGGTTTGGTCTTTATTTATGAGTTTCCCTATTATGGGGTTAAGTCTATTTGAAAGGATCTTAGCTAGTAATTTGATGTCTAAATTTAGTACTGAGATAGGTCTATAATTGGACCAGGAAGTGTCGTCAGAGTTCGGTTTAGGTATCATTGATATAGAGGCTAGAAGGGTTTCAGGACGAAAAAAATGTCCTGAGAGAAGAGAATTAAAAGCTTCTGTTAGGAGAGGGGAGAGTAGTGTGGAGAATCGTTTGTAATATGTGGCTGAAAAGCCATCTGGGCCAGGACGCTTATGCAGTTTCAAAGTTTTTATAGCTAATTGTAATTCCTCTGTTGTAATAGGTCTTTCAAGGGATTCAAGTTGGTTAGTGTTGAGTGAGGGCAGTTGAATAGTAGAAAGTAAAGAGGATAGTTTTGTTTGGTCTATCTTATGGGTATCTTTGTATAAATCTGTCAGTTTCCTTTGGAATTCATTTACTATCTTTAGTGGATTGCTAGAAAAATTATTTTTTGTAATTTGCAGTCGTATTGGTTTTCTAATGTGGTCTGCTTTACGTAAAGCTAGAGCTAAAAAGGTAGTGGGTTTATTTGCTTTCATGTATGATGTATGTCTAGATTTTCGAAGGATTTTTTCTGCCGAGTCCGTTAAGAAAATGTCTAGTTCCAGCTTTGCTTTATCATAGGTTAGTTTGTTACTGGGGGAAGGAGTTGTTTGAAAATCCTCTGAAGCTTTGTAAAAAGTTTCTTCCAATTTTGTCTGAATAATTTTATTTTGTTTTTTAAGATGAGCTGCTTGACTGAGGCATACTCCTCTTATTGTTGGTTTGTGAGCTTCCCAAAGCGTCAAAGGATTAATATCTGGCGACTTATTATTCGTGTAATATTCTTGAATAGATTTTTCAATTGTTTGTCTATAGGTCGGGATGGCTAAAAGATTGTCATTTATAGTCCAAGAGCGATAGTTGGGTTTTGGGACAAGGGAAGAGAAGGTAGTGATAGTAGCATTATGGTCTGACCATGTACATGGAATAATTTGGGAGTGAAGGATAAGGTGTGCAGAATTGATATTAGTAAATAAATGATCAATTCGAGAGAATTGTTTGTGTGGGTGGGAATAGTGGGTATATTGTCGTTTTTTAGGATGTTGTTCACGCCAAGTGTCCAGTAGTGTATGTTGGTTGAGCAGGTTTTGGTAAGTGGGGCGGAGGTTTGAGGAAGGTGTAGGGGATTTATCCAGAATTGGGTATATTGCTTGGTTTGAGTCTCCGCACATTATAAGCGTCCCTTTTTTATGTGTATCTACAATAGTGAATAGGTGTGAAAGAAAGGCAAGAGGGTTTTTGTTCGGGGCATAATATGTGACAATGGTTACTTCGGCATCTAATAATAAACCTGTGAGTATTAGGTATCGACCTTCAGGGTCTGCAATCTCAGCCTGGAGAGTAAATGGTGTAGTGTTATGGAAAGCTATCATTACTCCCCTTTGTTTAGTTGAGGCTGAGGCTTTGAAAATTTGGGGATATCGACGATGGCAAAATTTGGGAGAGGAAAGAGTAGAAAAATGTGTCTCTTGTAAGCACACAATATGTGCTGAAAGAGAAGAGAAAAATTGAAAGGCTTTCGTTCTTTTAGGAGGGGAATTGAGACCCTGTACATTTAGTGTAAGCACATTTAGAGAAGTCATGGTAATAAATGAGTAAGCTTAAACAGAATATATATAGTATGTAGGTAGTAGTTGGAGAGTTCAGGAGAAATGTACGTTAAATTGTTTAAAGCTAAGAAAATGGATATGAAAAGGTAAGTATCAGTTATGTATTTGGTAATTTTATTTTATTTTATTTCTTGGGAGGGGGGGGGAAATAAATGAAATAATAAATCTGGTATTAATGTGATGGAGAGAAGTTTATTAATGTGTTAAGTATTTAAGTTGAGCTCCGAATTGGAGCTAGTATCCAATGTGTGGCAACAGTTACCACACAATGGGTACTATTTCGTCCAAAGGATGTCTGGTATATTATACCAGGCACGTAAGGAACATTTGTGAGGTGCAGTGGGCTGTCTACGAGAACCAAACAACCTGTATAACTTTATAACATATAACTTATTGTACTGAACAAGTTTTAAAGGCAAATTTAAACAAAACAATAACCATTTAAGTTTCCTATTAGGATCTGTGTAGGATAAGAAGTGTAGTGTCCCATGCGCGAGGCAGAGAAATAATATAAAGATTATGTAATTCATTTAGAATAACTGGGATGTATATAATGACAGTGGAGAATTACTGAAGGGTTTCTCTGACTCACGCACGGGAGGTAACACTTTAGCAGGTAAACTATTAGAGGTGTATTCACAAAATCCATGCAGTTCTTTTATCACATAGATTTGTGACTCAGCTATATATATGTATAATGTGGTTGTAGTTAATTCTTCCATAGCTATTAGTCTATGAATATTATCACATGCAAAGTGGATAGTTTTTGGAGAACCCAATAAAGAGTTAAACCAGCTGAGACAGAGGATAAGTCTGCCTCAGGGGTCACCATAACAGGTTATTAACCGAGTATCTAGATAATAATAATATTTTTTATTTTTTATATCACCAATTGGAATAGACTCAGTCCATTTGATCTTCGACAGTTTGTTGTGGAGCAGCTAAGCGGCTTCTTTTGTTAGTGTTGGAGAGGGCTTGAAGAGCTGACAGGTCTTGTTGTGCTGTGGGAGAACCTGAGGAAGCTCTTCTCTTGGATCCTTCTGAGGTATTTTCAGGTATGGATAGACGAAGTTCTTTAATTATGGAGATAAGATCTTCAGTTGATTTGCAGGTGTAGGAGTTACCTTTATATGTGAAACGTAGGGCAAATGGGAAGCCCCAACGATAAGGTATGCGATTGTGTTGAAGAATTAAAAGCTGAGGCTTCATCATCTTTCTTTTGGTTAGGGTTTGCTGTGAGAGGTCCTGGAAAACCTGGTATTTGTGCCCTTGGAAAATCAGAGCATCTTTATTGCGGGCTGCTTCTAGAAGTACCGTATATACTCAAGTATAAGCCGACCCGAATATAAGCCGAGGCACCTAATTTTACCACAAAACTGGGAAAACTTATTGACTCGAGTATAAGCCTAGGGTGTGCCTCACTTTGCCTCACTGTGTCCATGCCTCACTGTGCCCATGACTAGACTGACGTTTAACATGGGAGTCAATGGAAGGGGTGCCTGGCTTTGAAAAATCGGTGCTCCTCGGCCGTAGGTCCCCCCGACAAGAAACTTTGCAAACCTGTAGAGAAAGAGTGGGACTACATGTGTGCCAAGTTTGGGGTCCAGAGGACCTACGACCGGCCGATACCGGGTCCCCAAATTTACCAGAGAAATTACCGTTTAACATGGGAGTCTATGGAAGGGGTGCCCGGTTTTGAAAAATCGGTGCTCCCCGACCGTAGGTCCTCCGGACAAGAAACTTCGCACACTTATAGAGGAAGAGTGGGGCTATATGTGTGCCAGGTTTGGGGTCCAGGGGACCTATGGCCGGCCGGTACCGGCTCCCCAAAGTTCGGGAGATCAGGCGCAAAAAGGTGACTCGAGTATAAGCCGAGGGGGGCACTTTCAGCACAAAAAATTGTGCTTAAAAACTCGGCTTATACTCGAGTATATACGGTAGTTCCTTGGTGTTGAAGTAGTGCAGCTTAATAACAATGTCTCTTGGGGGACCTTCTTCTTTTCGGGGGGCTAGTGTTCTATGGACCCTGTCCATCTCCAAGCGTTCAATAGGAACTGCAGGAATTAGTTCATGAAGGAGTGTGGTAATTGTAGGTTGGAGGTCTAATATAGATTCTGGTATACCACGTATTCTTAGATTAGACCTTCTAGCTCTGTTCTCATATTCTTCTAAACGGTTGTTAAGGGAGATATTGTCTTCTCTCAATAATTCCAATTCGTCTGTGTTATATGCAGTTATTCCATCAATTTCATCCATCCTTTGCTCCAATACTGATGTTCGTCTGCCCACCTCACGGATTTCCCGCGTCAGTTTCTCTGTGATGGAATCTGAGGTGTTTTGTAGTGCCCTCTGTAAAACTCTTTCAAATTGGGCAATAAGGTCTGAATTTGGTGTTGTACTTTGTAGGATATTCGGACTCAAATTAAAGTCAAATTCAGGTTCAGGTTCTATATTATAAGCTGACTGAGCTTTACTCAGTTTCTGTGAATGAGGTAATGAGGAGCGGGAAGAAGAGGCTGCTGCCATTTTAGTCACAGCTTTCGTCAGCGCTTCAGGGACCTTTGGTGTTTTAAGCCTTGATCTTCTCCCACTATACATCATATATCTATGAGCCTGAGAGTATTAGCTATCTATCGGTTACCGTTCCGGTACAGTTAGCGTCTTCAACTCGTTTTATGTCGGTTGTCAAGTCCCGGTAGATGCGGAGCGCTAGGTGGACATTACCTGCCTAGTCAGCCTCGCGCATGCGCCCCTTATTATTAGGGGTCATAACAAAAGAAAGAGGAAGGCAATGCTGGAGAAACTGGTGAAATTGGCGAAGCCTTTGGACCACAGGGCACACATCAACTATTTGAAAATCAAAACTGGTAGCCTGAGGAGTCCATATAATAGGGAGCAAAATCTGGTCCAGGACTCTGAGAGATCGAGAACAGCAGCAGATGACATATATGTTCCCAGGCTGTGGTCATACAACAGCCTGCGTCTTCTGTCAGACCAGACTGAACCCAGGCCATCACTTTCTTGTCTTCCTTCCATGCTTCCCTCCAAGCTTGCTTCCAGGCTGTGGCGCTGGTGGTGGAGTTGTAGCAGGAGGAGAAAGAGGAGGAGGAGGATGGCCGAGCTCACAAATGTGGCTTTTTCTGGTGAGTTCGCCCCTCAACCCCTTATTTAGGGCCATAAAAATGACTTTCTCACAGATGAGGCTTTGGCCCGACTCCATGTCCTGCATTTTACATGCTGCCATGCAGGCATAGGCCTCTTGAAGGTTGGGGGGGGTTTCTGAGGGCCGCATTAGCCTCCCGAATAAGGCCGAGTGCTGCCTCCTCCACATTCCTCCCCTTCCTTTGCCTTTTGGTTGGAAGGCGGAGGGGAGGCAGCTGTGAGTCTGTCAGGCTACTGGGCCCGGCCACCTCCTGGCTGCCACTTCTCCCTGCCACCTCCTGGCTGCCACTTCCCCCTGCCACCTCCTGGCTGACAATTTCCACAGCCTCCTTCTGGCTGAGGATTTCCTGTGTATGAAAAAGGGACATAGTTTTAGTTTTTGGTTCATCAATCACACACAATTTTAAGCTTTCGTCCGGCTACTCTTGTTCCGGGAGCAAGTGTTGCCTGAGTCCACATAGCTCTTGCAGTCGCTACCCAGCTGAGGACACCAGAACGTGCGCTGAACCAGTTTAGCCGTCTTCAGCGCACCAAAGTGTCTGGCCAGCTTATGGTCATGACAAAGTTCCAGAACTGTTACCCGTAGGTTCTCTGGGGCAACAATTTTGCCCTCATTTCATATCAGACCATCTTGTGCCTTTACACAGGTTTCTGGGAGTAGGGTTAAATCAACAGAGGCTTGCTTGATCCGAGATATGAGATCCTCTTGGAGTAACAGGAAGTTTCCAGCAGGGAGGATGGTGTCCAAGGGTATGGATTTTTCAAAATCGCTAAACATGCGGGAGAGCGCATCCGGTTTGATATTTTTTGATCCAGGTCTGTATGTGATGTGAAACAGAAATCTCGAGAAAAGGAGTGCCCACCTTGCCTGCCTTGGTTTCAACCTCTTGGCCGTTCTCAAATACTCCAAGTTCTTATAGTCTGTGTAGACCAGAATAGGATGTGCAGCACCCTTAAGTAGGTAACACCACTCCTCTAAGGCAGCCTTGATGGCCAAAATTTCCGTTCTCCCACATCATAGTTTTTCTCCGCTGTGGACAGCTTGTGAGAAAAGAAGGCTACTGGGTAGAAAAGGGCCTTGGCCCCTTGTCGCTGGGATAACACAGCCCCTACTTCAATTTCTGATGCATCCACTTCAAGGACAAATGGTAATGCAGGGTCAGGGTGTTTCAGGATGGAGGCAGAGGTAAATAACTCCTTAAGTTTTCAAAGATGGATTGCACCCTAGGAGACCAAGAGGATCGGGTTCCCTGTTTAGTCAATTCAGTAAGGGGAGCAATTATTGCAGAAAATCCCTTGATGAACTTCCTTATCTGTGG
The DNA here is from genome assembly GCA_029206835.1 of Rana muscosa. Classification (NCBI taxonomy): domain Eukaryota; kingdom Metazoa; phylum Chordata; class Amphibia; order Anura; family Ranidae; genus Rana; species Rana muscosa. The sequence goes on along the minus strand of CM055118.1, from coordinate 776,687,582 downwards.
GAGCGGGCCAGTCCAGGATGGCAGACACTTTCTGAGGGTCCATTTTGATGCCCTCAACAGATATAATTAGTCCGAGAAACTGGATACATTGAAATTCTAATTTGCACTTCTCGGGTTTAGTGTAAAGTCCATGTTGCCTGAGCCGAGCTAGAACATTTCGAACATGCCTGCGGTGGTCATTTACTGAAGAAGAAAAGATCAGGATATCATCCAGGTACACTATGACATATAAGTCCAGATAATCACAGAAGATGTTGTTGACAAAATGCTGGAACGTGGCTGGTGCATTACACAATCCGAAAGGCATAACTAAATACTCAAAATGTCCGAATCGAGTACGGAAGGCAGTTTTACATTCGTCTCCCTCTTGGATGCGGATTAGATTGTAGGCTCCCCGGAGGTCAAGCTTGGTGAAAATAACCGCAGACCCCAACCTTTGGAAGAGTTCAGGCACAAGAGGCAATGGGTAACGTTTTTTTACAGTGATTTTGTTCAACTCCCGATAGTCAATGCAGGGACGTAAGGAGTGATCCTTTTTTTAGACAAAAAAGATGCCTGAACCGGTCGGAGAGGTGGAATGATGAATTAATCCCTTCTTCAAGTTATCATCAATGTAGACCTTTAGAGAGCCCAGCTCCTGCTCAGTCACAGGGAAGATCCTCCCAAAAGGTACTTCAGTTCCAGGTTGAAGTTCTATAGGGCAATCATAAAGTCTGTGAGAGGGAAGGGTCTCTGCCCCCTTTTTACTGAACACGTCCAGGAAGTCATGGTAGGGTACAGGGATGGACTGCTGAAGTTCAGTGTCAGTATCCAAGCAGAGCAGATGAGGATAATTCGTTGGGGCTTGTTGTAAACAATGCTGCTGAAGTAGTTAGAAGGGAATTTGACCTCCCCAGTTGTCCAGTCAATACTGTGGTTATGGGCTTGGTCGCCACGGTAGCAAGCAGGGAAACAGTTTCCTGAGTAACTGGACCAGATTTGATGATGGAGCCATCAGCGAGGTGCACTGCGAGTCCCTGGGTCTTTGGCTGGAGAGGGATGCGGTGGTTGGCAGCAAAAGTCAAGTCGACAAAGCAATTGCATGCTCCAGAATCAATTATGGTGGACACTGGAATTGAGGTATTCCTTCTGGGTAGCTGCAACAAGCTGGAAAGAGCACGATGAGAGGTTGAGTTAGGTAAAACAGGAGTACATGTTGAAGAAATAGGCGGACACTTACGCATCTTGGCCGGGAAAGTCCTTACGTAGTGTCCTGGCTCTCCACAGTACAAGCAAAGGTTATTACTTTGTCTGTGCTGGCGTTCTTCCAGAGAGAGAGAATGATGGAGTAGACCCAGCTGCATGGGTTCAGGGGCATCAAGGACCGGAGCGGTGGGAGCTGGAGGTGTCAGGCTGACAGGACTAGGAACATTAGGGAGCAACCAGGTGGGTCGGAATTGGCCGGAATATCTTTCGGAGCGACGCTCCGTCAAGCGTCGGTCGATCTGAATCGACAAGTCGATCAACTGGTCCAGAGTTTGGGGAATCCCAACTCGTGCCAACTCGTCCTTGAGTGGCTCCGACAAACCCATCCGGAACTGATAACGCAAGGCGGGGTTCATTCCTCTCTGTGTCAGAACTCCAGCATTTGAACTCTGCTGTATAATCTTCCGCAGCTCTGCGACCTTGTTGAAGGGAGTGTAGTACAGACTCGGCAGTGGCGGCCTGATGCGGGTCCTCATATAGCTGAGACATAGTGGTGAAGAAGGTAGCTAGAGTCTCCAAAAACGCAGCCTTTTGCTCCAGGAGACGGTGGGCCCAGGCCTGAGGTTCGCCAGTCAGTAGAGAGATGACAAAGCCCACCGTAGTCACTTCCAACAAAAAGGTGCAGGGTTGTAGAGCAAAGAAAAGTTCACAGGCATTGCGGAAGGAACAATATTTACTGCTTTCACCCGCAAACTTCTCAGGCGTGGGAACCCTGGGCTCAGGAGGGAGCATAACTACAGAAGGTGCAGCCGGGTATCCGGCTGAAGCAGCGCCTTGAGGATGGGCAGGCGAAGACAGAACTTGAACTCGCTCTTCCAGTCTCGTGTGTCTTTCTTGGAGGTCTTTCACGACTTGGGTCAAACCATTCAGGTGTCTGCATTGTTCCTCCATAGGGTTACTTCCTTGCTCGGGCTCGGACATGGCTGTCTGATACGGATCCGACTCGCGGCCCCTTGTAGTGTAGACAGGAGGCGTGGGAGTGCAGAGGGGTATGAGAGCCTGGTAGATAGTTGTGGAGAGGCGGCTCAGGATCCGGATGTAGAGATGCTGATGATCCGCTCAGACAGCAGACAGGCAGGTAGGACCGCTGGTTGATGGAGCCAAGCAGGAGGGGAGCAGATTGGTCAGGTCAAAGGCACGGTCGACAACGGTCAGGCAACGAAGTACAGAGGAGCAGGCAGGTTCAAGATCAAGGCAAGCCAAGGTCAGGTGCAGGCGGAAGACTGGGGAAAACCAAGTAACAAGCCGGGTAGTCAGGTGGTCAGGGTTCAGGCAGATAACGGGAGCAAGGGTCACAGGGAGCTGCAGATCAGACAGCACTGGTCAGAAGTATTCCAGCCGTTTAAATGAACTGATTGGCGCCAAGCACCTGCGTGCACGCATGTCCAAACAGGCACGCCACCACGCACAGGCGCACGCACCCACAGACCGGCATGCGAACCAGCACGCACAGGTGTGCGCACAGGAGCGTGCACCGGCATGCACGAACGCACACCAAGGAGACCAACACCACGTCCAGCACGGTAAGTTCCCTGACACAGACAATTGTACCACACTTCCAAGCAATGTTTCATATTCCTATTTCTGGCCTCAAATAGCTGTGTGCTAAGTATACCTTTTGTTTCATTCACATAGGGGAGAAAAGACTTGGGACATCTGAGGACACCAGGAACCCCACTGTCACGTACCTGGTGGTAGCGCCCAATATGCAGGGAGCGGCCTCTCAGGTACCTCTGACTCAGGAATCCCTGGTAGAGTAGACAGGAGCTCAAAAGTACAAAGGGGCACAAGTGCCAAGCAGGAAAGCTGATGTAGAGGGCTGGATGCAGCAGCAGCAGGGAGGTGTTCTGTAGTCCCGGAACAGGATGCAGGCAGAAGGCTGGAACTGCAGGCAGCAGGGAGGTGCTTGGTAGTCCAGGAGACTGGTAGGTTAGGACAGGCCGAGTAAGACACAGGCGGGCAGATAAGGTACAGAAACAGAATCCAGAGAATGGTCAAAGTTCAAGCCGGGTCTGTTATCAGGCAGGCAGCAATCAGGTTTGGAGGAGAAGCAGGAGCGAGGTCAAGAAAAGCCGGGATCAGAGGCGGGCAGCAAGCAGGAGTTGTCAGGGAGAGCCGAATCAGGTAACAGGTCAAGCAATCAGAATCACGAATAGCAGGGTTCTCAGGAAACGCTGTAGACTGGACAGCAAGGCAGCAAGGCAACTGTTCCCTTTAAATAGCCAATCTTGGCGCCAAGTGCTGTCACTAGGTGCATGCGTGTGCTCCCGCACGCGCCCGTGTGCCACTATCGCGCATGCACGCTCCTGTGCGTGCCCGTGTGCCTCTATCACGAATGCGCGCTCCCGTGCGCTGCTTTTGCGCATACGCATGTGTCGAACGGCTCTTATGTGCACAGGCATTCTTATAACACCCAGATTGCTGGGGAGATTGTTGAAACGTCTTTCCTGACATTTCCCCCCTAGAAAGGGGAGCCTCTGGATGCCCAACTGGGCCAACTTGCTTGGGTGAGATCTCTTGATCTCAGAATCAGTATTTCGCCTATCCCCAACATCGTAATTCCTCTCAGCTTCAGACAACTTACGAGAGAAAAATGCAACTGGATGCAACAGAGACTTGGGACCCTGTCTCTGAGAGAGTACTGCTCCAACTGCTATCTCAGAGGCATCTACCTCCAGAATGTAAGGCAACGCTGGATCGGGGTGCTTCAGGACAGAGACGAACTGGTCTTTTAGGGTGGAGAAGGCAGCCTGGGCTTCAGGGGTCCAGTGAAAATGTGTGCCTTGTCTGGTCAAGTTTGTGATGGGGGAAATGATGGTGGAAAATCCTTGGATAAACTTGCGCTAAAAATTTTCAAACCCGCAAAACGTTGAATCCCCTTTTTGTCCGTAGGGGTTGGCCAATCCAGGATGGCGGAAACCTTCTGTGGGTCTATCTTGACACCTTTTACAGAGATGATCAATCCCAGAAACTGAATGCTTTGTTGTTGGAACTCGCATTTCTCAGGTTTCGCGTGCAAGCCGTGTTGACGAAGTCGATTTAGTACCTTTCTGACATGTTACCGATGAACAGGCAAAGAAGAGGGGAAAATCAAGATGTCATCTAGATAAATTATGACAAACAAGTCAAGGTAATCTCTGAAGATATAATTCACAAAATGTTGGAATGTGGCGGGGGCGTTGCATAGACCAAAGGGCATCACAAGGTATTCAAAGTGCCCGAACTGGGTACGGAAAGCAGTGTTCCATTCATCCCCACTTCGAATACGGACTAAATTGTAAGCCCCACGTAGATCCAGTTTGGTGAATATAACTGCAGTTCCGAGTCTCTGAAATAGGGAAGACGGTACCAGTTCTTAATTGTTCACGGTAATCTATGCAGGGGCATAGAGAATGATCTTTTTTTCCACAAAGAAACTTCCTGCTCCTGCTGGGGAGGTGGAAGGGCGGATGAACCCCTTCTCCAGATTATCGTTAATGTAGGTTTTAAGGGTTCCCAGTTCCTATTCGGTCAAAGGGAAGATCCTTCCAAATGTTACCTCTGCCCCAGGGAGGAGCTTGATTGGGCAATCGTGGGGGAAGTGTCTCTGCCCCCTTCTTGCTGAACACATCCAAAAAACTGTGGTATGCCTCTGGGACAGATTGGCGGGTTTCAACATCAGTGTCCAAACACAGCAGTGAAGATGGGGCATTAATAGTTTCTGATAAGCAATGCTGGCGGCAGTAAGGGGAGAGGAAGCTGATTTTCCCAGTGGTCCAGTCAATTTGTGGGTTGTGAGCCCTCAGCCAAGGCATACCCAGTATGATGGGAAATAAGGGGGATTTGAAAATGTCCAGGCATAGTAGTTCCCGATGGTTACCTGAAATGGAGGTATTTAAGGGGACTATTTCTTGTGTAACAGGCCCTGATTTAATAGCCGATCCGTCGGCTAGGTGTACAAAGAGTCCCTTGGCTCTGGGTCGTAGGGGGACTTGGAATTTACTGGCAAAGGATGAGTCCATAAACCCGCTGCATGCTCCGGAATCAATTATGGCGGTAGCCTGAATAGTCCCTCCTGGAAGCTGTAGAGAGATGGAGATAGCCAAAGGAGTTGCATTGTTAAATAAAGCAGATGAGAAAGTAGAAGAGATGGGGGAGCACTTACGGGTCTTTGCGGAACAAGTTCACACATAATATCCAGGTTTTCCGCAATAGAGACAGAGGTTGTTAGCCCGCCGGCGTTGGCGCTCTTCAGGAGTGAGTGAGGGACGGAGAAGGCCCAATTGCATTGGTTCAGAAGTATCGCGGAGGTGTGAGCTGGAGCTGGAGGAATGGAGTGAGGAGGGTTGAACACATGGGGTAGCATCCATACTGGACGAGAAGGACCAGCGGTGCGCTGTGCTCTTCGTTCTCTTAGTCGTCTGTCAATTTGGATGGACTGGAGTATGAAGGCATCAAGCGTTGCCGGGATGCCAACCCGGGCCAGTTCATTCTTTAAAGGCTCGGAGAGACCCATGCATAACTGGTGACGCAGGTCAGCGTCGTTCCAGTTTGTGTCGGAACTCCAGTGCCTGAATTCAGACACATAGTCCTCTGCTGCCCTACGGCCCTGTTGCAGTGAACATAGTGTTGCTTCTGCGGTAGCTGCTTGTTGTGGATCCTCGTAGAGGAGAGCCATGACTTGGAAAAAGGTGCTCAGGTGGTTGAGGCAGACATCCTTTTGTTCCAAGAGGCGATGGGCCCATGACTGAGGTTCGCCTGATAATAAAGCAATGACAAAGCCCACCTTGGTGGATTCAAGAGAGAAGGTCCTGGGCTGCAGAGCGAAAAAAAGTTCACAGGCGTTGCGGAAAGCTCTGTACTTGCTATGATCCCCGGAGAATCTTTCCGGAGTGGGAACCTTGGGCTCAGGTGGCAACATAACAACCGAAGGTGCAGGAGAAGTTCCAGATGCTACAGGAGCCGAGGTAGACAAGGCCTGGGCATGCTCCTCCAGACGGGTGTAGCCCTCCCACAGGTCTCTGAAGGCCTGAGTGAGACCATCCAGGTGATGACATAAGTCCTCCATGTGTCAGGGAATTATCCGCAGAAGGACTGGCAGCTCTCTCCATGTCCAGCAGAATCTACGTTCCCCAATGTGCATGCGTGTGCGCCAGAACGCAATGCGCATGCGCGTGCGCCAAAGAGCACGCAATACGTGAGTGTCACTTGGCGCCCAGTGGCCTATTTAAAGCTTGCTGCAGAAGTCAATAACTGCTGCATGATCTTCAGCCTTCCTGTGACTGTTCCTGAGTTCCTGTTTCTGCTGTCCTGAATTACCGTTATTGACCCGGCTTGCCTGAATACTCTTCTCTGTGTGCGATCCCGGCTTGATCCTTGGCTTGTTCCTGTATCCCGCTCCTGTCTGCTGATCCTGTGTATGACCCCGGCTTGTCCCTTGACCTGTTCCAGTGACTCTACCTTTTGCTTGCTAACCTGTGTATGACTTCCGGCTTGGCTCCTGACTCCGCCTTTGGTACTCCCTGCTGCACAGCCTCATCTGGTACTTCCGAGGTACCCCTGCCTGGCAGTCTACCCTGCTCACCAGCGGATCTCCAGCATCACCTCAACTTGTCGCAGCTGGCAACCCCTGCCTCTTTGGGTATAGCACTCTCTGTGCCACCTTCAGGGGGCGCTCTGCACTTAGTCGCAAGGGAAGCCCTCCCAGCACTTCAGTCTCTGGTAAGGTGCGTGACAATATCATGCAGCCAGAAGTGTCAGAGACCGACGGAGGTGCTTCCCCGCTCAAGACTTTGTGCCAGCAAGTCGTGGCCCTTACCCAAGCAGTGACAAGCCTACAGGAGCAATACTCCCAGTTGGGAGGTTGCCTTCCGAACCCGATGATGTCTCCTGTTGTGGAGCTAGTCTCCTGTCCCGTAGGGCCAGTTCACACCATAGAAACGCAATCCGGATGCGTTCCAGTTGCTTTTTTGCATGCGCGTTTTTGATGCGTTCCAGTGCATTTTTGGTACGTTTTTGATGCAGTCCAGTGCTTTTTTTTCACCCCTCTTTTTTGTTAACCATAGATAAGGACAAGTGTATTCCAGTGCGTTTTTGGTGCATTTAGGTGTGTTCCGGTGCGTTCCAGTGCGGTTTTGATGCGTTTTGCAGCGTTCCAGTACAGTCCAGTGCAGGTAAAATGCAGCATGTTCTACTTTTTTTGTGGAACTGAAACGCACTGGAACAAACACTGCCATTTAGAACCATATAACCAACTTTCCATGCATTTTTGATGCATAAAAAACGCAATAGACTGCATGTGGTGTGAAATGGCCCTTAAGCAATTTGGCATATTTAAAGGCACTTCTTGTTTTGTTTTTGGTGTTGTCCAAATTGGTGACATTGATATATGTCCCTTAGGTTGGGACCTGGGCCCCCATTTTAAGGCCAATAACTAGAAGATAAGCCAGCCAAGTGGGGACTAGCAAAATTAACAAGTCAGTTCCGATAGACTGCAATGGTATTTGTTGTATAACTTTTGCCCATGTTAGGCTCTTCGTTTACCCCCCGGACCGGGGGGTGTTTGTCCCATCTCTAATTTTGTAGCATGCTGGATGATGTGCTTAATTTTGGACAGGGGAGGGTTATTTTCTGCTAGCTGCATTTGTGTTGGTCTGAGCATGCTCAGGAACTTAGTTTTTTTTTTGGTGCTTTTTGTGTGTGAACAGCACCTGGATATTTGTGGGCATGCTCCGAGAGAGTGTGTTTTTTGTAATAGAAGGACATCCATAACAGGTGTACCCACTTTGAAGTTCAGTCTCTACATTGGGTGAACTTGCATTTTGGGTGTTTCATGGACTGTGCATGTGTTTTCAATTACCTCATTAGCACACAAACCTATGTTATATAAAGCTTGCAGATAGCATTCTCTCCCTTGCCCTGAAAAGAGGCATGATTGTGTGTGTGGCCGGCAAAAAGTACATTTTGGTGTCCTTATCGAGTTTGTAACACATGCATTTTATTTGTTATGTCTTTGCAAAACAGAGGTTTGTTTTACTTTTGTTGATTGTTTTTTTTTGTGTGGGGGATATGTTCCCCTGAAATATTTTTGATGTTGTTAATGTGTGTCGTTTGTTCGCTTTGATTTAATTGTCTGTGCTGCATTATTTTGCTAAATCTTTCTCAAGATGTGACTAATGTTTCAAATTTACCTTCGTGTGTTTTTATTTATTTTTGTTGCTTCCCTTTGTGTTTTCCAAGTCCTGTTTTGTTGACCAATACATTTTGATGTTTGTTTTGTTTTCTATTCAACAAATGTGACAGCTGCAGCTTAACTATGCTTATTGGCATAACAAAACAGGTGTGATTTGTCTAACCTGGTGCCTTCATGCTAGCATATGCATGTATTGTGTGCTGCCATGGATAGTCACTAGTGATGAGCCGAACACCCCCGGGTTCGGTTCGCACCAGAACCCGCGAACGGACCGAAAGTTCGAACGAACATTAGAACCCTATTAAATACAATGGATGCGAACGTTCGAATTCTAAAGTGCTAATTATAACAACTATTATGCATGTTATTGTCCTAAAAAGGGTTTGGGAACCCGGGTTCTGCACCAGGGGACATGTATCAATGCAAAAAGAAGTTTTAAAAACGGTCGTTTTTCGGGAGCAGTCATTTTAATGATGCATAAAGTGAAAAAAAAAAGTCAAATATTCCTTTAAATATCGTACCTGGGGGGTGTCTAAAGTATGCCTGTGAAGTGCCACGTGTTTCCCGTGTTTAGAACTGTCCCTGCACAAAATGACACTTCTAAAGGAAAAAAAAGCCATTTAAAACTGCTTGCGGCTTTAATGTAATGTCTGGTCCCGGTAATATGGATGAAATTCTTTAAGAAAAATGGCATAGCTACCCCATGACCCCCCCCCTACCCCAGCCCATTACCAGCCCCTTTGGGTCTTGTATGGATATTAAGGGGAACCCCGCACATAAAATAAAAAAGGCCCTATATACTCTGAACAGCCCTATACAGGCGGTGCATACAAGACAGGGACTGTAGGTTTGTTCTTATGTAGAGTCTGTTTGTAATTTTGAACAGGTACATTGTTGAAGTGTAGCTCCAGACCAAAAATCTATTTTTAAACTTTTTGGAAAACATAGGTAAGGGTTATCACCCCTGTAACATTTGTTTTGCTGTCTGTGCCCCTGTTCAGAACATTTCACCTCACTTTCCGTCCCAATGACAACTGTTTTTGAAATGTGGTGTTTTTCTTGAAACAAGGATTGCTGATAAAGCATCAGTACAGAGGAGACACCTTTCTCCCATATTTATTCTTACAGGAGAGAATTTTCCTTCCTAGTGGTAGATTTCCTCTCACTTCCTGTTGTCTTCTTGCGTTTGCAAGTAGGAGTCGTTTGTAAGTTGGATGTTTGAAAGTAGGGACCTGCCGTATATACTCTGCAGAAATAGGCCCCTTAGTTGTTGGTGTTGGCACAACACTGTAAGCACTCACAGTTACTCTTGGTTGGTGCTGGAACGCCCTGCTGTCAACTATTATATCAGGAATTTTAATTACATATAATTGTTGAACAGTGGTAGTAAAAATTGGGCCTTTGATGGTGGTGCTGGTGCCACAACACTGTAAGCCCTGACAGTTACTCTTGGTGGGTGCAGCAATGGGCCCTGCTGTGAATTATTAGATCAAGAATTGTAATTACATGCCCCTGTTGAACAGGGGCTGAAAAATTGGGCCTTAGGCACTGGTGGCACAACACTGCAACCCCTCACAGATACTGTACTTGGAGCACAGCAATGAGCCCTGTTGCAAAGTATTGCTTCAAAAATTGTAATGACACGCCCCTGTTAAACAGGGGCTGAAAAATTGGGCCTTAGGCACTGGTGGCACAACACTGCAACTCCTCACAGATACTGTACTTGGAGCACAGCAATGAGCCCTGTTGCAAAGTATTGCTTCAAAAATTGTAATTACACGCCCCTGTTAAACAGGGGCTGAAAAATTGGGCGTTAGGCACTGGTGGCGGCACCCATAAACAAAAATGATCTTACAAGCTATCATCATCAATCGTATCATTGAGGACTCGGAGGAGGAGGATAGCCAGTCAACATAACAGCACAGGCACTCAGCATCAGCATCAGTCTTGAAGGGATGTGACATGTTAAAATCAATTAGTCTGTTATATCAGCATCAGGTGTGTGGTAGCTGGTGGTGATCCAAGACTGGTTCATCTTGATGAAAGTCAGTCGATCAACCGAGTCGGTGGACAGGCGCACCCTGTGATCCGTGACAAATCCTCCAGCAGCACTGAATGTGCGTTCCGAAAGAACGCTGGATGCAGGACAGGCCAGTAGCTCAATTGCATACTGTGCAAGCTCTGGCCAGTGATCCATCCTCAAGACCCAGTAAGCCAGAGGATTTTCGGTGGGGAAGGTGTCCAAGTCTGACCTTGCCCCTAGATATTCCTGCACCATGTTTATCAGACGCTGGCGATGGTTGCTGGAACCGATCATACTTTGGGGCTGCGGACTAAAGAATTGTCTGAACGCATCGGTCAGACGGCCACCTTCCCCACCGCTCCTTCTTTGACTGGCCGAAGCCTCAGCAACTCGTTGTCCAGGACCAGGAGTTTGCAACCTCCCAGTCTCTGGGAACGCGTTGCACAGACCTTTCTGCAAGGCCTCCCGGAGTTGTCTCATCCTCTGCTCCCTCTGCGACGGTAACATAAGGTCCGCAACCTTACCCTTGTACCGTGGATCAAGGAGAGTGGCCAGCCAGTAATGGTCCCTCTCCTTGATCCGAAGAATACGAGGATCCTTCCGCAGACTTTGCAGGATCAGGGAGGCCATGCAGCGTAGGTTTGCTGAGGCATTCGCTCCGGAGTCCTCTGGGTCACTAAGGACGACATGATCCGCAGCCACCTCCTCCCAGCCACGTACAAGTCCACTGGTTTCTTGGGACTGTAAATCATCCCTAAAAGACTGCTGCTGATGATGCTGAGTGCCAGCCTCCACCTCCATGCTGACACAATCCTCCTCCTCCTCCTCCTCCTCCTCCTCCTCCTCCTCTTCCTGTGCGATGGGTGGGACAGAAGGAACACTGTCTGGGTAAAGGGGGCCTTGAGAGGCAAGGAAGTCCTCCTCTTCCTGCCTCTGTTCTGCCTCAAGTGCCCTGTCCATTATTCCACGCAGCGTGTGCTCCAACAGGTGGACAAGAGGTACAGTGTCACTGATGCATGCACTGTCACTGCTCACCATCCTCGTGGCCTCCTCAAATGGTGCCAGGACAGTGCATGCATCCCTGATCATGCCCCACTGGCGTGGAGAAAAAAAACCAAGCTCCCCTGACCCTGTCCTGGTGCCGTAGTCGCACAGGTACTCATTGATGGCCCTCTGCTGCGTGTGCAGCCGCTGCAGCATGGCCAACGTTGAGTTCCACCTGGTGGGCATGTCACATATAAGGCGGTTCTTGGGCAGGTTCAACTCCTTTTGCAGCTCAGCCAGGCGAGCACTGGCATTATAAGATCTGCGGAAATGCACACAGACTTTCCTGGCCTGCCTCAGGACATCCTGTAAGCCCGGGTACCTGCCCAAGAAGCGCTGCACCACCAGGTTAAGGACGTGAGCCACACAGGGCACATGGGTCAGTTGTCCCTGTCGGAGGGCGGAGAGGAGGTTGGTGCCATTGTCGCAAACCACCATTCCTGGCTTAAGCTGGCGTGGCGTCAACCACCTCTCGGCCTGGCCCTGCAGAGCAGACAGGACCTCTGCCCCAGTGTGGCTTCTGTCCCCCAAACACACCAGCGCAAGCACGGCATGGCATCTTTTTGCCTGCGTACTTGCGTAGCCCCGTGAACGGCTACGGAGCACCGCTGGTTCATAGGACAAACCACAGGAAGAGGCCATGGAGGAAGAAGAAGAGGAGGGGGTGGAGGAGAGAGGTGTGTCACAACCAGTAGTAGCATTTTGGAGGCGTGGCGGTGGGACAACCTCCAACACTACTGCACCTTGTCCTGAATCCTTCCCAGCTGCCAAAAGAGTGACCCAATGGGCCGTGAAAGAAAGGTAACGTCCCTGTCCATGCCTGCTGGACCATGAGTCAGCGGTAATATGCACCTTACCGCTGACCGCCCTGTCCAGCGAGGCCAAGACATTGCCTTCCACATGCCGGTAGAGAGCCGGAATAGCCTTCCGTGAGAAAAAGTGGCGTTTGGGAACCTGCCACTGAGGAACTGCACATTGCACAAACTCACGGAAGGGGGCCGAGTCTACCAACTGAAAAGGCAGCAGTTGAAGCGCTAGCAATTTAGCCAAGCTAGCATTCAACCGCTGGGCATGTGGATGGCTGGGAGTGAACTTCTTTCGACGGTCCAGCAGCTGGGGCAGGGAAATTTGCCTGCTAGAATCGGACGTCGGTGTACTGCTAGCAGAGTGGGCGCAAGTACTTGGCTGTGACACACCTAATTCTACACCTTCATTCCTCTCAGTGCATGTTTCAGAGAGGACTGAAGTTATAGTGGGGTTGGAGATCCCAGCTGATGCGGTGCAAGGAGAGGTCCGCTTTGTTCTTTGGTGTGGGTCTTTGAGGTAGGCTTGCCAACGAGCTGCATGGCAGGTCAACATATGTCTGGTCAGGCATGTGGTACCCAAGCGGCTGATGTTTTGGCCACGCGATATACGCTTGAGACATATGTTGCAAACAGCAGCTGTGCGATCTGATGCACTAGCCTCAAAAAAGGCCCACACCAAAGAACTTTTTGAATGACGGGCAGAGGCAGCGCCCTGCACAGGCGGAGCTCTGCGGTGTGATTCCGTCGGTGTACTGCCCTTACGCTGGCCACCAAAGGGCATCCTGCCTCGTTGGAGATGTGCCTCCTCCTCATCCTCCTCCTCCTCCTCTCTCCTATTAGGCACCCACGTGGAGTCAGTGACCTCATCATCCCCTCCCTCCTCTTCACTGGAGCCAATCTGGCAGTATGCTGCAGCTGCTGGAACATGACTGCCAGATTGGTGTCCTTCTTGAGCATCCCCTCTGTCTGCTCTCACGCTACTGCCTTCCTCTAGCTGGGTTTCATCATCAGACCCTTCGAAACGCTGGGCATCCTCCTGGAGCATGTACCCAACACTGTGCTGAAACAGTTCGGGGGACTCCTCAGGAGGAGGACATGGTGGGTCTAGGGAAGGAGTGACTGATGATTTGTCTGACATTGATACCAGGGAAGACGACGCTTTGGCAGCTGCTTTTCCAGTACCCTGAGCCTGGGTGAGAGAGGATGAGGAGGAGGAGGAGGGCTTGGTCATCCACTCTACCAAGTCTTCGGCATGATGTGGCTCAACATGTCCAGCTGCCGAAAAGAAGGACAAGCGTGTCCCATGGCCATGTGCTGATGACAATGCACCGCGTCCACGACCAGCACTGTTGCCCCCAGACACAGAGCCTGCTTGCCCTCTTTTATTGCCTCCTGACTGTCTGCCTCTCCTTGTTTGCCTTCCAGACATTCTAATAGATGGCCTGCAGGGAGATGGGAAAAAAGCAATAAGGGCTACCTTCAGGTGTCCTTCTCTGTCCCTTGAAACAAGGACTTTCACAGTGAAAGAAACTGACACTCTCCCTACCTACAGTTTTCTGTCCCTAGAAAAAATGTTTTTTTTAATCACAATATAGCACAAGGACAATTCACTCACTGTCCTTACAGGTCCCTGGAAACAAGGACTTGCAGAGTGAAAGAAAAAAAACACTCTCCCTACCTACAGTTTTCTGTCCCTAGAAAAAATGTTTTTTTTAATCACAATATAGCACAAGGAGAATTCACTCACTGTCCTTCCAGGTCCCTGGAAACAAGGACTTGCAGAGTGAAAGAAAAAAAACACTCTCCCTACCTACAGTTTTCTGTCCCTAGAAAAAATGTTTTTTTTAATCACAATATAGCACAAGGACAATTCACTCACTGTCCTTCCAGGTCCCTGGAAACAAGGACTTGCAGAGTGAAAGAAAAAAAACACTCTCCCTACCTACAGTTTTCTGTCCCTAGAAAAAATGTTTTTTTTAATCACAATATAACACAAGGACAATTCACTCACTGTCCTTCCAGGTCCCTGGAAACAAGGACTTGCAGAGTGAAATAAACTGACACTCTCCCTACCTACAGTTTTCTGTCCCTAGAATAAATGTTTTTTTTAAGCACAATATAGCACAAGGACAATTCACTCACTGTCCTTACAGGTCCCTGGAAACAAGGACTTGCAGAGTGAAAGAAAAAAAACACTCTCCCTACCTACAGTTTTCTGTCCCTAGAAAAAATGTTTTTTTTAATCACAATATAGCACAAGGACAATTCACTCACTGTCCTTCCAGGTCCCTGGAAACGAGGACTTGCAGAGTGAAATAAACTGACACTCTCCCTACCTACAGTTTTCTGTCCCTAGAATAAATGTTTTTTTTAAGCACAATATAGCACAAGGACAATTCACTCACTGTCCTTACAGGTCCCTGGAAACAAGGACTTGCAGAGTGAAAGAAAAAAACACTCTCCCTACCTACAGTTTTCTGTCCCTAGAAAAAATGTTTTTTTTAATCACAATATAGCACAAGGACAATTCACTCACTGTCCTTACAGGTCCCTGGAAACAAGGACTTGCAGAGTGAAAGAAAAAAAACACTCTCCCTACCTACAGTTTTCTGTCCCTAGAAAAAATGTTTTTTTTAATCACAATATAGCACAAGGACAATTCACTCACTGTCCTTACAGGTCCCTGGAAACAAGGACTTGCAGAGTGAAAGAAAAAAAACACTCTCCCTACCTACAGTTTTCTGTCCCTAGAAAAAATGTTTTTTTTAATCACAATATAGCACAAGGACAATTCACTCACTGTCCTTCCAGGTCCCTGGAAACAAGGACTTGCAGAGTGAAATAAACTGACACTCTCCCTACCTACAGTTTTCTGTCCCTAGAATAAATGTTTTTTTTAAGCACAATATAGCACAAGGAGAATTCACTCACTGTCCTTCCAGGTCCCTGGAAACAAGGACTTGCAGAGTGAAAGAAAAAAAACACTCTCCCTACCTACAGTTTTCTGTCCCTAGAAAAAATGTTTTTTTTAATCACAATATAGCACAAGGACAATTCACTCACTGTCCTTCCAGGTCCCTGGAAACGAGGACTTGCAGAGTGAAATAAACTGACACTCTCCCTACCTACAGTTTTCTGTCCCTAGAATAAATGTTTTTTTTAAGCACAATATAGCACAAGGACAATTCACTCACTGTCCTTACAGGTCCCTGGAAACAAGGACTTGCAGAGTGAAAGAAAAAAAACACTCTCCCTACCTACAGTTTTCTGTCCCTAGAAAAAATGTTTTTTTTAATCACAATATAGCACAAGGACAATTCACTCACTGTCCTTACAGGTCCCTGGAAACAAGGACTTGCAGAGTGAAAGAAAAAAAACACTCTCCCTACCTACAGTTTTCTGTCCCTAGAAAAAATGTTTTTTTTTAATCACAATATAGCACAAGGACAATTCACTCACTGTCCTTACAGGTCCCTGGAAACAAGGACTTGCAGAGTGAAAGAAAAAAAACACTCTCCCTACCTACAGTTTTCTGTCCCTAGAAAAAATGTTTTTTTTAATCACAATATAGCACAAGGACAATTCACTCACTGTCCTTCCAGGTCCCTGGAAACAAGGACTTGCAGAGTGAAATAAACTGACACTCTCCCTACCTACAGTTTTCTGTCCCTAGAATAAATGTTTTTTTTAAGCACAATATAGCACAAGGAGAATTCACTCACTGTCCTTCCAGGTCCCTGGAAACAAGGACTTGCAGAGTGAAAGAAAAAAAACACTCTCCCTACCTACAGTTTTCTGTCCCTAGAAAAAATGTTTTTTTTAATCACAATATAACACAAGGACAATTCACTCACTGTCCTTCCAGGTCCCTGGAAACAAGGACTTGCAGAGTGAAATAAACTGACACTCTCCCTACCTACAGTTTTCTGTCCCTAGAATAAATGTTTTTTTTAAGCACAATATAGCACAAGGACAATTCACTCACTGTCCTTACAGGTCCCTGGAAACAAGGACTTGCAGAGTGAAAGAAAAAAAACACTCTCCCTACCTACAGTTTTCTGTCCCTAGAAAAAATGTTTTTTTTAATCACAATATAGCACAAGGACAATTCACTCACTGTCCTTCCAGGTCCCTGGAAACAAGGACTTGCAGAGTGAAATAAACTGACACTCTCCCTACCTACAGTTTTCTGTCCCTAGAATAAATGTTTTTTTTAAGCACAATATAGCACAAGGACAATTCACTCACTGTCCTTACAGGTCCCTGGAAACAAGGACTTGCAGAGTGAAAGAAAAAAAACACTCTCCCTACCTACAGTTTTCTGTCCCTAGAAAAAATGTTTTTTTTAATCACAATATAGCACAAGGACAATTCACTCACTGTCCTTACAGGTCCCTGGAAACAAGGACTTGCAGAGTGAAAGAAAAAAAACACTCTCCCTACCTACAGTTTTCTGTCCCTAGAAAAAATGTTTTTTTTAATCACAATATAGCACAAGGACAATTCACTCACTGTCCTTACAGGTCCCTGGAAACAAGGACTTGCAGAGTGAAATAAACTGACACTCTCCCTACCTACAGTTTTCTGTCCCTAGAATAAATGTTTTTTTTAAGCACAATATAGCACAAGGAGAATTCACTCACTGTCCTTCCAGGTCCCTGGAAACAAGGACTTGCAGAGTGAAAGAAAAAAAACACTCTCCCTACCTACAGTTTTCTGTCCCTAGAAAAAATGTTTTTTTTAATCACAATATAACACAAGGACAATTCACTCACTGTCCTTCCAGGTCCCTGGAAACAAGGACTTGCAGAGTGAAATAAACTGACACTCTCCCTACCTACAGTTTTCTGTCCCTAGAATAAATGTTTTTTTTAAGCACAATATAGCACAAGGACAATTCACTCACTGTCCTTACAGGTCCCTGGAAACAAGGACTTGCAGAGTGAAAGAAAAAAAACACTCTCCCTACCTACAGTTTTCTGTCCCTAGAAAAAATGTTTTTTTTAATCACAATATAGCACAAGGACAATTCACTCACTGTCCTTACAGGTCCCTGGAAACAAGGACTTGCAGAGTGAAAGAAACTGACACTGTCCCTACCTACAGTTTTCTGTCCCTAGAATAAATGTTTTTTTTAAGCACAATATAGCACAAGGAGAATTCACTCACTGTCCTTCCAGGTCCCTGGAAACAAGGACTTGCAGAGTGAAATAAACTGACACTCTCCCTACCTACAGTTTTCTGTCCCTAGAATAAATGTTTTTTTTAAGCAAAATATAGCACAAGGACAATTCACTCACTGTCCTTACAGGTCCCTGGAAACAAGGACTTGCAGAGTGAAAGAAACTGACACTCTCCCTACCTACAGTTTTCTGTCCCTAGAATAAATGTTTTTTTAAGCACAATATAGCACAAGGACAATTCACTCACTGTCCTTCCAGGTCCCTGGAAACAAGGACTTGCAGAGTGAAAGAAACTGACACTGTCCCTACCTACAGTTTTCTGTCCCTAGAATAAATGTTTTTTTTAAGCACACTATAGCACAAGCACAAAACACACTGACACTCTCCCTACCTATCCTTCTCTTTCCCTAAACTAAAGGAATCCAGGTTAAGCAAGAAAGAAATAACAGTCACTGTCCCTGCCTATGCTGCTCTATCCCTGCTCCGGAACACACTACACTAGGCCGCCGTGCTGGCGGCCTTTTATAGTGTGGGGCGTGTACTAAACACCCTCAGCAATAATTGGCCACAGGCATCCTGCCTGTGGCCAATCATTGCTCTCCTCGCTGCCGGCGCTGTGATTGGCCAAGCATGCGGGGTCACAGTGCATGCTTGGCCAATCACAGCGCCTGGATGACACTGCGATGGCGTAGTGCATTGTGGGCCGTTCGCGTCACTCGAATTTGGCGCGAACGGCCCAAATCGTTCGATCTTCGTCGAACGATCGAACAGCCGATGTTCGAGTCGAACGTATGTTCGACTCGAACACGAAGCTCATCCCTAATAGTCACCAGGAAATAAAAAATACAGAGCGGTAAGTATTCAATTTTCCTTTTTACTGCAGTGGTTCTCAGCCTCAGTCATCAAGAACCCCCAACAGAACATGTTTTGTGAATTTATCTTATCGAGAATTGCTGTCCAAAATACCGAACCATTGACTGTGATTTAAAGCACATGTGCAAGATGAAGGGAAACCTGCAAACATGGCCTGTTGGTGGTACTTGAGAAGCACGGATTTAGAGCACTGCACTTAAAAATAGCTCAAGGCAATACTATTCTAATTGTGGGCATTGTGAGGGAAACCAAGTAAGTGTTAGAACCCCTGCTTGTTTTTTTTTTAGGTTGGGCTTTGTGTCCCTTTTAGTAAAATTGGCTTCACTTTCTGTCACACAGATAAACAGGAAGTGAAGGTAAAACCCTACCAATGTTTTTTCTTGGGGACACACAGACCAATCTAACTAGTGTCCCCATTAAGCAAATTGCACTCTAGCACTTTGTTGTGTACACCCCAAATCATTAGGTAGTTTGGGGTTTAGTAAAGGCAAATCCACTCTGCAGTACAAGTGTAGTTGCTGAAAATCTGAGGGGAAGCACTGGTGATTTTAACATCCAATCATGTAGAAGCAAAGATGGTGTTTTTTTTGTTTCCTTGCATATCCCCCTCGGATATCCAGCAAGTGCAAAGTGGATTTGACTTTAGTAAATAAACCCCAAAGTCCAAAATACCTAATAATTTGGGGTGTACCCAGCAAAATGCTGGAGTGCAATGTACATAATGGGGAAAGTATTTAGATTGACCTGTGTGTCCCCAAGGAAAGACATTGGTAGGGATTTACCCTCACTTCCTGTGTGGCTATGTGACAGGAAGTGAATTATTTGGAAGGATAAAGTGGCAAAATTTGGGAGTTGTCTTCACCCTATCAGGGGTGCAGACATCCCCAAAAACTGTCTAGACTTCTAATCCCTCTGCACTCTATCCCCAAGCAAAAATAAGAAAGGATTTCATTTAGTTTAACTTTGCAAAGACACATTCCTAAGTTGAATTGTGATGCATGTCAATGACCCATTTAGACCCTCTTTAATCACTTGAGATCAGCGCTATAGCTGATCAACGGCCACAGCGCGGTCCTCAATTGCCAGGAGTCCGTCAATAGACGGCCTCCTCTTTGCGCGCGCGCTGTGGTCACCGAGTCACTGAACCTCGGGTAATGACAGATCAGAGTAAGGGGCCGATCCCTGCCCCTCACCACATGATCAGCTGTCAGCCAATGGCAGCTGATCACATGATGTAAACAAAAGCTCGGTAATGGTTTTTGTTTTCTCCTTGTGCTGACAGCGTGAGCATAAAAAAAGGCAATCACCGGCTTATGTGCAAGGGACATTGGGCCCGAAGAGGAAGAGGCAATTCTGCGTCATCTGTGACAATCAGTAGCCCCCTGCCAGAGCCAGCTATCAATGCCCACAACTGGTGCCAATCAGTGCCACCTAGCAGTGCCACTTCTCAATGCCCACCTGTGCCAACTAGCAATGCCACCTCTCGGTGCCCATCAGTGCAGCCTCTTCAGTGTACATCAATGAAGGAGAAAAAATTTCCTTTTTTTTCTAAATTTTCTAACTAAATATTAACCACTTCCCTACCGCCCACCGTCAAATGACGTCCTTGACTTTGTGCGGTGACATCTGAATGATGCCTGCAGTTGCAGGCATCATTCAGGTATCATTCTTTTCAGCCGGCGATTCTGTGCACGATAAAAACGATCATGGCGGCAGTTCTGCCGCTTGATCGTTCTTATAGGCGGCGGGAAGGGACGTTCCCCCCCCTCCCGCCGCCATCAGGTGCTTCTCCGGGCTCTCCCGTGCCATCGGGGGCCCAGAGAACGAATTGGCCGGTGCCGGATGGGAAGCATAGAGATGACTGGTGACCAGATGGTCACCAGTCATCTCTACGACCGTCGGAGGCCCGGGCGCGACGTTATGACGTCACACCGGGTTCCCGTATGTAAACAAAGCCTTGATCTCGGCTGTCAGCATGAGATCAGTGATTTTTTTTTTTTTTCCAATCTCATGCTTTACTGCCTGGAGGAGTGATGTGGGGTCACAATAGATTCCTATTACAAGGGATGTTTACATTCCTTGTAATAGGAATAAAAGTGATAAAAAAAACAAAGTAAAAAAAAGTATAAAAAAAATTAAAACCCCCCTGTCCCCGGTAGCTCGCGCTCAGAAGTGAAAACAACACACGTAAGTCCCGCCCACATATGTAAACGCCGTTCAAACCACACATGTGAGGTATTGCTGCGTGCGTTAGAACGAGTGCAACAATTCTAGCACTAGATCTCCTCTGTAATGCGAAAATGGTAACATGTAAAAAAATGTAAAGCATCGCCTAGGGAGATTTTTAAGTACTAAAGTTTGGTGTCATTCCATGAGTGTGCGCAATTTTAAAGCGTGACATGTTAGGTATCTATTTACTCAGCATAACAACATCTTTCACATTATACAAAAAAATTGGGCTAACTTTACTGTTTTGTAATTTTTTAATTCATGAAACCATTTTTTCCCCAAAAAAATTCGTTTGAAAATTTATTGCGCAAATACCGTGCGAGATAAGAACTTGTAATGACCGCCATTTTATTCCCTAGGGTGTCTGCTAAAAAAAATATATAATGTTTGGGGGTTCTACGTAATTTTATAGCCAAAAAATTATGATTTTTACATGAAGAGGAGAAGTGCCAGAATAGGCCCGGTGCTGAAGTGGTTAAAATATCCAATTTTTTTTTTTTTTTAGTCGGTCTTTTGTATTTATAGAAAAAAAAAAACGCAGAGGTGATCAAATAGCACCAAAAGAAAGCTCTATTTGTGTGCAAAAAATGATTACATTTTCATTGGGTTACAGTGTTGTATGACCGCGCAATTGTCATTCAAAGTGCATCAGCGCTGAAAGTTGTAAATTGGTCTGGGCAGGAAGGGGGTTTAAGTGGCCAGTAAGCAAGTGGTTAATATAAGGCTACATGCACACGGATGTTTTTCCAGCCACTTGTTTGAGCATTTTTTGCAGCTTAAAAACGCCACTCCATGTTATCCTATGGCCCCATGGCCACCATGGTGTTTCTGAGCTGTAAATGGCATAGCCGTTTTTAGGCCCCATGTACACGGGACGCTGGTGCAAAGTCTTCAGAACTAAGGTTGAAACCGGCGTTTATAAATGCGCGTTTTGTTGCGTTTGCATGCCGCGTTTTACCGCATTTGCGTCTATAAGCGTTTAGTTAGGAAACATGATAAGGAGCCGCCCCAAACTAAGCTCAAAAAACAGTATTATTAACCATTTCAGCTATTTTGCAAGACCAGAGTGAGTAGCAGCAGTATAGAGAGCAGCAGTGTACTTGTATTTAGCGTGTCACTTGCCACATCACTTGCCACGTCACCTGCCACAAGTTGTGGATTGTCCACTTGCCACGTCACCTGCCACAAGTTGTGGATTGTCCACTTGCAATTTCACCTGGCACAAGTTGTGGATTGTCCACTTGCCACGTCACCTGGCCACGTCACCTGCCACAAGTTATGGATTGTCCACAATGCAATGGAAGCAATTACATATTTTTTTCATATATACTTTTAATGGTTTTTCATCATTTGCCATCATTTTTGAGTTTTTCAATGTAAAAAAATAGGTCACCTTTAAAAACGCTTATAAACTAAAACACGGTTAAACGCCGGTACCGCGTCTGAATGCATTTTTTGGCTTTCTGAAAAAGGAGGTTAAACGCAACTGCCTAAGGGCCAGTTCACACCTTGGAAACGCAGTCCGGATGCATTCCAGGTGCTTTTCTGCATGCGCGTTTTTGATGCAGTCCAGTGCTTTTTTCCCCCCTCTTTTTTCTTAGGCCTCATGCCCAATGACGGACGTTTTAAAAAACGGTCTGTAAGGCTTGATTCACACGAATGCGTTTTTTGGTGCATTTTGCAGAAATGCAGGGAAATTTTTTAACATGGGTTCCTATGGAACATGTTCACATCAATGCATTTTTGTGCCTCTGCGTTTTTGGAAAGGGTCGGGGACTTTTTTTTTCCCAGCAAAAAACAGCGTTTTGCATGTAATAGAATTCAATGGACCCGCATCCAAAACGCAAGTACCGCGATTTTGCGGCGATTTGCGTTTTTTTTAACCTGTTTTATAGCTGGTTGTTAAAGAAAATGTAAAAAAAATAAACATTGCCGGCTATAGAATTAATTTTTAAGAAAAAAACAGCGTGGGGTCCCCCCCAGGTCCATACCAGGCCCCTGGGTCTAGTATGAATTCAGAGGGGACCCCCCCCCACCAATTTTTTTTTTTAAATGGTGCGGGGGTCCCCCAAAATCCATACCAGACCCTTATCCGAGCACGCAGTTCGGCAGGTCAGGAAAGGAGGGGCGAGCGAGCGCCCCCCCCTCCTGAACCGTACCAGGCCGTATGCCCTCAACATGGGGTGGGTGGGTGCTTTGGGGCAGGGGACGCCCTGCACCCCCCACCCCAAAGCACCCTTCCCCCATGTTGATGGGGACAAGGGCCTCTTCCTGACAACCCTGACCATTGGTTGTCGGGGCCTGCGGGCAGGGGGGCTTATCGGAATCTGGGAGCCCCCTTTAATAAGGGGGCCCCCAGATCCTGGCCCCCCACCCTATGTGAATGAGTATGGGTAACATCGCACCCCTACCCATTCACCTGGTGGGAAAAAAAATGTCAATAAAAAAACACAACACAGGTTTTTAAAGTAATTTATTAGGCAGCTCCGGGGGTCTTCTTCCAACTTCGGGGGTCTTCTTCCAACTCCGGGGGTCTTCTGCCGACTTCGGGGGTCTTCTTCCGACTTCGGGGGTCTCTTCTTCTGCTCTCCGGTGTTGTCTCCGCATTCTCTGGTTCTTCTCCCGCTCTCCGGTGCCTTCTCCACGATCTCTGGTTCTTTCTGCCTTCTGCCGGGAGCCCCGCTATCTTCTTCCAGCTCTTTTGCTAGCGGGGGTCCCGCTCTTCATCGTTGTCTTCTTCCCTCCGCCCGATGTTGCCTCGTCGCTGTCTGCCGCTACAATGCTGTGTGCGCGGAGCGCAAAGACTTATATTGGCATGGGGTGTGGTCACCGGGTGATGTCACCCGGTGACCCCGCCCTCGTATGACGTCACAGTCCCATCATTCCCCGGGACTGTGATGTCATACGGGGGTGGGGACACCGGGTGGCAACACCCGGTGACCACGCCCCATGCCAATATAAGTCGTTGCGCTCCGCGCACACAGCATTATAGCGGCAGACAACAATGAGGCAACATCGGGCGGAGAGAAGAGGGAAGATGATGACGATGAAGACCGGGACCCCACTAGCAAAAGAGCTGGAAGAACATAGCGGGGCGGCCGGCAGAAGGCAGAAAGAACCGGAGATCGTGGAGAAGGCATCGGAGAGCGGGAGAAGAACCAGAGAGCGCGTAGACGACACCGGAGAGCAGAAGAAGAGACCCCCGAAGTCGGAAGAAGACCCCCAAAGTCGGAAGAAGACCCCCAAAGTCGGAAGAAGACCCCCGAAGTCGGAAAAAGACCCCCGGAACTGCCTAATAAATTACTTTAAAAACCTATGTTGTGTTTTTTATTGACTTTTGTTGCCACCAGGTGAATGGATAGGGGTACGATGTACCCCATACTCATTCACATAGGGTGGGGGGGCCGGGATCTGGGGGCCCCCTTATTAAAGGGGGCTTCCGGATTCCGATAAGCCCCCGCCCGCAGACCCCGACAACCAACGGCCCCCTGCCCCAAAGCACCCACCCCCCCATGTTGAGGGCATGCGGCCTGGTACGGTTCAGGAGGGTGGGGCACTCGCTCGCCCCCCATTCCTGACCTGCTGGGCTGCGTGCTCGGATAAGGGTCTGGTATGGAATTTGGGGGGACCCCACGCTGTTTTTTCGGCGTAGGGGGGTTTCCCTTAAAATCCATACCAGACCTAACGGCCTGGTATGCTCTTGGAGGGGAACCCATGCTGTTTTTTTATTTCAAATTTGGCGTGGAGTTCCCCTTCATGATTCATACCAAACACAGGGGACAGCGAGTGCGAGGCTTGCAGTACCCTGTCGCCGAGAACCAGTGCGATAGCATCGCGCTGGAAACATTCTTGGGCAGGTACTGGCAAAGGAGCCTGCACTGGAGGCAACTTCAAGTCGCCTCTAGGTCACGACTTGAGCGTCTGCTTCATGCTCAAGTCGTGTCCAAGTTGCCTCGCAAAGTCGCGCTGCCCCTGTGTCAACCGGCCCACGAGTCGCCCCACAAGTCAGATCGTCTTGATCCGACTTCCCGTGCGACCTCTATTCAAATCAATGGGCTCCCATAGGGAACCATTCATTTTGAATAGAGATACAAGCGCCGCTGAGATTTTTATTTACTATAACAGTGCGCCGCCAGTTCATGCGCCCAATTAAGGATTTATCCGGCGCACCAATTAAGGTATGAACCGGCGCAGCGCACTGTTGTTAGTAAATCACCCCCATGGTGTGTTTTTTTATTATAGGTGATGTGGATGTTGTTGAAGAAGAAACTCGTTTCACCAGTGCAAGTGCACACATCCTAATTCGGGACATAATGGTGTGCAATCGTGATTTAAACATGATAAAGGAAAAGATCAATGATGTTAAAAAAATTAAGAACATCATTGATGTTTTAGACAGAATCGAAATCACACAAAAATTCTACATTTTTTTTCTGTAATTTTTTATATTAATAACATTTTTAAGCATTTTAAAAGCCAAATTTTGAAGATGCACACAGTGTGTCAACATGTGCTATCTGCCATCACAGGATATCAATGTACGTTTTTTGTGGGTGCAACCCCTTCCTCGCAACTCAAGTAGGTGAGAGAAAGGGGTTGCACCCCTGAAACATGTCCATTGATCCCCCATGATGGGAGATAGCACATGTTGGCATGAGATCAGGAGGGAAATACCCATTTTTACTCCCAATTTGTGTGCATCTTCAAAATTTGGCTTTTACAGGGGTGACATCACCCCATCACTTTTTCTACTTTGAACTTTGAAAGTTCCAGAGTTGTGTATGTTATGGTTTGAAACATGCCTGTTTAAGCAAAAAATATATATTTTGAAAGTCAAACTTTATTAACCACTTCTCCACCGGGCCTATTCTGTCACTTCTCTCCTTCATGTAAAAATCATAATTTTTTTGCTAGAAAATTAATCAGAACCCCCAAACATTATATATTTTTTTTAGTAGACACCCTAGGGAATAAAATGGCGGTCATTGCAACTTTTTATCTTGCACGGTATTTGCGCATTGCTGCTTCGCACCTAGGCTCCACCCCGTTGCCAGTCTTTCATGTTTTTTTATATATATATATAACTTTGTCCCCTGCTGTTTTAAACTATATTGCTGCCCCGCTCCTAGGCTCTGCCCCCTGGTCAGCCTTCTATGATTTTAATTATTTTTAATTATATTCTATTAATTACCCATTTCACTATGTCTCTGCCCCTCTATTCCTAAACTAGACTTTGGTTATAGCACACAAAATTTTCTGCCTTTGCATGCTGTTGCTGGTGTTCTGCGTGGTGTGCTGAAGTCTGTTGTCCCACTGGCAGGTGCAGCACATATATAGCACAATACCAGCCAGTACTCCTTTAGGCCTGTAGAAGGAGCTGTTGTCTCCGAGCGCATAGCCTGGTGTTTCCTGTCCTGTCTTTCTTCCGGTGCTCTCCCTGGTTCCGTTTCCGGTGACGTCATCGTCTGCATTCCACGGTGGACCTGGCTGATTTCCTGGTGGCCACAGGACTCCCATCTCCTCTCCTCTGCTGATCCCTGCACCCAGATGCACCCCAGACCAGACCGCACCGCGCATCCATAGATACAGATGAGCCCGTTTTTACTTGTGTTCTGTAAGTGCATTACTTTTAAACGATTACATTTTATCTGACATATTGCACTTAGGTGGTGCTTCCTGTTTTTGTTTTTGTTCTTTTGTCTCCCTTTCACAGAGTTGGCTTTCTCTGAGGACAGCTGCCGCCTCTTAACATCATTTCACCTCCCCCTTTTTAGGACTGGTCATTTGTACCATCATATAGACTATTAAACTGCGACTGTGTTTTTTAGACATAACCATTGCCTGCTTTTAGTGTTCAGCCATACCAGTCTTTGCGCTAACAGTTTACCCCAATTTTCTTGTTTATTAGAACGAACTAACAGAACGCACTTAAGAACAAAAAGGCCTAAGAAGAACGAGCTGAAAATCAGAAACGAGCGGACAAGAACGCACTGAAAACCAGATACGAACTGACTACACGCACCGAAAAACAGATACAAACCCACAAGCACAAAGTGAAAAGCACTAACGGACTGAAAAGCACGAAGGCTGAAAAGCACAAATCGTCTCTCACCAAACTTCTACTAACACGAGTTTAGCAGAAGGAGCCCAAAGGGTGGCGCACTGGGTATGGAATTTCCATTTTATAGTGCCGTCGTACGTGTTGTACATCACCGCGTTCTTGACGTTCGGAATTTCCGACAACATTTGTGTAACCGTGTGTATGCAAGACAAGTTTGAGCCAACATCTATCGGAAAAAAATCCACGGTTTTGTTGTCGGAATGTCCGATCGTGTGTATGCGGCATAACAGGTTTTCTTCTAAGGCCTCGTACACACGACCGAGTTTCTCGGCAAGAACCAGCAAGAAACTTGCTGGCAGAGATGTCTTGCCGAGAAATTCGTTCGTGTGTATGGTTTCTCGTCAAGAAAACCGACAAGTAATCTCGACGAGAAAATAGAGAACCTGCTCTCTATTTTCTCATCGAGATTCTCGTCGGCATGTTTCTCGACGAGAAAAGTGAGTGTGTGTACACTTACCTGTCCTCCGGGAAGCCCGCGCATGTTCGAAATGAATTCGACGCATGCGCGGTAGCTTCCTAGGCATAGGTAGGGTATACCAAGATGGCGGCGACGGCATCGAATGTGACGAGCGCATGCTCGTCGTAGTCGATGACGTCACCGCGTACGCTCCATTCAAAGAACCGCGGGTTCTTTGAATCGAGCGTCTGTACACTCGGCCAGGACAAGTTTCTTGTCCAAGAATCTCGTCGAAAAAAACGACATGTTTTTTTCGACGAGAATCTCGCCCGTGTGTACGAGGCTTAAGATTGCCCTGTATTTGGCTCCAACCATCTTCCCATCAAATCTGACCAGCTTCCCTATCCCTGCTGAAGAAAAGCATCCTCACAATATGATGCTGCCACCACCAGTGCAGTGTTAGTTTTCCACCACACATATCGTTTTGGCTTTTAGGCCAAAAAGTTCAATTTTGGTCTCATCTGACCAGAGCACCTTCTTTCACATGTTTGCTGTGTTCCCCACATAGTTTCTCGCAAACTGCAAACAGGACTTCTTATGGCTTTCTTTCAACAATGGCTTTCTTCTTGCCACTCTTCCATAAAGCCCAGATTTGTGGAGTGCACGACTTAGGCCTCATGCCCACTGGCGTTTTTACAGCTGCGTTTTTTGCAGCTTAAAAACGCCTGTCCATGTTATTGTAAATATTTTTTTTTTTTTTTTTGAAAAAAAAAAAAAAAAAAAAAAAAATAAACGTCGGAGCTAAAAACGCGACCACGCGTTAGTGCGCGTTTTTTGTGCGTTAGGGCGCGTTAGTGCGCGTTAGTGCGCGTTTTTGCGCGTTTTTTGACGCTCGCGTTTTTTCCTGCCAAATTCTGACGCTGAGGAACGCACTGGCCCTGGGTTTTTTTTACAGCTTACAAACGCCTATGCTCTTTACAGCTCAAAAACGCCTAGGTGGGCATGAAGCTATAGACTAACATGGACAGGCGTTTTTAAGCTGTAAAAAACGCTCAAAAACGCGGCTGAAAAAACGCCCGTGGGCATGAGGCATAATAGTTGTCCTGTGGACAAATTCTCCCACCTGAGCTGTGGATCTCTGCAGCTCCTCCAGAGTTACCATGGGCCTCTCGGCTGCTTCTTTGATTAATGCTCTCCTTGCCTGGTCTGTCAGTTTAGGTGGACGGCCATATCTTGGTAGGTTTGCAGTTTTGCCATACTCTTTCCATTTTCAGATAAAGGATGGAACAGTGTTCTGTGAGATGTTCAAAGCTTGGGATATTTTTTATAACCTAACTCTGCTTTAAACTTGTTGTCAGGAAAGGCTTCACCCGCTGGTGGCGCTGTTGGTCCTATGGATTGCGGTACTAGTGTCCACCAGCAGGTGTCCTCTTGCAGCCAGTACCTTTGATAGAGGATCTCACCTGCTGGTGGTAATGCCTGATCCATGGGCCGTAGTACCGGCGTCCACCAGCGGGTGTATTCCTGCAGTGTGGGTCAGGCAGCACTTCCTCCACTCAGCTGTCATATGAGGACAATCATAGCAGTCCTATAAATACCCGGCGAGCCCTTACATGCTCGCCCTGGTATCTTTCTCCTTGAGCCCTGACCTCGCTGTTTGTATCTGGACCTTGAGCCTGTACCTCACCTCTCCTGACCTGACCTGATCTGATCTGATCCCCATCCTGAGCCCCATCCTGAGCCTATCCATCCGTCCTCTCCCTGTCTTGTTTGTTCCCTGTCCCCATCTGCTGACTCCCCGTGTATGACCTTGGCCTGGCTACGTTTATGCTTCTGGAACACCCCTTTGTCAATCTCCTGATCTGCTGTATATGACCCTGGCCTGGTTTACGTTGAAGATTCTGGTACTGCCCTTTGCTGTACATATTATTTGTTGTTTGTGGGTTGTTTGGTTGGTTTGCACTGTTTGTATTTATTTATATCATCTATCTCAATAAACCTCATTATATTTCACTTTACATGTTTTGGTTCTCTCTGTGCAGTCCACACAGTCTGGTCAACGAATTCACTGACACTTGTCTACAACTTTATCCCTGACCTGTCTGTTGTGTTCATTGGCCTTCATGTTGCTGTTTATTCACTAAGGTTCTCTTAGGCCCCTTTCACACGGAGGGTCCGTTCAGGTCCGCCTGTCAGTTTTTTAGGCGGACCTGCATGGACGCTCCATGTAGCCCTTTGGAGCCACGGATGTCAGCGGTGACATCCGCTCCGCCAAAGTGTGACGGAGGAAAACCCTATTTTTCCTTCCGTCGGCAGAGCGGATCGGATGACAACGGACTCTACGGTCCGTCGTCATCCGATTCCCCATAGGGGAGAGCGGCGCTCTGACAGGGCGGTCCCTGCACAGTGTGAGGGGACCGCCCAGTCATCCGCCGGCTCAGCGGGGATCAACGGAGCGATCCCCGCTGAGCAAGCGGAGCTTCACGGGGCGGATCATGACTGATCCGCCCCGTGTGAAAGAGCCCTTACAAACCTTTGAGGGCTTCACAGAACAGCTGTATTTATACTGAGATTAAATTACAAACAGGTGGACTCTATTTACTAATTAGGTGACTTCTGAAGGCAATTGATTCCAGTCAATTTTAGTTAGGGGTATCGGAGAAAAGGGGGCTGAATACAAATGCACACTACACTTTTCAGATATTTATTTGTAAAAAGTTTTTAAAACCATTTATAATTTTCCTTCCACTTCACAATGTGCCCCTTTGTGTTGGTCTATCACATAAAATCCCAATAAATTACATTTACGTTTTTGGTTGTAACATGACAAAATGTGGAAAATGTCAAGGTTTATGAATACTTTTTAAAGGCACTCTATTCTTTTATGGGAATGTGTTTTGTTTTGATATTTTGTGTCTTTTAATATTTCAGGCTTTAACCACTTCCCACCCGGCCTATAGCAGAATGACGGCCAGGAAGTCGCTCAGTTATCCTGACTGGGAGTCATATGACGTCCAGCAGGATAACAGCAGGGGCACGCGGGGGTGTGCATCACGGCGATCGTTGTTGCGGCGTGTCAGTCTGACACACCGCAACTACGATCTAGGTAAAGAGTCTCTGACGGAGACTCTTTACCACGTGATCAACCGTGTCCAATCATGCCATTTTTTTCTAAATTTTGGTGCGGGGATCCCCTTAAAATCCATACCAGACCTGAAGGGCCTGGTATGGATTTTGGGGGGACCCCCACGGATTTTGTTTTTAATTTTAGCAATTTAACCACTTTAATACACTGTGTTATATATACTACACTGCCTGCACTGACTTAATATAGAGTCTATACTGAATATCAGCCCCTCCTCTTGGACTTTGATAGACAGATCACCCCTCCAATCCCGGTGACGGGTGATCTGTCAATCAAAGTTCCCCAGCCAGGGGGCGGGCTGTATATGACGTTAAGCGGCGGGAACACGGCAATTGAAATGAAAACTGTTATCGCTGTGTTTCCTGCGCTGATCACCTGGGTGGCTCTCCTGTTCCTCTCCTTCCCTGCACAGGTAGGCTGCATAGTGGATACAGGCTGCATAGTGGATACAGGCTGACTGGTGGGCACAAGGCTGCATTGGTGGGCACAAGGCTGCATTGGTGGACACGAGGCTGCATTGGTGGGCACGAGGCTGCATTGGTGGGCACGAGGCTGCATTGGTGGGCACGAGGCTGCATTGGTGGACACGAGGCTGCATTGGTGGACACGAGGCTGCATTGGTGGACACGAGGCTGCATTGGTGGACACGAGGCTGCATTGGTGGACACGAGGCTGCATTGGTGGACACGAGGCTGCATTGGTGGACACGAGGCTGCATTGGTGGACACGAGGCTGCCATGGTGGTCACAGGCAGCCTGCATTGGTGGGCACGGATAAAGTTGTTGTTAATAATTATTTTTATAACTTAATTCTGCATAAAACATTTAAGTGTCATTTCATGAGATAATTTATGAGGGCGTGTTTAGGGGCGGAATTAGGGGCGGGCGGGCTGGGTGGGGCAACTAGTGGCAAGTACCCTTGAGGCCTGGCTAGTAGGTCAGGACTTGAAAATTTGAGGCCTGTGTATATGTATGTGTGTATATATATATATATAAAAAATACACTGCCTGCACTAAATAACCTGCCTGCCTAATTTAGCTCAATCTCTCTCTCTCCGTCCACGCCAACAACACTACACACGGTCACCGTTGGAGGCAGCCTTATATAGTGTGGGGCGTGGACTTAGTCCCCCTGAGCCATGATTGGCCAAAGGCACCCTGCCTTTGGCCAATCATGGCTCTCGCAGCAGAGCTCACTTTGATTGGCCAAAGCATGCAGATCAGGTGCATGCTTTGGCCAATCATTAGACGTCAATGCACTGCGATTTCGCAGTGCATTATGGGGCGTTCTGCGGCGCTCAAGTTTCCCGCGGACGCCCCATATGTTCGCTTTGTTTACGAGCAAACGAACGCCTGACATTCGAGTCAAACTTACGCTCAACTCGAACCGCGGGCTCATCCGTAGTTGGAATGTTAAATGCAAATAGTTTTGAGGCATGTCTGTGATTATTATTATATTATTTTTACACAATTAAACAATTGAATTACCATTTTCCAAGAGTGGTGTTTCTATACTTTTTGCCAGGGGTTGTACAAGACTTGTCCAACATGTGTTTTTCAAAAGCAAAATGCTTTACTTTACTGTATCCTATTTATCGCTCAGCTTATGTAGATTTGTTCTGAAATTTGCCCAATGTTCGCCAATTTTTTGCACAATATTCAAACTATTTCCTGGTTTAAAGTGGGAAATGTAACAAATAATATCATTAACATACATTGCATGAGAAATAAAATTCTTATTCAAACCGTGCATACAAAATCTACATTAAAAAAAAAAAAAAAAGAGTAACAGTTATAACGGTGACCAATCTATTCACGTAACCAGATCTTTAGTGCACTTATTTCTTTTGCAAATGCACCAAATAACATATACAATTTGTGAGAAATAAAATTAAAGTTCAAACTGTGCATATAAAGTCCACATATGAAAAGAGTGACAGATATCCACCCGACCAGACTTTCAGTGCACTTCATTCTGATGCAAATGCAAAAAATAACATATACAATGTGTAAGAAATAAAATTAAACTTTAAACCGTTCATATGAAGTCCACATAAGACAAGAGTAACAGATATCCACGTGACATGATATCCATGTGTCCGGATTTTAAGTGCACTTCTTTCTTATTATTAGTGAACCACAAGCACCAAGTGTGAATGCTTCTACCCTCATGCAGTTGGAAAGTACATTTACCAGAAAAAAAATGACCATCTAGAACAGATAGGTCAAAGCAAGCCTAATGCCACGTACACACGATCGGACATTCCAACAACAAAACCGTGGAATTTTTTCCGACGGATGTTCGCTCAAACTTGTCTTGCATACACACGGTGACACAAATGTTTTCGGAAATTGCGAACGTCAAGAACACGGTGACTTACAACACTACGAGGCAGCCTTATATAGTTCAATGATGTTCAATGATTCCGAGCATGCGTCCAATTGATTCCGAGCATGCGTAGAATTTTTGTGCATACAAACGGATTTTCCGACCGTGTGTACGCGGCATAATTGTATAGGTAGCTTCCTATAGCAGTCAGGATCAGCCTAATCTTTACTTATTCCAAACTTTCCAAGGAAGGTTGAATATAGCCAAAATGCTCACTCCAATCAACTCTGCCCAGGCAATCCGATGTTATATACGGGGGTACAAAGCACAAGAGACATCCCTATAGTGTAAAACCGCATTACAAACTAATCCTTTTATTTTAAATTGCACTTACAATGATTCCCAGTGTTAAACAGCGTTGTATTGGGATATATTTGTAGTGCTACACTTTCTATATTTATTATTTTATATATTGTATCAAGATATAGTGTTAGCAGCTTCACTTTTTTGTGATTTGATATTTTCTCCTAAGCACAAATTCTCTTTGTTTTACTTAAAGTGGCAAATGTGTATTTTAAAGTGCTTTTTTTGTGGATGTTTAGCTTTTGGAGAGTGCTGAATCTGCATGTAGGCTAAAATCAACGTACGGTAGCAGTAGGGACTACAAGCTTGGCTTGCTGCTCCCTTGCTATGGGTATACCATCTGCATACGGGATGCTGGATCCTTGGTGGAGGGGGATATACCTATGTAGCGATACCCCCAGTTAAGAGGGCTGCCTTGTTTGTTTTGGGCCCTGTAGTGCACCGCTGTCAACCCCTGGCAATCGTCTCTAACCTCTCGTGTTACAGTTCGTAAAGGGGATGATAGAATTGCAATCACTCTAATATTCTCTATGACACAATCTCACAGTAAGACACACAGTATGGTATAGCACAGTAAATGACACTGACAACCAATATACTTAACTCTACTATTTTACTGTTGGTAAAGGTTAGAATGATAAACAGTATGCAATGCCACATGCAAAGTCCTGCAATATGGGTATACTTATTAAAACATCAAACGTTCAGCAATATGATAGACAGTTTAACAGACCCCGCTGCAGCTATCCTCCCTCGTGGACAATATGGTGCCCAGCAATGTCCTATACTACCCAGTCAGGCCTGACTATGATTTGGGTATAGTTCTGTGGAAGAAATCTTCGCTAGCAAACACGGTGGTGCACTTTAAGAACAATTGTAACGATGATCGGTAACTTTATAATGCCAGGGAGACTAATAACTCAGTTCTGCGGATAGTCTCCCCAGAGTGTAACTGCAATCACTGTGATGGCCCTGAATAAAGTTAATGGGCCTATAGATACTGTGGTGTAGCTCTGAGCAGGTGCTCTCTCACCCAACCGGACTAGTCCTTGTCCGTTACTTCCGTTACTGTGACTCGATTCACAGTGTCCACGACACCCGGGTCTTCGGTCCTCCTGATAACAGCACTCAGCAACAGGACCAGACGCTCCGCAGGTTCCTCGGTGGAGCGGAAGGCTGTTTGGAAAAGCCCAGGCTTCAGGCCTTGTACACACAGCAGGTCAGCACAGGGATCCTCTTGCTGGGATCGTGGTGTCCAAAGAGAGAGAGGCAGGCCCCGCCTCTCCCTTTTGAAGTCCACACCAGCAGTCCTTGCGCGGGGTTAATGCACCCTGGGTGCCTCAAGGCGTGCTGGGAATTGTAGTCTCTTGGGGTTTAAAAGAAACAATACCCCGCTACTCCTACTGTATATACTCGAGTATAAGCCAAGTTTTTCAGCACATTTTTTTGTGCTGAAAATGCCCCCCTCGGCTTATACTCGAGTCACCTTTTTTGCGCCTGATCTCCCAGACTTTGGGGACCCGGTACTGGCCGACCGTAAGTCCCCTGGACCCCAAATTTGGCACACATGTAGCCCCACTCTTCCTTTACAAGTGTGCAAAGATTGTTGTCCGGGGAACCTACGGCCAGGGAGCACCGATTTTTCAAAGCCGGGCACCCCTTCAATAGACTCCCATGTTAAATGGTAATTTCTCCGGTGACTTTGGGGACCCGGTACTGGCCTGTCGTAGGTTCCCTGGACCCGAAACTTGGCACACATGTAGCCCCATTTCTCCTCTATAAGTGTGCAAAGTTATTTGTCTGGGGCCCTACGACCAGGGAGCACCGATTTTTCAAACCTGGGCACCCCTTTCATAGACTCCCATGTTAAACGTCAGTCTAGTCATGAACACAGTGAGGCATGGGCACAGTGAGGCATGGGCACAGTGAGGCATGCACATGGACACAGTGAGGCATGCAGATGGACACCCTAGGCTTATACTCGAGTCAATACGTTTTCCCAGTTTTTTGTGGTAAAATTAGGTGCCTCGGCTTATATTCGGGTCGGCTTATACTCGAGTATATACGGTATTTAAGTTTTTTTTTTTCTCTTAAAAAACTACATTAACCTTCCTAGTACTGAAACTGCATATAAACTCAGTTTTAACACTATGGAAATCAAGTAAGCAAATGAATGAAAGGAGATTCATGGTATTTACCAAGATTCTCTCAAAACATTTATGCAAACAGTCATCCAAAAGGTGGGCAAATTTACAATATTTTCATTGGGTTAATTTCACCAGTGAATCATTGATAAATACTTGCTGTACTTGTCAGGGAGATTTCCCTCACTTCCTGTTCTGTAAGAACCAGGATAAAAAAATAGGGAAGAGTTAGCTGGGCTCAAGAGAGAAACAACTTGAATGACTGCAGTGCCTCTGCAACTACAGAGCTAAGGGCTTGGTTTAAAGTCTATATAAGGTTTGTAAAGAATATGTACTGTATATCTTTGAATGACCATGGAATGGCACAGCTACACTTAAAGAGAAGTTACACCCATTTAAAAAACAGCAGCTACAAAAAGTGTAGCTGCTGACTTTTAATAATCAGACACTCATCTGTCCCATGGTCCAGTGATGCAGGTGCAGGAAGCTTCTTTCCTCTCCCCCTCTGAGACTCCGGAATTCTAACTGTGGGTGCCCGGCTGTGGCTTCACAGCTGGGTGTGCACTGCGCATGTGCAAGCTGCGCTGCATGCTGTGAATGGCCGGGCAATCTTCTGGTACCTGTGATGTGTCTCAGAAGATTGCAGGGAGGGAGGGGAGAGAGCTGAACTTCTTTCCGGCGCCCCAGAGCTAGGGGAGGAAGTGGGAGCTGGGTGCTAGTAAAAACAGGGTACCCGCTCCTCCCCAAAAAAAATTACATGCCAAATGTGGCATGTCAGGCGGTCACCTTCACTTAAAGCCAGAGTTCCATTTTTGGGTGGAACTCCGCTTTAAATTTTTTTTGTACTACGCTCCATGTTAATCTAAGAAATATTAACACCTACTTATATAAAACTTTCACTAGTCAGAACAGACATTATAAAAAATCTAAGTAAGGAAAAATAAGGATAAAATATAACATTCCATTAAATTAAAATTAAGGAAACATAAAATGTGTTAAGCATTTTAAAAAGAATTTAATTTAACATATGAGCCTTCAAATGTTGAACATTCAAAACGAATGATTTACAACAGCATTGCGCCAGTTCAGGGCAGTGTAGGAAATTTTCATTGGGGCACATTTCAGTTTTTGCTTTTGGATTTTATGCAGTTCTTGTTAGAACGCATTCTATATGCAGGGCCAATGAAGACAAAGTATATAAAGAAACTGTATCATTGTGGTACAAAGAGCCTGATTTATTAAAGGAGTAAAGCATGGATATGCAATTAGCGGACCTCCAGCTGTTGCCAAACTACATGTCCCATCATGCCTCTGCCTCTGGGTGTCATGCTTGCTGCTGTCAGAGTCTCGCTATGCCTCATGGAACTTGTAGTTTGGCAACAGCTGGAGGTCCGCTAATTGCATATCCCTGGAGTAAAGCATGTTCACTAAACTGAGGCCTCGTACACACGGCCGAGATTCTCGTTGAAAAAAACATGTCGTTTTTTTCGACGAGATTCTTGGACAAGAAACTTGTCCCGGCCGAGTGTACACACGCTCGTTTCAAAGAACCCGCGGTTCTTTGAAAGGAGCGTACGCGGTGACGTCATCGACTACGTCGAGCATGCGCTCGTCACATTCGATGCCGTCGCCGCCATCTTGGTATACCCTACGTATGCCTAGGAAGCTACCGCGCATGCATCGAATTCATTTCGAACATGCGCGGGCTTCCGGGAGGACAGGTAAGTGTACACACACTCACTTTTCTCGTCGAGAAACATGCCGACGAGAATCTCGACGAGAAAATAGAGAGCAGGTTCTCTATTTTCTCGTCGAGGTTTCTTGTCGGTTTTCTCGACGAGAAACCCGATAGCAGCGTACACACGACCGATTTACTCGGCAAGACCTCTCTGCCAGCAAGTTTCTTGCTGGTTCTTGCCGAGAAAATCGGTCGTGTGTACGAGGCCTGAGGCAATATTTACTTTGCAAAATGAAAATTCACTTAGCTTAAGAATGTGGACATGTTGACTTCCATTTTCCTTGCATATGATAGATATTTTGTGCAACTTAAATTTACACTTCGAAAGTAAACATGCTCATCTGCTTTAGTAAAATAGCTCATAGAGGGTAAAAAATGAGCCCTTCAAGCAAATCCAGGTTTTAAATATCTTATGGAGTTTAATAAATGTAGTAAACATTGTTTTTCTTGATCATGGCAATGGAAAGTGGGGAAAGTTTTTAAATGTTCTTCTACAGAGTTTAGTATTGGGTAACTACCAAAACAGCAAGTCTAATGGACTTAGGCTCATGCTTTAATTGTTAAAAATGTTTCAATAGCCAACCATAAATTTTATATTATTGAATGCCAATAAAAAAAAGTAAATACAACCATTCTCTCTCCTAG
This sequence comes from Rana muscosa, assembly GCA_029206835.1. NCBI lineage: Eukaryota > Metazoa > Chordata > Amphibia > Anura > Ranidae > Rana > Rana muscosa. The sequence goes on along the minus strand of CM055118.1, from coordinate 776,650,127 downwards.
CCAATATTTTTGGAATGCTTACGAGCTGTAGATTAACAACATTTTAGACCAAGTATAATTGGAATCAATTGGCACTTTGGTTGGTTGGGTTATGTCAGAAAATGTATTTTATAATTTAAATTTAATTTCATGAACATTCAGATTATTAATTTGTCCAGCACATGTTTTGGCATTTTAACAATAGACATAAAGTGAGGGCAGCAAAACAAAATTAACACACAGCTATGGAAAAAGTTATGTATCTAATGGTATTGAAATCAAGTTTAACCACTTCGCGCCCGGGATATAAGAAAAAGATGTCCGCAAAGCGGTCGTCAATTGCTGATAGGACGTCTATGGACGTCCTCTCATTTACTTCCGCGATGCGCGCCACCGCGGGCGCGCATGGGGGAAAAGCTGTGCCCGCCGTGTCAGGCGAGTGCCGATGCGCGTGCCTGGCGGCCGCGATGTCCGCCAGGTACGAGCGATCGGCTATCACAGAGCCAGGGACGTGGATCTCTGTGTGTAAACACAGAGATCCACGTCCTGTGAGGGAGAGGAGACTGATGGTGTGTCCCTTGTACATAGGGACAACCATCAGTCACCTCCCCCAGTCAGTCCCCTCCCCCCACAGTAAGAACATCTAGCAGGGAACATATTAACCCCTTGATCGCCCCCTAGTGGTTAACCCCTTCCCTGCCAGTCACATTTATACAGTAATCAGTGCATATTTTTAGCACTGTTCGCTGTATAAATGTGAATGGTCCCAAAAATGTGTCAAAAGTGTCCGATGTGTCCGCCGTAATGTCACAGTCACAAAAAAAAAAATCGCAGATCGACGCCATTACTAGTAAAAAAAAAAAAAAAAAAATATCATAATTCTATTCCCTATTTTGTAGGCGCTATAACTTGTGCGCAAACCAATCACTATACGCTTATTGCGATTTTTTTTTTTACCTAAAATATGTAGAATACGTATCGGCCTAAACTGAGGAAAAAAATAGTTTTTTGAAAAAAAAAGGGATATTAATTATAGCAAAAATTGAAAAATATTGTGTTTTTTTAAAAATTGTCACTCTATTTTTGTTTATAGCGCAAAAAATAAAAACCGCAGAAATGATCAAAGACCACCAAAAGAAAGCTCTATTTGTGGGGAAAAAAGGACGTCAATTTTGTTTGGGAGCCATGTCGCACGACCGCGCAATTGTCATTCAAAGTGTGACGGCGCTGAAACCTGAAATTTCGCCTGGGCAGGAAGGGGGTTATGTGCCCAGTTGTCAAGTGGTTAAGAAAACAAAACATGTTAAAAATAAAGAAATTCAAACATAATTATTTTATAGCATATTAACTGAAAAATCAAAGCCCAGAATCTTCTCTGTTCTGAAAAATAACTCATAACTCAGTGTTCAAAGCAGTCCATAAATGGGTTGGCAACTTTTGGCAATATTACAGTACTAGCTCTGCTTATTCAATAGTTCTATGTATAACTAAGAAATACATTTCATACTGAGTGACATCAAGGAAGAAAGCATCCTACTCATGTATATTTATTATATTCTCTTACATGTGATCTTCACTTTAAATTACATTTATATCCTTGCCAGCAGCAGAAATAAAAGATTAATTACTCTATCTGGACAACTCATCATTTTTATCTTCAACATTTATAGCCATCAAGAACTTGATGTAACGGAAAAGTAAATTATCGTCCATGAAACAAAAACTAGAGACTACTGTGATTGTTTTCTGCCTTCCCTGACTTTATACAGCTCAGTGTAAAACATTGAACAGTCTCTCTAATTAAACCATAGGCATCCATTTCGGTAATATATTTTCCAACCTGGACAGCATAATAGCCATTTTTACTTTCCCAATATCTTTTCTTCCTTTCTGTCTCAACAGTCTCAGTCAAGCTCTGGACCCTGTGACTGAATGACTCCCTCTTACAAGTCCCAGTAATTTTAGGTAACATTAAAGAAGAACTTATCCTCTACTTTTGTTAATAATACAACACCATAAGTCATTTTTTTAGAAATATGGGAAGCACATAATTGCATGGCACATGTTCAGTGTTTTACTAGATTATGACTCAAGGGTTAAGAAGAAGCAGTCTGATCAAGCAGGGTTTGTCCCATGTAGAGAAGGGAGGGATAAATCCAAAATAACTATATCTGTTATCCACTGAGTGACACAACTGCATATCCTACGTACAGTGCCTTGAAAAAGTATTCATACCCCTTGAAATTTTCCACATTTTGTCATGTTAAAACCAAAAACGTAAATGTATTTTATTGGGATTTTATGTGATAGACCAACACAAAGTGGCACATAATTGTGAAGTGGAAGGAAAAGGATAAATGTTTTTTAAAATTAGTTACACATAAATATGTGAAAAGTGTGGCGTGCATTTGTATTCAGCCCCCTTTACTTTAATACCCCTAACTAAAATCTAGTGGAACCAATTGCATTCAGAAGTCACCTAATAAGTAAAAAGAGTCCACCTGTGTGTAATTTAATTTCCATATAAATACAGCTGTTCTGTGAAACCCTCAGAGGTTTGTTAGAGAACTTTTAGCGAACAAACAGCATCATGAAAGCCAAGGAACACACCAGACAGGTCAGGGATAATGTTGTGGAGGAGTTTAAAGCAGGGTTAGGTTATAAAAAAAATATCCCAAGCTTTGAACATCTCACTGAACACTGTTCAATCCATCATCTGAAAATGGAAAGAGTATGGCACAATTGCAAACCTACCAAGATATGGCTGTCCACCTAAACTGACAGGCCAGGGAGGAGAGCATTAATCAGAGAAGCAGTCAAAAGGCCCATGGTAACTCTGGAGGAGCTGCAGAGATGCTCAGCTCAGGTGGGAAAATCTGTCCACAGGACAACTATTAGTCATGCACTCCACAAATCTGTCCTTTATGGAAGAGTGGCAAGAAGAAAGCCATTTTTGAAAGAAAGCCATAAGAAGTTCAGTTTGCAATTTGCAAGAAGCCATGTGGGGGACACAGCAACCACGTGGAAGAAGGTGCTCTTGTCAGATGAGACCAAAATTGAAATTTTTGGCCTAAAAGGAAAACGATGTGTGACGGAAAACTAACACAGAGTTAGCTGGTCAGAGTTGGTGGGAAGATGAATGCAGCCAAATACAGGGCAATCTTAGAAGAAAACCTATTAGAGTCTGCAAAAGGCTTGAGAGACTTGAGACTGGGGCGGAAGTTCACCTTCCAGCTGGACAACAACCCTAAACATACAGCCAGAGCTACAATGGAATGGTTTAGATCAAATCATATTCATGTGTTAGAATGGCCCAGTCAAAATCCTGACCTAAATCCAATGGAGAATCTGTGGCTAGACTTGAAAATTGCTGTTCACAGATGCTCTCCATCCAATCTTGAGCTATTTTGCAAAGAAGGAAGGGCAAAAATGTCACTCTCTAGATGTGCAAATCTAGTAGAGACATCCTCAAAAAGATTTGCATTTGTAATTGCAGTGAAAGGTGGTTCTACAAAGTATTGACTCAGGGGGGAATACAAATGCACACTACATTTTTCACATATTTATTTGTAAAAAAAAATTGAAAACCATTTATCATTTTCCTTTCACTTCACAATTATGTGCCACTTAGTGTTGGTCCATCACATAAAATCCCAATAAAATACACTTACGTTTTTGGTTGTAACATGACAAAATGTGGAAAATTTCAAGGGATATTAATACTTTTTCAAGGCACTGTGTGGTCCTGTCTTTAGACGCAGAAAAAGCGTTAAGCATTGATAGAATCAACTGGACCTTTAAAGACTAAACTTTGCAAAGACCTTGACATGGGAAAAAATGTTGGCTTGGATCTCCACATTGTGTGGATGACCAACAGCTAAAGTGAAAGTTAATAATGTCCTTTCTTTAGGAGTTACATCACCAACAGGATAAGGCAGGGCTGTCCCCTATCCCCATTATTATTCATCCTAATTAGGGATGGTCTGGATGTATTCAACTCGAACATCCGCTGTTTGTTTTTTCGCAGAACATATGGGGCGTTTCATGGCAAATTTGAGAACCGCAGAGCACCCCATGATGCACTGCGCGATCATAGTGCATTGACGGCTGCTGATAGGCCAAAGCATGCACCTGACCTACATGCTTTGACCAATCACAGTGTGATCTGCGGTGAGAGCCATAATTGGGTGCCTTTGGCCAATCATGTCTCGGGGGCCATGCCCCACACTATGTAGGGCTGCTTACATGGCGGCCGTATGTAGTGTGATAACGTGGAGATTAAGAGAACTTGAGCTAGATTAGGTAGGTAAATTAGTGGTGTGCAGGCAGTTTAGTTGACACTTTGGGCCCAATTTGGACATTTTTACACAGGGGTGTACTCAATTTCGTTGCCAGTGGTTTAGACATTAATGGCTGTGTGTTGAGTTATTTTGAGGGGACAGCAAATTTACAATCTTATACAAGGTGTACACTCACTACTTTACATTGTAGAAAAGTGTCATTTCTTCAGTGTTGTCACATGAAAAGATATAATAAAATATTTTCAAAATGTGAGGGGTGTACTCACTTTTGTGAGATACTGTGTATGTGTATATATATATATATATATATATATATATATATATATATATACACACACTGTATATATATATGTATATATTGTGAGGGGGTTAGCTCGGCAGCGGGTGTGTGTGACCCCCGGGATGGGCTCCCCACACAAAAACAGGCCCAGCAGACGGAGGTTGTGGTTTTCAAAATCAAAAAGGTGCCGTTTATTTTCTATTTACAGTGACAAAAACACAGCAAAGCAAAAAAAACAAACAAAATAAATCCTGGTCAACTTGACCTCTGACTAAACATACAGGTTTCCTAACTAACAACTGGGATCAGCCTAGTGCTGTCCTAGTCCCTGGTTTTAAATGTCCAAGCAAAATATAGCCACACAGGCTTTCTCTCACCGCACAGGGGTTCACTCTCCCTAGACAGTCCACACAGGTCTGCTTCCAGGCATGAGCTAACATCTAATGAATCTGGGAGTTTCTTATAGAGGCCTAAATGAGCTGACAAGGTTCAGCTGGTCTCATCAACTCCCTGTCTGCACGACGCCCAGCCCTCTCCCTAGAGGTATGAGTCATCCATGAGCCCACTAGTCTCAGCTGGGCTTATACAACTCTCCACCTAGCTGTATAAGTCAGCGTAAAGCCTGAATCTGGGCGAAATATATCTACCCCCCTGGATGCAACCAGGTGACTTTACCTTCCTGCTGTCACATACCCCCCCCTCTTGTTTTAACCTCGGGGTTGGAACACCAGCAATCAGGCATTCATGTACTCGAGACAAAGCATCCACATTCCCCATTTGAACGCCAGGGCGATGCTTTACTGTGAAGTTGAATTCCTGGAGGGCCAGGAACCACCTATTCACTCTTCTATTTGTTTCCTTGTTTTGAGCCATCCACTTTAACGGAGCGTGATCCGTAACCATGTCAAAGTGCCTACCTAGCAGGTAGTACCGAAGGGAATCTAGAGCCCACTTCACCGCTAAACACTCCTTTTCAACGGTGGCGTAATTTACCTCATGGGACTTCAACTTCCTGCTGAGGTAAATGACTGGGTGCTCTTCCCCGTTCCAGACCTGGGACAATACTGCTCCTAACCCCACATCTGACGCATCACTTTGTACGACAAAGTCTCTAGAGAAGTCGGGTGAGTACAACACTGGCTGGCTACATAAGGCTTGTTTCAAGAATTGGAATGCTGCCTCAGCCTCGGGGGTCCATTTAATCATGACCGACCCTTTCCCCTTCGTCAGGTTGGTTAGGGGCACAGCCTTAGAAGCAAAGTGGGGAATGAATCGCCGATAATACCCAGCGATTCCCAGAAAGGCTCGTACCTGCTTCTTGCTGTTGGGACGTGGCCAACTCTGGATGGCCTCGACTTTGTTGAGTTGGGGTTTTATTACTCCCCTCCCAATGGTGTACCCAAGATATTTGGCCTCCTCCTGCCCAATGGTACACTTCTTGGGGTTAGCCGTAAACCCTGCTTCCCGAACAGAGTCCAGGACTGCTTGCACTTTTGGCAGATGTGAGGCCCAATCTGTGCTATGGACAATTACGTCATCCAGGTAAGCCGCAGCATACTTCCGATGGGGCCTCAGCATCTGGTCCATTTTCCGCTGGAATGTGGCCGGCGCATTCTGTAACCCGAACGGCATTCTTTTATATTGGAACGCCCCGTCTGGGGTTACAAATGCGGTTTTCTCTTTGGCTGACTTGGCCAGGGGGATTTGCCAATACCCTTTTGTGAGGTCAAGAGTCGTCATGTATCGGGCTGTTCCCAGCCGGTCGATCAACTCATCTATACGTGGCATGGGGTAGGTGTCAAATTTTGTAACTTTGTTCAACTGACGAAAATCGTTACAAAATCGCCAGCTCCCATCCGGTTTAGGCACCAACACAATGGGACTAGACCAATCACTTTGGGACTCCTCTATCACCCCTAAGTTCAGCATTTTCTGTACTTCCTCCCGTATTGCCTCCCGTCGGGCCTCTGGGATCCGATAGGGTTTTAACTTCACCCTTTCACCGGGCGGGGTAATAATGTCATGCTCTACCCCAGATGTTTGTCCCGGCAGCTCAGAGAATACCTCCTTGTTGCGAAGCACAAACTCCTTAACCTCCTGTTGTTGGGGTTGTGACAAGGTGGCTGCGATTCCAACCTCAGGAATCACGCAACCAGTTTGAGCTGGTGACCAAGTGTCTGCGACTAGGGACTCTCTATCCCTCCAGGCTTTCAACAGATTAACGTGATAGATCTGTTCGGGCTTTCGCCTTCCTGGTTGTCTGACCTTGTAATTCACTTCGCTCACTTTTTCCATTATCTCGTAGGGGCCTTGCCATTTGGCAAGGAATTTACTTTCAACCGTAGGGACAAGTACCAATATCCTATCCCCCGGGGAAAAGGTACGGGTCTTGGCTCCACGGTTGTACACTCTCTGCTGTGCCAACTGCGCTTGGGCCAAATGTTCCTTCACGATGGGCATTACCTGTGCAATTCGATCTTGCATTAGGGCGACATGCTCAATCACACTCCTGTGGGGAGAACTCTCACTTTCCCAAGTTTCCTTGGCAATATCCAACAGCCCTCTTGGGTGTCTCCCATACAGTAACTCAAAGGGGGAGAATCCCGTAGAGGATTGGGGCACCTCCCTAATAGCAAACATCAAATAAGGAAGTAGACAGTCCCAATCCTTTCCATCCCTATCCACCACTTTCTTCAACATTTGTTTTAGGGTTTTGTTGAATCTTTCAACCAGCCCATCGGTTTGGGGGTGATACACAGATGTACGTAATTGCGTCACTTTGAACAATTTACACAGCTCCTTCATAACCCGGGACATAAAGGGTGTACCTTGGTCCGTAAGCAGTTCTTTACAAATACCCACCCGGCTAAAAACAAGAGATAGCTCTTTGGCTATGGTTTTGGCCGAGGTATTTCTGAGAGGGATCGCTTCTGGATAACGGGTGGCATAGTCCATTATAACCAATATGTACTGGTGCCCCCTAGCGGACTTGATTATAGGACCTACCAAATCCATTGCGATTCTCTCAAACGGGACCTCAATGATGGGTAGAGGGACCAGCGGGCTACGGAAGTGTGGCATCGGGGCCGACCTCTGACACACAGGGCAGGAGGAACAATAATTTTCTATGTCCTTCATCACCCCAGGCCAATAGAATCTCTGTAATACCCTCTCTCGGGTTTTCTCTGTCCCCAGATGACCTCCAAGAATGTGCCCATGGGCCAACTCCAACACCAACTTCCTGTAAGGTTTGGGCACCACAAGCTGCTCAACGGTTTCTTCTGCCCTTTTTGCCACCCGATACAGTAGGTCCTTCTCTACGCTGAAGTATGGGTAAGTGCAGGTATTATCTGGGTTCACTAACTCGCCATCTATTTTCACTACGTTTTCCCGTGCCTTTATTAGGGCGGGGTCTTTCAACTGTTCTGTGGCAAAGTTTTCCCTGTGAACCTCAAGATCAGAAAACTCCACAGACGGTAGGTTTTCGTCTGAGGAGGTGGGCTCCTCTCCAGTTTCTTGAGTCTCCCCTGCCAATACTGACAAGGGAAATTCGGGAGAGTCCTCACCACTCTCAGAGGAGTTCTGGCTATCATATTCCTGGTACATAGGGGCACCAGTGGGGGGCTCAGGATCATCCCACAGTTCCCAGAACTTCGGAAAATCCCTTCCCACAATGGCGTCATGCGGTAACTGAGACACTAAGCCCACTGGATGAGAAAGGGTACCTTTGGGGGTCTCGAAACACACTGTAGTCACTGGATACTCTCGGGTGTCCCCATGCACACAAATAACAGCTACCTTGCTATTCCCAGAGACCTCTGTTTTAACTAATTCAGCCTTTATCAGGGTCACAAGGCTACCTGAATCCAGCAATACCACAACATTTCTACCATTAATACACATTTTGCATAAATGTTTCTCAGTTCCCCGAATGGCAGTGCATGCGACTGTCGCACACAGCGACTGACGTCTGCCCGTCAGAAAGTCACACTGCATGGGTTCCTCCAAAACCGGGCAATTTGCTGCAATATGTCCCGCTTGCCGGCAGCGGTAGCAAATGATCCTTCTTGCCGCCTCTTGAGCCGCTGATTTCCCAGGCTGTTCTCGCCAAACTTGGGGTAGAGCTCCCACCCTCTCACTCTCTCCACCCTTACCCCTTGGAATCATCTTATCCGCCCCTGGGGATGGTCTGGTCTTAGGGTGGAAAGTCCGAGTGTCTCTGGAAGAGGCCGTCAGGTTCTCTGTAGCCAAGTATTTCTCCACACGATCCACAAGACCATCGGCCGTCTCTGGGTCTCCATGGCTTACCCACTTTTGGATGGCAGTAGGAAGAGCTCTCAAAAACCGATCCATTACAACACGTTCCACAATCTTTGGTGCGGACAAAGTCTCTGGCTGTAGCCACTTTCTGCTCAGGTGAATGAGATCATACATTTGAGACCTGGGGGGTTTTCCAAGCTGGAAAGTCCAGTTATGCACACGCTGAGCCCGGACAGCCAGGGTGACACCCAGCCTTGCCAATATTTCAGCTTTTAGCATCACATAGTCTTTTGCTTGGTCAGGCTCTAGGTCATAGTAAGCTTTCTGCGATTCACCCGTTAACAGAGGAGCCACCAGTCCAGCCCACTGCTCCTCAGGCCACTTTTCTCTTTCAGCAGTCCTTTCAAACGTGGTCAAAAATACCTCTGGATCATCCTCTCCAGTCATTTTTGTCAATAAACGACTCACCCCAAAGGACGCGGTATTAGTGGGACGGCTTTCCTCACTGGTCTGCGGACGTTGCTGCATTACTGCTTCCATTTGTTGTAGTCTCTGCTCTTGCTTTTGTAACAGGTCTATGAAGCGGGCCTCAGATTGCTGCTGGGCTTGTTGCTGAGCTTCCAGACTCTGTTGGTGAGCTTGCTGCTGGGCTGCAAGGCTCTGTTGATGAGCTTGCTGCTGGGCTGCGAAGTTCTGTTGTTGAGCTGCAAGGCTCTGTTGATGAGCTGCAAGGCTCTTTTGCAAACCTGCATTTGTCTGCTGTTGATTGGCATTTGCTAGAGCCAGCTGCTTCAGTATCTCCTCCATGCTGGCTTAAAAAAAAACTGCCTGCATTCTCCACCAACTGTGAGGGGGTTAGCTCGGCAGCGGGTGTGTGTGACCCCCGGGATGGGCTCCCCACACAAAAACAGGCCCAGCAGACGGAGGTTGTGGTTTTCAAAATCAAAAAGGTGCCGTTTATTTTCTATTTACAGTGACAAAAACACAGCAAAGCAAAAAAAACAAACAAAATAAATCCTGGTCAACTTGACCTCTGACTAAACATACAGGTTTCCTAACTAACAACTGGGATCAGCCTAGTGCTGTCCTAGTCCCTGGTTTTAAATGTCCAAGCAAAATATAGCCACACAGGCTTTCTCTCACCGCACAGGGGTTCACTCTCCCTAGACAGTCCACACAGGTCTGCTTCCAGGCATGAGCTAACATCTAATGAATCTGGGAGTTTCTTATAGAGGCCTAAATGAGCTGACAAGGTTCAGCTGGTCTCATCAACTCCCTGTCTGCACGACGCCCAGCCCTCTCCCTAGAGGTATGAGTCATCCATGAGCCCACTAGTCTCAGCTGGGCTTATACAACTCTCCACCTAGCTGTATAAGTCAGCGTAAAGCCTGAATCTGGGCGAAATATATCTACCCCCCTGGATGCAACCAGGTGACTTTACCTTCCTGCTGTCACAATATATATAGTGACAATATACACACTATATTGTCCAAAGTATTGGGACGCCTGCCTTTACACGCACATGAACTTTAATGGCATCTCAGTCTTAGTCTGTAGGGTTCAATACTGAGTTGGCCCATCCTTTGCAGCTATAACAGCTTCAAGGCTGTCCACAAGGTTTAGGAGTGTGTCAATGGCAATGGCCTGTTTCGGCAGGATAATGCACCCCACCACACTGCAAAAATTATTCAAGAATGGTTTAAATAACACAACAAATAGTTTGAGGTGTTAACTTGGCCCCGATTTATCCAGATCTCAATCTATTAAGCAATTGTGGAATATGCTAGAAAAACAAGTCCGATCCATGAAGGCACCACCTTGCAACTTACAGGACTTAAAGTAAAAGTCCAGTCTAAATCTAATCTTAAACCTGCCCCCCATACCCCTTCTAAATCCTATTCTAACTACCCTGTACAAAAAAGATACTTATACTTACCTATTCTCAGGGTGCTCCTTTCCGGTCATATAAACGGCTCCCAGCAGCAGATTTAGGATAGAGGACGGACAGTCAAGAATGGATGTCCCATACAAAGGCTATGGGTGATATCACAGCCCAGGCATTGCATCTGTTGTTGGCAATCTATCCTCTTACCTGAAGCTGAAGCCACTGACACATGACTGGACTGAAGCACTCAGGGAATAGGGAAGTATACACATCTTTCCACTATGGGGTAGTTAGAATAGGACTTAGAATGGGGGTGGGAGCAGGTTTAGACCAGACTACTAGGTTGTACTTTAAAGGATTTGCTACTGACGGTTTGGTGCGTGATACCACGGCATACCTTCAAAGGTCTAGTGGTGTACATGCTTTGATGAGTCAGGGATGTTTTGGTGGCAAACGGGGGACTTATTTACTATTAGCTGAGTCATCATAATGTTATAACTGATCGTTGTATAACTCAGTCATGGAGAAAGCAAGAATAGGCCAACACATGATGCTGCTAATGATGTCAAGAGAGTAAGGAGACTTCTGTTCTAATGAGGTTTCCTTGTCAGTTGCACTGGAGCTATGCTGGCACAGGCGGCAAATCAATATGCAGCAAAGTAGTGTTCACAATTATGGAAGAATATTTTATTGCTGTTTCTCTTAGTTCCAGCAACTTCAGTACATTTAATTATTACATCATAATGAAAGATGGAAAAACAAAAGTCAAAATGAGAGTTCACTCATAAGATTATGTAAATTATAATTAGCACCATAATGAACAGTATTGTAAAGGGAAATTACAGCAAGAGGTATTCATCATTTAATACACATTTCTTGTGGATAATTGATGTGTGCATGTGTGTGTGAGCGCATGTGTGTGTGCTTATTCCGTATAAGGTGGTTTAATACAGATACATAATTTTTTTTTGTTTTTGTTTTAAAATTACATTTTGAGACACAGGCAGTTACATTTTGAGTACATCAGTAATTTGTAGGAGACAAAATTAAATGTCATTCACAAGCTAATAATGCACTACAGAAATTCTGTCAACTTGATGAACACTACACATTGGGAAAAGAACAATAGATGGCAGTAAAAACAGTTGAGTGAAATTGTTTTAGACAACTGTGGTGAAAGTAGAAAAGAAAGACTAACAAATCTTTTATTCAGCCTTAAAGCTCTCAATATAATTAAATAGTCAATGAGTTAAATAAAAAAAATAAAAATAAAAAAAAATCGAGTTTACAATGAGCACAGAAAGCTGATGTTAAAAATACAGTGAAACTCAAAATTATATAACACACATGTCTTTTCTCATGTCTTGACAAAATTATTTAACCAACATGTCTTGACTCCAGAACCCATTTTTTTACTGTTGTGCTCAGAAAGTGCTTTGTACTCTTCTTGCTAACTTGGGCCCTTGTTGCCAGATCCTGGCAGAAGGTTACTCAATTTGTAGTCTGATCTGGATGTCAGGGTGCCCAATCCTGGCAGCCAGGCTCTCACTCTGTTCCCTAATTTCAGGGACCGGGTCTTAAATATGTTGACTGACACCCACTTTTTTGCCTGATGCTGGAATTGGGGCTCCCATACTGTTGCCTGATCCTGGTGGCAGGGCATTCAATCATTTATCTGGATGTAACTCCCACCTTATTGCTAGCCACCTCACTTTATTGCTAGCCACAGTTACTTAGTCTGTTGCCAGATGGTCGTGGATGGTAATCTTTAATTCCTGTAGTCACCAGTTGATGCCTTCCAGCAGTCAGCAGCCTTATGTCTTTAGTCACCACCTGTGCCTTTCTCTTGGAAGACTATTTAACTCTACTTCATGATAGATATGTGGTATTGAATATTGGATGTGACTTAAAGCAGAAAACCAGCATCACCTTTTTCTGTCCTATATGCTTCTTCTTTTGGTATTTGGTGTTGATATTTAATATTCTGCCTCTACCCATTGTGTATCTCTGGATTTTCATAGAAGGGCATTGCAGCAGGCACAGTTCTTGCTTGTGAACACCCAGCCTCCCACAAGACCCACTGACCATCCTAGACACCCAAAATACAAGCTGTGTCAGTAACAGATGCTGGTGCACACAACTTCTATACAAAAACTTTCAGCTGGTTAAGAACAGCTTACTGCAGAGCCTGCGTAAGTGGACACCAAGTCTTGAGACTTAGGAACTCCTCTGAAGCAGTTGGTATATTGCTCAGACTAGTTTCTGCATACTGTACATCTCAACCATCCCAGATTCTTTAACAAACTCCTGGTGTCAGATGGATTAAAAAAATAAGAAAACAATGAAAGAAAATGGGAAAAAAGTAGAAAGTAATTAAAGAACTTGCCTAAAAGATCAACCTATTGTTCTCCTAAGGAGTTTCATTATTAAATACATATACAAAGGTAAGAATAGATCTATCCCAACTCCAGGCATGAGCATAGTCAATATACTGTGTCAGGTATTTAACAAGTTAAAAATAAAATATACTGCAGTATATAATTTAACATTTTTATTCATGACATTGTTAACTCTGTTTTTTACTTTCTTGGAAGTGTAAAGCAGGCCATTTCCCCTCTGTTTTGCTTGTTGGTTGTGAAAACATGAATAATTGATGTACTTTCCCTTTTAGTAACAGTACTTACTTTCCTGTTAAAAAGTATCACCTTTGAGGCTTTCACAAATGTATGTGTAGCCAGCTAGTAAGATTATAGATGCTAATATGTAAAGCGGACCTCTTTTTTCAACTTTCCATCTATTAAATCTGCCCTTGTTGTTTGGATAGTAAAACATTTTTTTTCTGCCAGTAAATACCTTATACAGCCCACTTCCTGTTTCTTGTCTGGTAAAAAGCCTAGGCTTATGACATCATGCACAGCTCTCTCTCTCACTCTTGTGAGAGTTTGCCAGGCAGGGAGGGGGATAAGTCATAAGAGGGCCAATGAGAGCTGCAGGGCTTTAGAGCTGGAGGTGTGCCCCTGTGTGTCTGAATAAATCCCGGAAGTGAACAGGCAGCAGCTTCAGGTGCCCACAGTTAAAATGGTTGCAGCAAAACTCAGTGGAGGGCGATTTCTGCAGCATATTTGGCAAGTACAGAATCACAGTATATGTTAGGTATCTTGGAGATGAGCCTGACGTGCAGAGGGAGACCTCTCGTACAGCCCCGACTCAGGGACCACCGGAGTTGCAACAGTGGCCGCGAGAGCATGGTTAGGTAAGATTGCCTGCGGAGTCTCTTGCTGGAAGAGGTAGCAGCTGATGAGTAGCAGGAGCAGCGGATGCAGGTGTGCTGCGGATGCAGGACAGCGGATGCAGGTGTGCTGCAGATGCAGGACAATGGATGCAGGTGTGCTGCAGATGCAGGACAGTGGATGCAGGTGTGCTGCAGATACAGGGCAGCAGATGCAGGTGTGCTGCGGATGTAGGACAGCGGATGCAGGTGTGCTGCGGATTTAGGACAGCGGATGCAGGTGTGCTGCAGAGCTGGAGGGCAGAAGGTTGGAGCGGAGTCAGACAAGCCAGGTCATACACAGAGGGTCAATCAGCATAAGCAGCGGGCAGAAAGTGGTCAGTGTTTAGGCCGGGTTTAGCAATGGAGAATCAGGCAAACAGGCAGGAATAGCAGGGTCAAGCATGCCAAAGGTCAGGACATAGGGAAGAGCTCATTGAGGTAAGAGCTCTGTGAGCATTACATTTTTGGGATAATCACGAAGATTGAACACAGAAGAATGTTTTGATATATCATTTAGAAGAAGGGTGTCACATCGTGTTTATACTTTGGAAATTGGGGACGTTATTATCACATTTATTTATATTCAGAAAGTTGCGCTGATCACTATTCACCTATATCCATTTTTTTTTGCACTGTGTACACTTTAGGTCTAGCAGCAGTTTTCATACTATTCAGTTTATTTCAGTTTATTTTAGTTTATTGGTTCCCTTGGTAGCGCAAGGGACTATGTCCTTCCTTACATTTGTACTGCACTAGTGCAGCTGCTGTCTTTATATAGGCCATTTGGCACCAGCATTAATGGCTAATGTGCGTGCGCATGCTAATATGCGTTTGCCTGTTCACGCTAATGTTCCTGCGCATGCGCATAGGCGTTAGCCTATGCCTGGCAAGACGGCACCTGCAAATGCACGCATTCCATGTCCCTGACAGTATTTATAAAATAATATGCAAAGTGGTTGGAGGGAAGTTTCAGAATAGCAAAGATGTTTTTATTACAAATTATGTGAGCAGACTGCAGTTCCTCTTTAATTGTATTCTTGTGCAAGTCCACCAATTATGTTGTATAGTATCCTTGGCACACTAGCATTTTGATGAATAATAGGAATCTGTTTTGTTAACTGGGCCGGTACCATATTACAATAAAACTTTAAATTTGCTTTTGTGAGGACACTACATTTTTACTTGCCATCTTTCATATTTTAACTTTATCTGAAACCCTCCAACATCTTTTCAAATTTTGTAAGTTATTAAATGAATTCTGCTATCTGACTACAATTTCATCTGTTATTATAGACCCAGCTCCTTCAACTCAAGTGCATATCATATAATGATTGTGTTGCTAAGGTTGAATAAAATCCTAGAGGAAAGCCAACATAACAAAAGGCACAATGTAAACTTTGATTTCTGTGTTCTTTTTTTTCTAATCAGATATATTTGTATTGAATTTTTAAGCTTTTATGGCAAATAAAGAACTCTGAACAGGGGACAACTGCAGCACTAGCAAAGTACAATAAGAATTAACAGAAGAATCATCAAACGGTTAAAATGCAGGGTATCATAGAAAAAAAAAAAGAATTGACGAGTGCCGTCCAGTCGTTCCATAATCTTCTGCCACAAGATCGTGTAACCACACTGACACTTTGCAAAAAGTTCCTTCAAGTACACAGCTCACGGTGCCAGAATCTTTCAGCCGTCCGGCAGCACCGTGAGGCAAACTGACCAGGATGCGTCCCTCAATTGAGTCCCCAATTGTTCCGCTTCTTTCCACAGGCAAGATCGCGTAGGACCATCCCTGGACTAGTAGGCCCCAGCAACTCCTGGGCCTACTTCTCAGTTGCAGAGCCTCGGGCCAGCAGGCCCCAAGGCCAAAAATGGCTCGCACATCCCTGAGGCCGGGAGGGCCCTCAGGTCAGGATCCGGCAGCGACCCCCCGGCAACGAACCCCGATAGAGCGGTCTCTGTCTCTTAAGTACCCCATCCCAGAATGCACAGCGGATTGACCACGCCCCCTGAGCCACTTCTGGGAAAGGAATACCCAATATACCTAGCCTGCTGCATGTCCAACCCTGACCCGTGATGACAGTGACACCTACTCTCAGGTGGAAAACGCGCAACCCAGTCAGACTGAAACAAAGCCATACATTTACATAATTCTTTCTGAGCTGAACTACAGCTCAGATAACTAAATTTAACATATAGTATCTACCCAACAGGAGTAAGGCGCTACACACTTCCCTCACCGCAAAAAGACGATGTCCTCATCGTCGAGAAAAAACATGACCCTCACTCCTGAGGGTCAGTTCCTGAAACCTAAAAACTTGGACGGGAAGGGAGGGGAGTAAACAGTACAAGAAATATGTGTTTAACATACACATACAATGAAATCACATCAATATAAATATACAGTATTATACAAAATTCCTATCTCTCTCTCTATCTAACCCACCCATTTTCCGGTGGTTCTTGATAGAAGAATTCAATGCCTGAAAAAGAACAAAGCAACAGACATACACAATAATATAAAATATCTCCTGAGAAGCAAAGCCTCACTTCCTGGAGAAATTAGCCTTTCTTTCTCCATATATACATAAATACATTACTAAGTGTAGGTAATTAAGGAAGAAAAGTATGAGAGTCCAGTTTTGCTGAACAAACTTCCACCACCTAGTGGCAGAAATATCACATAACACAGTTCTCAGTTTTAAGTACTGGATCCATAGACAAAATCTTGACTCCAACATCTTCCGGTACCCTAGCACTACCTAGCTACATACCCACAGTCCTCTTAGAAAGAAAATCTTCCTCTCTCATAGCAAGGTGCAAGACAAAGAACCAGTACAGTCACCGTAACTTTTTTTTTTTCACCAGTAAAAGTGTGGATCAGGCAAAGTTAGGGATTTTCCCTGTTTGTCAATGGTGGTAACAAAGTAAACCATGTCGTCTTTCCCTGGTCGGCAAATGAAACGATCAAAGGAGCAGCTCAGAAAGAGGTGGTCTGACCTCAAACTGAGGGAGCCGGAGCAGTTAAGGAGCATTAAGAGAATGCTAGAAAAAAGTAAGTACTTGTCATGTGTTCCTATTATTGTATTTCAGAACTTGCATGTTGCTCCATGTTGTTGCATTTGACAATTGTAACTTACAAAATGTCAGCGTTAGGACTTGTTTTTGCCCAGTAATCAGTCGTTACAGACACATCGTTCGCCCACTATATACGATGTTTTGTGATTTTACAGGGTTAAATAAATTTACAGAGATGCCTGTTTTTATTGAATAAATGTTAGTACATTGTTGGCTAGATGATGTGTTTTGAAAGAGAATGAAATGCAAACTTTAATCATTGTAAAGGAGAGGATACTCAGCAGCTGTTTCCACATCTGGACTCTGGAGCACTATAGTGTGGGCCACCAGAACCACCTTTTTAGGGTGCCCCACACAGGTGCATCAGTGAACTTTTGTGGTGCCTCCGTGTGTAAAAATTGTCAGCCAAAGGTGAATAGTCAAGAATCTTTGTTTTTTAAAGAATGTCTTCATCTTGAAATTCCTCCCAAACAGACACTTGTACCCCACTTCCAAGCAATGTATCATGTTCATGTATTTAGTCACAAATATCTGTGTGCTAAGTATACCTTTTGTTTGATTCTCATAGGGGAGAGAAGACTGGGAGGACACCACTCCAGGGAGCACAGGAACCCCACACCTTCTAAACAACCCCAACCTCACCAAGAACAACAACCTGAGGATGTTGAGGAAGTTGAAGAGGTGGAGGAAGGAGAAGTGCAGGAAGGAGAAGTGGATGACGTGGTGGAACTGGTCACCACAACAGGTCAGTATCTGTCACCACAGCTTCAGGTAAGAGATGTAGGCCTGCAGAGTAAAAATACCTTTTGTATTTTTTTCTAGGGGATGAAAATGTTGTGGTGAAAGAAAGTATGCATTTCTCTGCTGACAGTGCCCTACGAATCATACAGCAAGTGATGGAATGTAGTACAGAACTGGACAGAATTAAGCAAAGAATTAATGTGATGGATCAAACCTTTAAAGACATCTTAGATGTTTTGGGGCGCATTCAATAAGGCACAAAACACACCATGTTTTGTTTAATATAGTTTTTCACCCTTTTTTCAGTTTTTGGACAATCAACCAAGCCAAAATTTGAAGATGCACACAGTGTGTCAACATGTGCCATCTGCCATCAGGGGATATCTATGAACGGGTTTTGGGGGTGCAACACCTTCCTCGCATCTCAAGTAGGTGAACTGAAGAAGTGGTTGCACCCCCAAAACAAGTCCATTGATCACCCCTGATGGCAGATAGCACATGTTGACAATAAGGATCAGGAGTCAAAAATGCCTTTTTAAACAGACTCTAAAATTGTGTGCATCTTCAAATTTTGGCTTGGTCATGGGTGCCAATACCCCATATTCTGACGGTCAGATAGAGACCTTTTTCGAATAATTGAATGTCTCATATTGCCGATAGGTATACAATGTTGTAGTTTGTTGGATGCTACTGATGGTTTTGTATTCTCTTACCAAAAAAAAGGCCTGTTTCTGGGCAGGCAAAAAAATTTAAAAGAGTGTTCTATTTACCATGTGTGTGAATGTGCACAGAGTAAAATGTTTGAACAACCACAAAGTGTAGCTTCTTTTTCTAATACGCTATAACCTTATTTGTGATTATTTTTGGTGTTACTAGAGAAATGGTTTTAATTTACTAAAGGAAAATACACTTGGCACTACAAATGCACTAAGACAAACTAGGAGACTGCAAAAAAATGCTACAAAATACAGATTAAACCAGAGATTTATTTGTTAATTTATCAAGAAATATTCATACATGGCCTGGCATAGGAATTGCCCCCCCTACCCGTGAAATATTCAAGATATTTCTGGCGAACCTCACGGCCATTTTGGGGGGGCAAGCCAGGATGGCCAGATTCAAGGCCCGGCAGGGTATTGCCAGTTTGAAGTCTTGCCACAGGAACAATTGAGGCCATATAATTTGGGGATTTCCTTAGAAGAAAATTATGTAGCACACAGCAGCAGAAAACAACGTAGTTAATTTTGTATTCCGCCAAGTGAATTGGAGTCATGAAAAGGCGGAACCGGCTGGCCATTATCCCGAAGGCATTCTCAACGACTCTTCGGGCCCTGGCCAGCCGGTAGTTGAACACGCTCTTCTCCGGGGTGAGGGTCCTTAGGGGAAATGGCCTCATGAGGTGCGGTCCCAGTCCGAAGGCTTCATCAGCCAAAAACACAAAGGGGAGTCCTTCAACATTCCCTGCATCCGGTGGCAATGCAAGGTCGTCACTCTGGATACGTAGGGCAAACTCCGTCTGGCTGAAGGATCCCCCATCGGACATCTGGCCATTCTTCCCCACATCCACATAGAGGAATTCATACCATGCTGACACCACCGCCATCAGCACAATGCTATGAAACCCCTTGTAGTTGAAAAAGTAGGACCCAGAGAACAGGGTGGCGGCACGATGCGGACGTGCTTCCCGTCAATGGCTCCACCGCAGTTGGGGAAGTCCCACCGCATGGCAAACTCCGATGCCACAGTCTGCCATTCCTGTGGCGTGGAAGGAAGCTGTGGAGTCAAACAAGAAAAAATAAGAAAAAAATAATACTTTTGCACATAACTTTTGCAAGCAGATTATACAAAAATACATTCTAGCCCAACATCATTCTAAAAATCTGTTTAATGTATTTTTAAAAATCAAAGTGAAGGCTCAAGTATCATATTCATCACCCCCTCTGATGGTCCATTCTAAAAATATTTGGGGGGGGGCTAGATGAGTTTGGGAATGCTCAAAAATAAGGAGACCGAACATTTCTCTCTAAATTTTAGGGGGTGATTCGGGGGGAGGGTAAAACACTACAATGGAGCAGAATAAATACATTGGGAAGTGACTCGGCTAGGTGTGTTTGGGCACAGGATAGCATGGCAGTGGCGGTGCGTCCATAATGGGCGCTGGAGCGCTGCCCCCTCTCTCTCCTGCGCCCGTCACACAGAACAATACATAGGTTCATGCCTTGCATGAACCTATGTATTGTCGATGACGCCAACTATTCAGGTGGATGGCCCCCTGTTGTGCGGCGGACATCTGAATAACAGCGTCTTTTTTTTTAAGGGAAGTGCCTATCAGAGCCAACGTATCTGATAGGCTTGCCGATTACAGCCTGAGGGCTGTAATTGGCTTCAAAAAAGATAAGCAGGGGACGCAGGGGGGTTGCGTTCCTTGGTTAAACACTGACAGGCTCCTCTGCCAATCATGTTCACCGAGTCTGTTTACCGGTAACCTGATTGGCTGATGCAACATCGAGGGCGGGAGAAGACATCGAGGAGAGAAGGGGTGTCTAGAGATCTTGATTTCACTTGTGGAACTCTAAATAGTTTGTTTGTCACCTTGACATATTTGGCAAACATAAATTTTATCCCAATACATTTTCATTTAATACTATACCTGGCTCCAGATGGCCAAATCAGGATCATCCAGGATGGCTGCCTCCTCTTGCTCCAGAGAAGGCTCAGGTTGGCTGCAGGGAAGTCTGGGGGGAAGAGTGGAGAGTGATGGCCTTGCCTCAATGTGGTCATCCAGGAAGGACATCCTGCTGTAGTACCACAAATTCGGGACATAAACATCATCTGCTGCTGCTCCTGACCTCTGAGAAGCCAGGACCTTAGAGCGTTCAGTCCTGTATGTGCCTCTCAAGCTCCCAATTTTAGTGTCCACCTGTTTTGCTGTGGCTGTGGGCACCTTGGTATGCACAAATGGGAGCAGGGTCTCCAGCGCTGCTTTTCTCACCCCTCTTTTTTTGTGGATGGGGTTTTTCGTCTCCCACGGAGCGGGCAGCTCCCTTACCCGGTCTATAAATTCCGCAAGGAATTCCTTGTCACTTATAAAGACATTCATTTTGGGTCTGCAAGTAAAATAAATAATATATAACTAATGTGAGGCACACAGTCTAACCTCCTTAACATCGTAGTCAACATATATATTCTACAACATTCTCAAGACAGTATAGGCCAACTATTTGTCCAAGTCACAAAATCACATACCTTCGTTCGCACGTCCGTAACTTGAACTCCTCTCTCCGCACACCGAACGTAGTATAGTCACATGTGTGTTTGCTATATATACACCACGCATGCGTCAAACTATGAACACGTCGCTCCGCACACGTCGCCCGCCCATGACGTTCTAACTAACATCTTTTCCCCGCCCCTTCTCTTTCGGCGCGCAGACAGATATGGCGGAGTTACAGCAGGTGTCTGATAATTCCGCAACTAACGAGGAGGAGACAAGCCCGGAGACCGAGGAAACGTCACGATCAAGGAGGAGATTCAAGGCATCTAATATGTCTTTTGCGGAGATGGCGGAGATGGTGGACATCTTGCTCAAGTCTGATTATGACGCAAAGCATGGGCCGTATAGCAAACCAAATAGAAGGAAGGCCAAAATCCTCACTAAAGTCGTGAAGAGTCTGAAGACGAATTTCGGGGTGAAACGCTCAAATGAGCAGCTCAGAAAGAGGTGGTCAGACCTCAAACTGAGGGAGCCAGAGCAGTTAAGGAGCATTAAGAGAATGCTAGCAAAAAGTAAGTAAAATGTACACTTTTCTGCTATTAATGTTTTTCTCAACTTACATGTTGCTCCTTTTTGTGATTTTATCATATTGGACTCCCTTCCATAATTTAATACTTTTAACTTGGTTTGGCACAGTAATCGTTCGTTACGTTACAGACACTTCGTTCGGCCACTATCCGCTGTTTTGGCTTATTTTATAGCCACAAAAGTAATTAGACATCTGCGTGTTTTTTTAACATTTGTGTTCAAAATTTTTAGGCTAGATGATGTGTTTGTAAAGAGAATGAAATGCAAACTTTAGTCAGTGTAAAGGAGAGGACACTCAGCAGCTGGTACCACATCTGTACTTTGGAGCACTATAGTGTGGGCCACCAGACCCGCCTTTTTTGGGTGTCCCACACAGGTGCATTAGTGATTTTTTGTGGTGCCTCCATGTCTAAAAACTGACAGCCAAAGGTAAATACTAAACATATTATTGGTCAGAAATAATGCATTCATCTTTAACTTCCGCCCAAACACACACTTGTACCCCACTTCCAAACAATTTAGCCTGTTTTTATTTTTCATAGAGAATTTCAGTGTGATAAATAGACCTTTTGTTTGATTCTCATAGGGGAGAGAAGACTGGGAGGAGAACACTCCAGGGAGCACAGGAACCCCACAGCTTCACAACAACCCCAAACTCCCAAAGACCCACAACCGAAGGATGTTGAGGAAGTTGAGGTGGAGGAAGCAGAAGTGCAGGAAGGAGAGGTGGATGACGTTGTGGAACTGGTCACCACAACAGGTCAGTATCTGTCACCACAGCTTCAGGTAAGAGATGTAGGCCTGCATAGTTATAATACCTTTTTATTTTGTTTTTAGGGGATGTAAATGATGTGGTGAAGGATAGTACACGTTTCTCTGCTGACAGTGCCCTCCGAATAATACAGCAAGTGATGGAATGTAGCACGGAACTGGACAGAATAAAACAAATAATTCATGTGATGGATCAAACATTTAAAGACATTCTAGATGTTTTGGGGAGAATCGAATAAGTTAACCAAACCCCCATTTTTTTTTCAGGAATGACTGTTCATCAACCTTTTATCCTGTTTTTGACAATGCAACCAGCCAAAAATTGAATATGCACACAGTGTGTCAACATGTGCTATCTGTCATCAGGGGATATCCATGTACGTCTTTTGGGGGTGCAACCCCTTCCTCGTATCTAAAGTAGGTGAACTGAGGAAGGGGTTGCACCCCCAAAACACGTCCATTGATCACCCCTGATGGCAGATAGCACATGTTGACAATAGGGATCAGGAGTCTCAAATCCCTAGTGGAAATTAATACAAAATGTGTGCATATTCAATTTTTGGCTGGGCAAGGGGTGGCAAGACCCCATATTAGGACGGGCACATAGAGACATAGTTTGAGTAAGTGAATGTGTCAGATTGCTCAGAGGTATCCAATGTTGTAATTTTTGGAATGCAACTGTTTTGGTATTTTCCTAAGAAAATAATTGGCGGTTTGTGGCCAGGAAAAAAAAAAAGGAAACATGTGTGTGAATGTGCACAGAGTAAAATGTTTGAACACAAACAACGTGTAGCTTCTTTTTTCAATACGCTCTAACCTGATTTGTGTTTTTTTTAAGGTTACATAGTGAAATGGTTGTTATTTACTAAAGGAAAATACACTTGGCACTACAAATGCACTAAGACAAACTAGGAGACAGGAAACAAACCTAAGTTAAAATTAGAAATCAGATTTTTATTTTAATCATTCTCCAGGAATCTTTAGCCATAGCCTGGCATAGGAATTGCCCCCCTACCCGTGAAATATTCCATATATTTGTCCCGAACCTCACGGGCATTTTGGGGGGGCAAGCCAGGACGGGCAGATTCCAGGCCCGTCAGGGGATTAGCAGGTGAAAGTCCAGCCTCAGGCAATACTGAGGCCATATATGAATTAGATTTTCTGCTGAGAAAATTGTGTAGCACACAGCAGCATAAAACGACATTGTTTATTTTGTAGTCCGCCAAGTGGATGGAAGTCATAAAAATGCGGAACCGGCTGGCCATTATCCCGAAGGCATTTTCAACGACTCTTCGGCCCCTGGCCAGCCGGTAATTGAACACCCTCTTCTCTGGGGTCAGGGTCCTGTGAGGAAATGGCCTCATAAGATGCGGTCCGAGTCCAAAGGCTTCATCAGCCAAGAAAACAAAGGGGAGTCCTTCAATATTCCCTGCATCCAGTGGCAATGCAAGGTCGTCACTCTGGAGACGGAGGGCAAACTCCGTCTGGATGAAGGATCCCCCATCGGACATCCGGCCATTCTTCCCTACATCAACATAGAGAAATTCATACCGTGCTGACACCACCGCCATCAGCACAATGCTATGAAACCCCTTGTAATTGAAGTAGTAGGACCCAGAACGGGGTGGCGGCACGATGCGGACGTGCTTCCCGTCTATGGCACCACCGCAGTTGGGGAAGTCCCACCGCGTGGCAAACTCCGATGCCACAGTCAGCCATTCCTGTGGCGTAGAAGGAAGCTGGGGAGTCAAACAAGATGAAAGAAAATTAGAAATTAAAAATATTACATTACAAGGAGATTATAATAAAAAACATTAGAGGCCAACATCAATCAAATTCTACGTTTATTAAGGTGTTTTCAATAAGTATAATGGAAGGCTCATGTTTCATATTCATCACCCCCTCTGATGGTCCATTAATACATGATTTTGGGGGGGGGGAGATGTGTTTGGCCACAGGATAGCAGTGCAGTGGCGGTGCGTCCAGAGTGGGCGCTGGAACACTGCCCCCTCTCTCCTGTGCCCGTCACTCAGAACAATACATAGGTTCTTGCCTTGCATTAACCTATGTATTGTGTGAGGGGGTTAGCTCGGCAGCGGGTGTGTGTGACCCCCGGGATGGGCTCCCCACACAAAAACAGGCCCAGCAGACGGAGGTTGTGGTTTTCAAAATCAAAAAGGTGCGGTTTATTTTCTATTTACAGTGACAAAAACACAGCAAAGCAAAAGAAACATAAACAAAATAAATCCTGGTCAATTTGACCTCTGACTAAACATACAGGTTTCCTAACTAACAACTGGGATCAGCCTAGTGCTGTCCTAGTCCCTAAGTCCCTGGTTTAGTCAATGTCCAAACAAATAGCCACACAGGCTTTTTCTCACCGCACAGGGGTTCACTCTCCCTAGACAGTCCACACAGGTCTGCTTCCAGGCATGAGCTAACCCCTAATGAAGCTGGGAGTTCTTATAGAGGCCTAAATGAGCTGACAAGCTTCAGCTGGTCTCATCAACTCCCTGTCTGCACGACGCCCCACACTCTCCCTAGAGGTATGAGTCATCCATGAGCCCACTATCCTCAGCTGGGCTTATACAACTCTCCACCTAGTTGTATAAGTCGGCGTAAAGCCTGAATCTGGGCGAAATATATCTACCCCCCTGGATGCAACCAGGTGACTTTACCTTCCTGCTGTCACATACCCCCCCCTCTTGTTTTAACCTCGGGGTTGGAACACCAGCAATCAGGCATTCATGTACTCGAGACAAAGCATCCACATTCCCCATTTGAACGCCAGGGCGATGCTTTACTGTGAAGTTGAATTCCTGGAGGGCCAGGAACCACCTATTCACTCTTCTATTTGTTTCCTTGTTTTGAGCCATCCACTTTAACGGAGCGTGATCCGTAACCATGTCAAAGTGCCTACCTAGCAGGTAGTACCGAAGGGAATCTAGAGCCCACTTCACCGCTAAACACTCCTTTTCAACGGTGGCGTAATTTACCTCATGGGACTTCAACTTCCTGCTGAGGTAAATGACTGGGTGCTCTTCCCCGTTCCAGACCTGGGACAATACTGCTCCTAACCCCACATCTGACGCATCACTTTGTACGACAAAGTCTTTAGAGAAGTCGGGTGAGTACAACACTGGCTGGCTACATAAGGCTTGTTTCAAGAATTGGAATGCTGCCTCAGCCTCGGGGGTCCATTTAATCATGACCGACCCTTTCCCCTTCGTCAGGTTGGTTAGGGGCACAGCCTTAGAAGCAAAGTGGGGAATGAATCGCCGATAATACCCAGCGATTCCCAGAAAGGCTCGTACCTGCTTCTTGCTGTTGGGACGTGGCCAACTCTGGATGGCCTCGACTTTGTTGAGTTGGGGTTTTATTACTCCCCTCCCAATGGTGTACCCAAGATATTTGGCCTCCTCCTGCCCAATGGTACACTTCTTGGGGTTAGCCGTAAACCCCGCTTCCCGAACAGAGTCCAGGACTGCTTGCACTTTTGGCAGATGTGAGGCCCAATCTGTGCTATGGACAATTACGTCATCCAGGTAAGCCGCAGCATACTTCCGATGGGGCCTCAGCATCTGGTCCATTTTCCGCTGGAATGTGGCCGGCGCATTCTGTAACCCGAACGGCATTCTTTTATATTGGAACGCCCCGTCTGGGGTTACAAATGCGGTTTTCTCTTTGGCCGACTTGGCCAGGGGGATTTGCCAATACCCTTTTGTGAGGTCAAGAGTCGTCATGTATCGGGCTGTTCCCAGCCGGTCGATCAACTCATCTATACGTGGCATGGGGTAGGTGTCAAATTTTGTAACTTTGTTCAACTGACGAAAATCGTTACAAAATCGCCAGCTCCCATCCGGTTTAGGCACCAACACAATGGGACTAGACCAATCACTTTGGGACTCCTCTATCACCCCTAAGTTCAGCATTTTCTGTACTTCCTCCCGTATTGCCTCCCATCGGGCCTCTGGGATCCGATAGGGTTTTAACTTCACCCTTTCACCGGGCGGGGTAATAATGTCATGCTCTACCCCAGATGTTTGTCCCGGCAGCTCAGAGAATACCTCCTTGTTGCGAAGCACAAACTCCTTAACCTCCTGTTGTTGGGGTTGTGACAAGGTGGCTGCGATTCCAACCTCAGGAATCACGCAACCAGTTTGAGCTGGTGACCAAGTGTCTGCGACTAGGGACTCTCTATCCCTCCAGGCTTTCAACAGATTAACGTGATAGATCTGTTCGGGCTTTCGCCTTCCTGGTTGTCTGACCTTGTAATTCACTTCGCTCACTTTTTCCATTATCTCGTAGGGGCCTTGCCATTTGGCAAGGAATTTACTTTCAACCGTAGGGACAAGTACCAGTATCCTATCCCCCGGGGAAAAGGTACGGGTCTTGGCTCCACGGTTGTACACTCTCTGCTGTGCTAACTGCGCTTGGGCCAAATGTTCCTTCACGATGGGCATTACCTGTGCAATTCGGTCTTGCATCAGGGCGACATGCTCAATCACACTCCTGTGGGGAGAACTCTCACTTTCCCAAGTTTCCTTGGCAATATCCAACAGCCCTCTTGGGTGTCTCCCATACAGTAACTCAAAGGGGGAGAATCCCGTAGAGGATTGGGGCACCTCCCTAATAGCAAACATCAGATAAGGAAGTAGACAGTCCCAATCCTTTCCATCTCTATCCACCACTTTCTTCAACATTTGTTTTAGGGTTTTGTTGAATCTTTCAACCAGCCCATCGGTTTGGGGGTGATACACAGATGTACGTAATTGCGTCACTTTGAACAATTTACATAGCTCCTTCATAACCCGGGACATAAAGGGTGTACCTTGGTCCGTAAGCAGTTCTTTACAAATACCCACCCGGCTAAACACAAGAGATAGCTCTTTGGCTATGGTTTTGGCCGAGGTATTTCGGAGAGGGATCGCTTCTGGATAACGGGTGGCATAGTCCATTATAACTAATATGTACTGGTGCCCCCTAGCGGACTTGATTATAGGACCTACCAAATCCATGGCGATCCTCTCAAACGGGACCTCAATGATGGGTAGAGGGACCAGCGGGCTACGGAAATGTGGCATCGGGGCCGACCTCTGACACACAGGGCAGGAGGAACAATAATTTTCTATGTCCTTCATCACCCCCGGCCAATAGAATCTCTGTAATATCCTCTCTCGGGTTTTCTCTGTCCCCAGATGACCTCCAAGAATGTGCCCATGGGCCAACTCCAACACCAACTTCCTGTACGGTTTGGGCACCACAAGCTGCTCAACGGTTTCTTCTGCCCTTTTTGCCACCCGATACAGTAGGTCCTTCTCTACGCTGAAGTATGGGTAAGTGCAGGTATTATCTGGGTTCACTAACTCGCCATCTATTTTCACTACGTTTTCCCGTGCCTTTATTAGGGCGGGGTCTTTCAACTGTTCTGTGGCAAAGTTTTCCCTGTGAACCTCAAGATCAGAAAACTCCACAGACGGTAGGTTTTCGTCTGAGGAGGTGGGCTCCTCTCCAGTTTCTTGAGTCTCCCCTGCCAATACTGACAAGGGAAATTCCGGAGAGTCCTCACCACTCTCAGGGGAGTTCTGGCTATCACATTCCTGGTACATAGGGGCACCAGTGGGGGGCTCAGGATCATCCCACAGTTCCCAGAACTTCGGAAAATCCCTTCCCACAATGGCGTCATGCGGTAACTGAGATACTAAGCCCACTGGATGAGAGAGGGTACCTTTGGGGGTCTCGAAACACACTGTAGTCACTTTCTGCTCAGGTGAATGAGATCATACATTTGAGACCTGGGGGGTTTTCCAAGCTGGAAAGTCCAGTTATGCACACGCTGAGCCCGGACAGCCAGGGTGACACCCAGCCTTGCCAATATTTCAGCTTTTAGCATCACATAGTCTTTTGCTTGGTTAGGCTCTAGGTCATAGTAAGCTTTCTGCGATTCACCAGTTAACAGAGGAGCCACTAGTCCAGCCCACTGCTCCTCAGGCCACTTTTCTCTTTCAGCGGTCCTTTCAAATGTGGTCAAAAATACCTCTGGATCATCCTCTCCAGTCATTTTTGTCAATAAACGACTCACCCCAAAGGACGCGGTATTAGTGGGACGGCTTTCCTCACTGGTCTGCGGACGTTGCTGCATTACTGCTTCCATCTGTTGTTGTAGTCTCTGCTCTTGCTTCTGCAACAGGTCTATGAAGCGGGCCTCAGATTGCTGCTGGGCTTGTTGCTGAGCCTCCAGACTCTGTTGCAAAGTTGCGTTTGTCTGCTGCTGGGCTGCAAGGCTCTGTTGATGAGCTTGCTGCTGGGCTGCGAAGTTCTGTTGTTGAGCTGCAAGGCTCTGTTGATGAGCTGCAAGGCTCTTTTGCAAACCTGCATTTGTCTGCTGTTGATTGGCATTTGCTAGAGCCAGCTGTTTCAGTATCTCCTCCATGCTGGCTTAAAAAAAACTGCCACTGGTTCTCCACCAACTGTGAGGGGGTTAGCTCGGCAGCGGGTGTGTGTGACCCCCGGGATGGGCTCCCCACACAAAAACAGGCCCAGCAGACGGAGGTTGTGGTTTTCAAAATCAAAAAGGTGCGGTTTATTTTCTATTTACAGTGACAAAAACACAGCAAAGCAAAAGAAACATAAACAAAATAAATCCTGGTCAATTTGACCTCTGACTAAACATACAGGTTTCCTAACTAACAACTGGGATCAGCCTAGTGCTGTCCTAGTCCCTAAGTCCCTGGTTTAGTCAATGTCCAAACAAATAGCCACACAGGCTTTTTCTCACCGCACAGGGGTTCACTCTCCCTAGACAGTCCACACAGGTCTGCTTCCAGGCATGAGCTAACCCCTAATGAAGCTGGGAGTTCTTATAGAGGCCTAAATGAGCTGACAAGCTTCAGCTGGTCTCATCAACTCCCTGTCTGCACGACGCCCCACACTCTCCCTAGAGGTATGAGTCATCCATGAGCCCACTATCCTCAGCTGGGCTTATACAACTCTCCACCTAGTTGTATAAGTCGGCGTAAAGCCTGAATCTGGGCGAAATATATCTACCCCCCTGGATGCAACCAGGTGACTTTACCTTCCTGCTGTCACAATTGTCAATGCCGCCCACTATTCAGGTGGATGGCCCCCTGTTAAGCGACCAACATATGAATAACTGCGGCATTTATGGGGTGAAAATTGCATATCAGAAACAGGGAGGCAAATAGGCTTGCATATTACAGCCTGAGGGATGTAATTGGCTTCATAAAAGTTAAATAGGGGACGCAGGGGGGGGGGGAGCATTCCTTGGGTAAACACTGACAGGCTGCTCTGCCAATCATGTTCACCAAGTCTGTTTAATGGTAACATGATTGGCTGATGCAACATCAAGGGAAGGAGAAGACATCAAGGACAGAAGAAGGATGGCGCTGACCACAAGAAGGTATGTGCAGGGCTGGGGACAAAATGGCTGCATTGGAGGGAACAAAATGGCTGCATTGGAGGGAACAAAATGGCTGCATTGGAGGGAACAAAATGGCTGCATTGGAGGGAACAAAATGGCTGCATTGGAGGGGACAACTGGGGGCGTTTAATAGGCACCTTTGCAAAAATGGAGGAAGTTTATTTCCTAAATTGGGGTTGGACCCCCAAACATTTGTTGCAACAGGCGCCCCTGCTGGAAAGGTTAGTGAAGGGAAATATGCATGGAGGAGAAAAAAGGGGCAATCTAAAGCTTCCAGCATGCATGGGGACAAAGGGGACATTCTCAGCATATTACAATCATGGTAATTAGGGAAGGATGAAAGAAATACAATACATTAGCATACATGGAATACATAAAATGTGATGTTAAAGGAGAAAACTTACCCTAATATAGTCCTCCTGCAGGACTTGTATAATGGCAGAACAGGTGTCTGGGATTATGAGGCCCAGAGCCTGGGGGGAGATGCCTGTCGTGAACTTCAAGTCCTGAAGACTTCTCCCTGTCGCCAGATAACGTAAGGTGGCGATGAGCCTCTGCTCAGCACTGATGGCTTCCCGCATAACGGTGTCCTGCCTGGTAATATAGGGGGACACCAAAGCCAACAGTTCCTGAAAAACGGGGTCAGACATCCGCAGAAAATTCCTGTAGTCCTCAGGATTATTCTCGACTATCTCCCGCAGCAGAGGCATGTGGCAGAATTGGTCCCGCTGGAGCAACCAATTCTTGGTCCATGAACTCCTCCTCACACCATTCATGGACTGGTCTTGGTCCAAAACAAGCAGACCAACACCAAGCGCACGCACAGCACGAACTCGACGACGAGAACGTCCAGGCGACATGGCTAGGAAACGGTCGTCTGATCAGAACGTACAGAACAGAACGCACTTTAGAACAGCAAGGCCTATGAATAACGAACTGAAAATCAGAAACGAACGGGCAAGAACGCACTGTAAAACAGATACGACCTGCCTAGACGCCCTGAAAGTCAAGATACAAACCCACAAGCACAAACTGAACCTCAGAAAACGAACTGAAAAGCACGAAGACTGAAAAGCGCGAATCGTCTCTTCCCAAACTTTTACTTCACACGCGGTAACACGAGATCAGCAAAAGCAGCCCAAGGGGTGGCACCAAGAAAATCGATCTTCCCCTTTATAGTGCCATCGTACGTGCTGGACGTGAGCGCGGAGAACAACGAGGAAATTGGGAAATGTCAGTGTGTACGCATAGAAAGCTTGACGAGAAACTCGTCAAGGTTAACAAGAATCTCGTCGAAAAAAACAACGTGATTTTAACGAAGAGAAACTCGGTCGTGTGTACGAGGCTTTAGGTGTTGGTGTTGCCACAACACTGTAAGCCCTCACAGTTACTCTTGGTGGGCGCAGGAATGGGCCCTGCTGTGAAATATTAGATCAAGAATTGTAATTACATGCCCCTGTTGAACAGGGTCAGAAAAATTGGGCCTTTGGTGGTGGTGGTGGTGTTGCCACAACACTGTAAGGCCTCACAGTTACTCTTGGTGGGTGCAAGAATGGGCCCTGCTGTGAAATATTAGATCAAGAATTGTAATTACATGCCCCTGTTGAACAGGGTCAGAAAAATTGGGCCTTTGGTGGTGGTGGTGGTGGTGTTGCCACAACACTGTAAGGCCTCACAGTTACTGTTGGTGGGTGCAGGAACGGGCCCTGCTGGGAAATATTAGATCAAAAATTGTAATTACATGCCCCTATTAAACAGGGGCTGAAAAATTTGGCCTTAGCCACTGGTGGCGGTGCCCAGAACCAAAAATATTCTTACAAGCTATCAGCATGATCATCGAGGAAGAAGAGGATAGTCACTCAGCATAACAGGATAGTCACTCAGCATCAGCATAGGCAGTCTTGAAGGGATCTCACATTCAAAAAAAATTATTCGGTTACATCAGCATCAGGTGCTTGGTAGCTGGTGATCCAAGACTGATTCATTTTTATGAAGGTCAGCCGATTGACCGATTCGGTGGACAGGCGCACCCTGTGATCGGTTACAAAGCCTCCAGCAGCACTGAATGTGCGTTCCGAAAGAATGCTGGATGCAGGACAGGCCAGTAGCTCAATTGCATACTGTGCAAGCTCTGGCCAGTGATCCATCCTCAGGACCCAGTAACCCAGAGGATTTTCGGTTGGAAAGGTGTCCAAGTCTGATCTTGCCCCTAGGTATTCCTGCACCATGTGAATCAGATGCTGTCGATGGTTGCTGGAACCGCTCATACCTTGGGGCTGCGGACTAAAAAAAATTTTGAACGCATTGGTCAGACGGCCACCTTCTCCACCGCTCCTTCTGTGACTGACCGAAGCCTCAGCAACACGTTGTCCAGGACCAGGAATTTGAAACCTCCCAGGCTCTGGAAACACGTTGCACAAACCTTTCTGCAAGGCCTCCCGAAGATGTTTCATCCTCTGCTCCCTCTGCGACGGCAAGATAAGGTCCCCAACCTTATTCTTGTAACGTGGATCAAGGAGGGTTGCCAGCCAGTAATGATCCCTCTCCTTGATATCACGAATACGAGGATCCTTTTGCAGGCTTTGCAGGATCAGGGAGGCAATGCAGTGTAGGTTTGCTGAGAGATTTGGTCCGGAGTCCTCTGGGTCACTCAGGACAACATGATCCGCAGCCACCTCCTTTCAGACACGTACTAGTCCATGAGTTTCTTGGGACTGTAAATTATCCCTTGAAGACTGCTGCTGATGCTGAGTGCTAGGCTCCACCTCCATGCTGACACAATCCTCCTTCTCCTCTGTAATCGGCGGGGCATCAGGAACGCTGTCTAGATAAAGGGGGCCTTGAGAGGTAAGGAAGTCCTCCTCTTCCTCCCTCTGCCTCAAGTGCCCTGTCCATTATTACACGCAGCGTGTGCTCCAACAGGTGGACAAGAGGGACGGTGTCACTGATGCATGCACTGTCACTGCTCACCATCCTCGTGGCCTCCTCAAATGGTGACAGGACAGTGCATGCATCCCTGATCATGACCCACTGGCGTGGCAAAAAAAAAAACAAGCTCCCCTGACCCTATCCTGGTGCCATATTGGCACAGATACTCATTGATGGCCCTCTGCTGCGTGTGCAGCCGCTGCAGCATGGCCAATGTTGAGTTCCACCTGGTGGGCATATCACAGATTAGGCGGTTCTTGGGCAGGTTAAATTCCTTTTGCAGGTCAGCCAGCCGAGCACTGGCATTATATGACCGGCGGAAATGCACACAGACTTTCCTGGCCTGCCTCAGGAAATCCTGTAAGCCAAGGTACCTGCCCAAGAACCGCTGCACCACCAAGTTAAGGACGTTAGCCAAACAGGGCACATGGTTCAGCTGTCCCTGTCGGAGGGCGGAGAGGAGGTTGGTGCCATTGTCGCAAACCACCATTCCTGGCATAAGCTGGCATGGCGTCAACCACCTCTAAACCTGCCCCTGCAGAGCTGACAGAATCTCTGCCCCAGTGTGGCACCTGTCCCCCAAGCACACCAGCTCAAGAATCGCATGGCATCTTTTTGCCTGCATACTTGCGTAGCCCCTTGAACGCCTACGGAGCACTGCTGGTTCCGAGGAGAAAGCACAGGAAGAGGCCATGGAGGAAGAAGAAGAGGAGGGGGTGGAGGAGAGAGGTATGTCAGAATGACCAGTAGTAGCATTTTGGAGGCGTGGTGGAGGAAGAACCTCCAACACTACTGCACCTTGTCCTGCATCCTTCCCAGCTGCCAGCAGAGTCACCCAATGTGCCGTGAAAGATTGGTAACGTCCCTGTCCATGCCTGCTGGACCATGAGTCAGCGGTAATATGCACCTTACCGCTGACCGCCCTGTCAAGCGAGGCCAAGACATTGCCTTCCACATGCCAGTAGAGAGCCGGAATCGCCTTCTGTGAAAAAAAGTGGCGTTTGGGAACCAGCCACTGAGGAACCGCACATTCCACAAACTTACGGAAGGAGGCAGAGTCTACCAACTGAAAAGGCAGCAGTTGAAGTGCTAGCAATTTAACAAAGCTAGCATTCAATCGCTGGGCATGTGGATGGCTGGGAGCGAACTTCTTTCAGTGGTGCAGCAGCTGGGGCAGGGAAATTTGCCTGGTACAATCTGACGTTGGTGTACCGATAGCAGATTGCCCGCAAGTACTTGGCTGTGACACACCTAATTCTACACCTTCATTCCTCTCAGTGCAGGTTTCAGAGAGAACTGAAAGTATAGTGAGGTTGGAGATCCCAGCTGATGAGGAGCAAGGAGAGGTCCGCATTGATCTTTGGTGTCGGTCTTTTAGGTACGCTTGCCAACGAACTGCATGGCAGGTCGACATATGTCTGGTCAAGCATGTGGTGCCCAAGCGGGTGATGTTTTGGCCACGCGAGATACGCTTGAGACATATGTTGCAAATAGCAGCAGTGCGATCTGATGCACTTGTCTCAAAAAAGGCCCACACCAAAGAACTTTTGGAATAAATCGCAGAGACAGCAGCGCCCTGCACATGCGGAGCTCTGCGGTGTGATGCAGTCGGTGTGCTGCCCTTAAGCTGGCCCCTGGAGGGCATCCTGCCTCGTTGGAGATGTGCCTCCTCCTCCTCCTCTCTCCTATCAGGCACCCACGTAGAGTCCGTGACCTCATCATCCCCTCCCTCCTCATCACTGGAGCAAACCTGGCAGTATGCTGCAGCTGGGGGAACATGACTGCCAGATTGCTGTCCTTCTTGGGCACCCCCTCTCTCTGGGCTCACGTTCCTGCCTTCCTCTAGCTGGGTACCATCATCGGAGCCTTCAAAACGCTGCACATCCTCCTGCAGCATGTACCCAACACTGTGGTCAAACAGTTCGGGGGACTCCTCAGGAGGACATGGTGGGGCTAGGGAAGGAGTGACTGATGCCATTGAGCCGAGGGAAGAGGCCGATTTGGCAGCTGCTTTGCCAGACAAAGTACCCTGAGCCTGGGTCAGAGAGGATGAGGAAGATGAGGACGGCTTGGTCATCCACTCTACCAAGTCTTCAGCATGTTGCGGCTCAACGCGGCCAGCTGCCGATAAAAAGGACAAGCGTGTCCCACGGCCACGTGCTGATGAGGATGCACCGTGTCCACGACCAGCACTGTTGCCTCTAGACACAGAGCCTGCTTGCCCTCTTTTATTGGCTTGTGACTGTCTGCCTCTCCTTGTTGGCCTTCCAGACATACTAATGGCCTGCAGTGAGATGTAGCTGCACAAAGCTGGGATGTATATATATATATACTGATTATACTGCAGCTAGCAGAATCAACTGCCTGCCTGTAGTATTATTAGGAAGAAAACAACAGGAATTGTCTGCAGTGAGCTTTAGCTGCACTCTGTGCCCAGTATACAGTACACTAATATACTGTAGCTAGCTGAATCAACTGCCTGCCTGTGGTATTATTAGTAAGAGAACACCAGCAATAGTCTTCAGTTAGCTTTAGTTGCACACTGTGCAGAGGGCACAGTAAACTGACTAAAAATACTGCAGCTGCCTGCTTGTGGTATTATTAGTAAGAGAACGCCAGCAATTGTCCTCAGTTAGCTTTAGTTGCACACTGTGCAGAGGACTCAGTAAACTGACTGAAAATTCTGCAGCTGCCTGCCTGTGGTATTATTAGTAAGAGAACACCAGCAATTGTCTTCAGTTAGCTTTAGTTGCACACTGTGCAGAGGACACAGTAAACTGACTGAAAATACTGCAGCTGCCTGCCTGTGGTATTATTTGAAAGAGAACACCAGCAATTGTCTTCAGTTAGCTTTAGTTGCACACTGTGCAGAGGACACAGTAAACTGACTGAAAATACTGCAGCTGCCTGCCTGTGGTATTATTTGAAAGAGAACACCAGCAATTGTCTTCAGTTAGCTTTAGGTGCACACTGTGCAAAGGACACAGTACACTGACTGAAAATACTGCAGCGACCACAATCACCTGCCTGCCTGTCAGTATATTAGTTAGAAAATAATAGGAATTGATCTAGCTAAACTGAATACAGTGTTTATATATATATATATATATATATATATATATATTTATATACAGTATATACAACACCTAGGATGCATATATATCCTCCATACACTGTAACTGCAACTAACTGACTCGCCTGCCTGCTCTATCTAACTCAAATGAAATGACACTGTCTCTCTCTCTATCTCTCTCCGTAACACTCTACACAAGGCTGCCATACAGGCGGCCTTATATAGTGTGGGGCATGTTCTAAACTCCCTGAGACATAATTGGCCATAGCCACCTTTGGCTTTGGACAATTATGGCTATCCGTTCTTACCGCGCTGTGATTGGCCAAAGCATGCGGGTCATAGTGCATGCTTGGCCAATCATCAGCCAGAAATGCACTGCGATGCCGCAGTGAATTATGGGCCGTGACGCGCCAATCGAATTTGGCGCGAACGGCCCATAATGTTCGCAATTCGACGAACAACAGAACAGACGATGTTCGACTCGAACTCAAAGCTCATCCCTACTATTGACATGGCTTTCTTTGCAGCTATGCAAGGGTGGTAAAAATGTGGTTCAACTGCCTGTTTTTCTTGGCCCCACACTGTCAGGGCTGTGCTTAGCCCTTCCTTCTCAGAGCTCTGTGCTCAGCTGTCGGTTAAGTGCAAGCACTCTTCATTCCACAGTGGCTCACCTAGTCTTCATTTCCTGCTCGTCAGCTAGCTCTGTTAGCTATTTAAACTGCATGGATCAGATCTTCTGTGCCTTCACCTTGGTCAACATATCCAGAATTTCTCTGCTGTGTTTTCCAGTGAAAGACTTTTGCTTGGCTGACTTCCCTTTTGGTTCCTGATCCTGTTTGCTGCACCCAACTTTGCTGATCTCTGGACTCCTGTTTCTCTGGCTTGTTCTGACTACCCTTCCTGGTTCCCGAACTCTGGCTATGTTTTGACTACGTTTGCTCTGTTTACACTATTTTAACATTTTATTAAATTGTGTGATTTTTACTGTACTTCTGTCTCAGTCTGATTCATGGTTCCTGACACACAGGGGCCAAATTGGAATAGCCATGGGACAGGGTCTGACCCCAGAAATTTATGTGAAAGAAATGTTAAATTCTGTATAAAGCTGTATGCTTTGCTTATGTATTGCACACTTCACTCATATTGTGCATATGGCACTAGTATTGTTTTCATTATGTATTTATATTTTTTTAGACTCTGATATAAAAATAGACTGCCCATGTAATGCCCCTTGTTACCTTAAGGCTCCATGTACACAGAAGCTCAAAAACGGCCGTTTTTAAAGCAGCAGAAAAAGCTAGCTTTTATCAGCGTTTTTTTTACTAGCTTTTATTAGCGTTTTTCAGTGTAGCTTTTTTTAGCTTTAAAAAAAAAAAAAAAAATTTTCAATGGACCAAAAAACGCTCGCGGCCAGCGTTTTTGAGCGTTTATGAGCGTTTATGAGCGTTTTTCGGCGTTTTGCGTTTTTTTGCGTTTTTTTCTGCCGAAAAAACGGCACTTTGAACGCAAATTTCCTGCGTTCAAGAAAAAAGCCCATTAACTCCACTGCTCATTAAAGCTAAAAAACGTTATGTGTACATGAACACATAGGCTAACATAGAGTGCAGTTAATGGGCTTTTAAAAAAAATGCCAAAACGCCCATTAACTGCAGTTTATCAGCTTCTGTGTACATGGAGCCTTAAGGTACAATTGTATTATTAATGTGATACCTGTGTATGTACCGAACATACTGAACAGTTATTTGGAAAGATACTGAGTGTATCTTTTTGTCTGTTTCCCACTGCAGTAGTTATTTTTAATATGCAACCACTAATCAATATGAGGATAGGAATTGCAGATCTATAAAATTTCCAAGACAATTGGTGATCCAACCAGAAAGGGATGTACAGGAGACCCTGAGAATCCAAAATGAGAGGCTTAAGATGATCTGGGAATTTCTAAAACTCGGGTGTCAAGGTAAGCCCATGTTTGCTTAAATTTGAGTTATCAGATTTCCTTGTTCAGTGATGTTTTTTCAGGACAAAGGGTACCTATTTTACTCCCCTTAATCAAACTGTATTGATTGATGGTTATATGTTATGTTGTCACTGTCTACTGTCCATCCAATTGTTATAAATAAGAAAGGGAAGAATAATGCCGTTACCAGGTTATATAAAACACAAATCTGCTGTAATATTTGTTTAGAGGCAAGACAGCATTGACACAAGTAGAGAAGAGGGGAGACTGGGCAGTCATCTTTGGCATTAGGTTAAGTAGGGGACTGAAAGGTAAGAGACCCTCAGAAAATGCCCAGTACAAGAGAATCGCTAGAATCGCTACAAGAGAATATTTGAACTGCCCAGTTCTGTCCATGAACAGTAGAAATGTAGTACAGCGCTCCCCTATAACTTCTACATTGAACTGCCACACTAGAAACACACTATATGTGAGGCTATATATATCACTAAACAAGTTAATATAAATTGTGCTATATAAGTAAATCATAAATATATACAACTAAATCAGCAATTGCATTAAAACACTGTGATTCGAGTGACAATGTGCACATCCACTGGTGTTGTATGCACTATTAAAACATAATAAACAAAGTCCAAATGTGAAGAAACTATTTGGTGACATCAGACAATCTTCTTATTTGTGTGCGCTGACATCACCAGGCCCCATCCCCTGCGTGTTTCGTCACACGTTATGTGATTTAAAGTCATGTGATGTGTGACGAAACACGCCGGGCGGGGCCTGGTGACGTCAGCGCACACACACAGGAAGATTGTACCCTGTTTGCTGGCTGATAAAACATCCAAGTGATCTTTAAGGGGGCTGCACACCCTGGATGTGCTATGCATGCTGTCTGAGTACACCAGAGCCAGTGCACTGCAAAATGTGAGTTGTTACTTTTTTTATGCTTTTTATTAAAGTGTTTTTAAATGATTCAGCACTAAGTCAGTTTTCTGATTCCTTCATGAGCACCTCCACTTAGGATTGTCAGAGGACACAGTGGATGTATTAAATAAGGATCTATCTACCCACTAGGATCAAATTATTATAAATGTATTTTATTAGAAAAAGGTTAAAAATATTATCTATCACAGATGTACAAAAACATCTAATTAGTCAGGATGCACAAATAACAATGTAGTGGTTTAATTGTACACAATACAGTAATCAACTCTATCGAAATGTGAAAAGAAAAAAAGGGGCTGGTGGGACTTTAAATGAGACATGGATGGGTGTAGAAAGTTGATCTAGGATATCAAAAATAGTATCACAATCCCAAAAGGGAAATCACTGTTACTATGAAAAGTTGCTGAATAATCAACCCAAATGAACTAAAATCAAAGCATGTATATTGTGAGGGGGTTAGCTCGGCAGCGGGTGTGTGTGACCCCCGGGATGGGCTCCCCACACAAAACAGGCCCAGCAAACGGAGGTTGTGGTTTTCAAAATCAAAAAAAGGTGCGGTTTATTTTCTATTTACAGTGACAAAACACAGCAAAGCAAAAGAAACATAACCAAAATAAATCCTGGTCAAGTTGACCTCTGACTAAACATACAGGTTTCCTAACTAACAACTGGGATCAGCCTAGTGCTGTCCTAGTCCCTAAGTCCCTGGTTTTAAATGTCCAAGCAAATAGCCACACAGGCTTTGTCTCACCGCACAGGGGTTCACTCTCCCTAGACAGTCCACACAGGTCTGGTTCCAGGCATGAGCTAACATCTAATGAAGCTGGGAGTTTTTATAGAGGCCTAAATGAGCTGACAAGCTTCAGCTGGTCTCATCAACTCCCTGTCTCACGACGCCCAGCACTCTCCCTAGAGGTATGAGTCATTCATGAGCCCACTAGCCTTATACAACTCTCCACCTAGTTGTATAAGTCGGCGTAAAGCCTGAATCTGGGCGAAATATATCTACCCCCCTGGATGCAACCAGGTGACTTTACCTTCCTGCTGTCACATACCCCCCCCCTCTTGTTTTAACCTCGGGGTTGGAACACCAGCAATCAGGCATTCATGTACTCGAGACAAAGCATCCACATTCCCCATTTGAACGCCAGGGCGATGCTTTACTGTGAAGTTGAATTCCTGGAGGGCCAGGAACCACCTATTCACTCTTCTATTTGTTTCCTTGTTTTGAGCCATCCACTTTAACGGAGCGTGATCCGTAACCATGTCAAAGTGCCTACCTAGCAGGTAGTACCGAAGGGAATCTAGAGCCCACTTCACCGCTAAACACTCCTTTTCAACGGTGGCGTAATTTACCTCATGGGACTTCAACTTCCTGCTGAGGTAAATGACTGGGTGCTCTTCCCCGTTCCAGACCTGGGACAATACTGCCCCTAACCCCACATCTGACGCATCACTTTGTACGACAAAGTCTTTAGAGAAGTCGGGTGAGTACAACACTGGCTGGCTACATAAGGCTTGTTTCAAGAATTGGAATGCTGCCTCAGCCTCGGGGGTCCATTTAATCATGACCGACCCTTTCCCCTTCGTCAGGTTGGTTAGGGGCACAGCCTTAGAAGCAAAGTGGGGAATGAATCGCCGATAATACCCAGCGATTCCCAGAAAGGCTCGTACCTGCTTCTTGCTGTTGGGACGTGGCCAACTCTGGATGGCCTCGACTTTGTTGAGTTGGGGTTTTATTACTCCCCTCCCAATGGTGTACCCAAGATATTTGGCCTCCTCCTGCCCAATGGTACACTTCTTGGGGTTAGCCGTAAACCCCGCTTCCCGAACAGAGTCCAGGACTGCTTGTACTTTTGGCAGATGTGAGGCCCAATCTGTGCTATGGACAATTACGTCATCCAGGTAAGCCGCAGCATACTTCCGATGGGGCCTCAGCATCTGGTCCATTTTCCGCTGGAATGTGGCCGGCGCATTCTGTAACCCGAACGGCATTCTTTTATATTGGAACGCCCCGTCTGGGGTTACAAATGCGGTTTTCTCTTTGGCC
Organism: Rana muscosa; assembly: GCA_029206835.1. Lineage (NCBI taxonomy): Eukaryota > Metazoa > Chordata > Amphibia > Anura > Ranidae > Rana > Rana muscosa. The sequence continues at coordinate 776,609,365 of CM055118.1, read as the reverse complement.
GACTTGGCCAGGGGGATTTGCCAATACCCTTTTGTGAGGTCAAGAGTCGTCATGTATCGGGCTGTTCCCAGCCGGTCGATCAACTCATCTATACGTGGCATGGGGTAGGTGTCAAATTTTGTAACTTTGTTCAACTGACGAAAATCGTTACAAAATCGCCAGCTCCCATCCGGTTTAGGCACCAACACGATGGGACTAGACCAATCACTTTGGGACTCCTCTATCACCCCTAAGTTCAGCATTTTCTGTACTTCCTCCCGTATTGCCTCCCGTCGAGCCTCTGGGATCCGATAGGGTTTTAACTTCACCCTTTCACCGGGCGGGGTAATGATGTCATGCTCTACCCCAGATGTTTGTCCCGGCAGCTCAGAGAATACCTCCTTGTTGCGAAGCACAAACTCCTTAACCTCCTGTTGTTGGGGTTGTGACAAGGTGGCTGCTATTCCAACCTCAGGAATCACGCAACCAGTTTGAGCTGGTGACCAAGTGTCTGCGACTAGGGACTCTCTATCCCTCCAGGCTTTCAACAGATTAACGTGATAGATCTGTTCGGGCTTTCGCCTTCCTGGTTGTCTGACCTTGTAATTCACTTCGCTCACTTTTTCCATTATCTCGTAGGGGCCTTGCCATTTGGCAAGGAATTTACTTTCAACCGTAGGGACAAGTACCAATATCCTATCCCCCGGGGAAAAGGTACGGGTCTTGGCTCCACGGTTGTACACTCTCTGCTGTGCCAACTGCGCTTGGGCCAAATGTTCCTTCACGATGGGCATTACCTGTGCAATTCGATCTTGCATCAGGGCGACATGCTCAATCACACTCCTGTGGGGAGAACTCTCACTTTCCCAAGTTTCCTTGGCAATATCCAACAGCCCTCTTGGGTGTCTCCCATACAGTAACTCAAAGGGGGAGAATCCCGTAGAGGATTGGGGCACCTCCCTAATAGCAAACATCAAATAAGGAAGTAAACAGTCCCAATCCTTTCCATCTCTATCCACCACTTTCTTCAACATTTGTTTTAGGGTTTTGTTGAATCTTTCAACCAGCCCATTGGTTTGGGGGTGATACACAGACGTACGCAATTGCGTCACTTTGAACAATTTACACAGCTCTTTCATAACCCGGGACATAAAGGGTGTACCTTGGTCCGTAAGCAGTTCTTTACAAATACCCACCCGGCTAAAAACAAGAGATAGCTCTTTGGCTATGGTTTTGGCCGAGGTATTTCGGAGAGGGATCGCTTCTGGATAACGGGTGGCATAGTCCATTATAACTAATATGTACTGGTGCCCCCTAGCGGACTTGATTATAGGACCTACCAAATCCATGGCGATCCTCTCAAACGGGACCTCAATGATGGGTAGAGGGACCAGCGGGCTACGGAAATGTGGCATCGGGGCCAACCTCTGACACACAGGGCAGGAGGAACAATAATTTTCTACGTCCTTCATCACCCCCGGCCAATAGAATCTCTGTAATACCCTCTCTCGGGTTTTCTCTGTCCCCAGATGACCTCCAAGAATGTGCCCATGGGCCAACTCCAACACCAACTTCCTGTAAGGTTTGGGCACCACAAGCTGCTCAACGGTTTCTTCTGCCCTTTTTGCCACCCGATACAGTAGGTCCTTCTCTACGCTGAAGTATGGGTAAGTGCAGGTATTATCTGGGTTCACTAACTCACCATCTATTTTCACTACGTTTTCCCGTGCCTTTATTAGGGCGGGGTCTTTCAACTGTTCTGTGGCAAAGTTTTCCCTGTGAACCTCAAGATCAGAAAACTCCACAGACGGTAGGTTTTCGTCTGAGGAGGTGGGCTCCTCTCCAGTTTCTTGAGTCTCCCCTGCCAATACTGATAAGGGAAATTCCGGAGAGTCCTCACCACTCTCAGGGGAGTTCTGGCTATCACATTCCTGGTACATAGGGGCACCAGTGAGGGGCTCAGGATCATCCCACAGTTCCCAGAACTTCGGAAAATCCCTTCCCACAATGGCGTCATGCGGTAACTGAGATACTAAGCCCACTGGATGAGAGAGGGTACCTTTGGGGGTCTCGAAACACACTGTAGTCACTGGATACTCTCGGGTGTCCCCATGCACACAAATAACAGCTACCTTGCTATTCCCAGAGACCTCTGTTTTAACTAACTCAGCCTTTATCAGGGTCACAAGGCTACCTGAATCCAGCAATACCACAACATTTCTACCATTAACACACATTTTGCATAAATGTTTCTCAGTTCCTCGAATGGCAGTGCATGCGACTGTCGCACACAGCGACTGACGTCTGCCCGTCAGAAAGTCACACTGCATGGGTTCCTCCACAACCGGGCAATTGGCTGCAATATGTCCCGCTTGCCGGCAGCGGTAGCAAACGATCCTTCTTGCCGCCTCTTGAGCCGCTGATTTCCCAGGCTGTTCTCGCCAAACTTGGGGTAGAGCTCCCACCCTCTCACTCTCTCCACCCTCACCCCTTGGAATCCTCTTATCCGCCCCTGGGGATGGTCTGGTCTTAGGGTGGAAAGTCCGAGTGTCTCTGGAAGAGGCCGTCAGGTTCTCTGTAGCCAAGTATTTCTCCACACGATCCACAAGACCATCGGCCGTCTCTGGGTCTCCATGGCTTACCCACTTTTGGATGGCAGTAGGAAGAGCTCTCAAAAACCGATCCATTACAACACGTTCCACAATCTTTGGTGCGGACAAAGTCTCTGGCTGTAGCCACTTTCTGCTCAGGTGAATGAGATCATACATTTGAGACCTGGGGGGTTTTCCAAGCTGGAAAGTCCAGTTATGCACACGCTGAGCCCGGACAGCCTGGGTGACACCCAGCCTTGCCAATATTTCAGCTTTTAGCATCACATAGTCTTTTGCTTGGTTAGGCTCTAGGTCATAGTAAGCTTTCTGCGATTCACCAGTTAACAGAGGAGCCACCAGTCCAGCCCACTGCTCCTCAGGCCACTTTTCTCTTTCAGCGGTCCTTTCAAATGTGGTCAAAAATACCTCTGGATCATCCTCTCCAGTCATTTTTGTCAATAAACGACTCACCCCAAAGGACGCGGTATTAGTGGGACGGCTTTCCTCACTGGTCTGCGGACGTTGCTGCATTACTGCTTCCATCTGTTGTTGTAGTCTCTGCTCTTGCTTCTGCAACAGGTCTATGAAGCGGGCCTCAGATTGCTGCTGGGCTCGTTGCTGAGCCTCCAGACTCTGTTGCAAAGTTGCGTTTGTCTGCTGCTGGGCTGCAAGGCTCCTTTGCAAACCTGCATTTGTCTGCTGTTGATTGGCATTTGCTAGAGCCAGCTGCTTCAGTATCTCCTCCATGCTGGCTTAAAAAAAAACTGCCTGCATTCTCCACCAACTGTGAGGGGGTTAGCTCGGCAGCGGGTGTGTGTGACCCCCGGGATGGGCTCCCCACACAAAACAGGCCCAGCAAACGGAGGTTGTGGTTTTCAAAATCAAAAAAAGGTGCGGTTTATTTTCTATTTACAGTGACAAAACACAGCAAAGCAAAAGAAACATAACCAAAATAAATCCTGGTCAAGTTGACCTCTGACTAAACATACAGGTTTCCTAACTAACAACTGGGATCAGCCTAGTGCTGTCCTAGTCCCTAAGTCCCTGGTTTTAAATGTCCAAGCAAATAGCCACACAGGCTTTGTCTCACCGCACAGGGGTTCACTCTCCCTAGACAGTCCACACAGGTCTGGTTCCAGGCATGAGCTAACATCTAATGAAGCTGGGAGTTTTTATAGAGGCCTAAATGAGCTGACAAGCTTCAGCTGGTCTCATCAACTCCCTGTCTCACGACGCCCAGCACTCTCCCTAGAGGTATGAGTCATTCATGAGCCCACTAGCCTTATACAACTCTCCACCTAGTTGTATAAGTCGGCGTAAAGCCTGAATCTGGGCGAAATATATCTACCCCCCTGGATGCAACCAGGTGACTTTACCTTCCTGCTGTCACAATATGAATATCAAAATGTATTGTATTAAAATAAATAATACAGAGATCATGCAGTCAGAGGCATAATACAGGTAATAATAATCACATTAGCATAGTTGATGGTTCATAGTCAAGGGCGTGATTAAAAAAGAGCAATCACAGTACATGGATATACAGGTGCAGTGAACATGATTATCCAAATATATAAATCCAGAATACTTGATAAAATGTATAGTTGGGCAGGCTTGAGCTTGGCATCCCTGAGTATGGACTCAACGCGTTTCTTGACATTTAAAGCCAGTCATCAGGAGTGGGGTGCGTATAATCATGTCCTTGACTATGAACTATCAACTATGCTAATGTGATTATTATTACCTGTATCATGCCTCTGATACTAGAGAGACTAGGTGGATTTTTGATATGCGATGTTATAGCCCTTGGGGCCTTAACATCGAATGGGACATCAACTGTTATATTAATAACAGTTGACGGGTCTCATTATAATCACCCGTCTCTCTGATAGTGTCCCATTCTCCATTATATTCCAATGACTCTTTATGTGCATCTACGTGTGTATATATGTGCCCACATATATCTCTGTGTGCATATGTATATATATATTTATATGTGTTCCTCCCTCTTTTATAGCTATTCCCCGCAGTTCTGCAGTTCCTCTCTATGTTGTCACCCCTTTTTCCTTTTCCCCCCTTCTTGATGTTTTGGTGCACTCAGATATGCACTGGGCTTGCGATAGGGGTTTTGTTTCTCATTTACAAGGAAATATATAGGAGACAGGGAATACGGTCTGGGGGCCTTTTTTAACATAGAAAAACAAAATAAGAAAAGAAAGAAAAAATTATTTAAAACATAATTTTTTAATTTAGTTTTTTAATCTCTTATTTTTTGTAAAAAAAAGTTTGACATATGGGGATATGTGTATGTATCAATTTTTGATTTTTATGTCAAGTATTATTTTGGTTTATATGTATATATTTTTTGTTCAACCCTTTCAGTGCCCGTTTTGTATCACGGACATTTTGTGGGTGAGCGGGAAAGTATTATTTATTTTTAGTGTATTAATTAATGATACGTGTATAGACATTTCTGAGCGGGGTTGCAAGCAATGTTAAGTGGCATTTTTTCTAAGAGGTGTTCAGTTGCTACCGCTGCTCTATCAGTATATGTGTTTTAAAAAAAAAAAAATATTATATATATATATATTCTTTATATTTTTATGTTTATTAATTCTTTAGGACAACATAAAATGATTTTTGCATATGTGTATATGTAAGGTAGATAAGATTTACATGGTTGGGACACAGTATGTATTTGATATTCTCTGTGTGCCTGCCATGTAGTAAGTCTTGTGCGCCGTCGAACCGATGAATTACATCGGGACTTCCGGTGTCACTCTCCTGCTCTTCGCAATAAAAGTGTGGTGAGTGACGTCCTGGTCTAAGCCTCCTTTCCCAGACGACGCCTCTTATGGGGAAACGCCGCGTAGGGTGGAGCTCAGGACCCTGACGTCACCACGCCCCCAGCTGACTGGCTGCCGCCACAGCGGGGTTTCAGTGCTTTTTTGAAAGTGTTGTTTTTTTCTCTATATGGATGTCAGTTTACCCGTTTTAAGAATAAAGGGTACCTCGTTTTTACGTACATGCTGCACCATGAAGTCTTCTCATTTCTTCTTCTAATTGGTATTCATTACATCGTACGAGCGTGCCTGCAGTCTCAAGGCAAACCAGGAGTCGGAGTTTTGACGAGTGGAGTGAGGACACAGAGGATTGCATCGCTGACACCTTATCCGGTGTAGTTGCTGAGCCCTTTCGGTCCCCGTAATAGGGACCCACCTGGTCTGGTAAGCCTCCTGTCTATATACCTTGATTGAAGTACATTCTAACTTTTGAAGATCTGTCATCATTTGATACATGCTGGTTGGCTCTGCATCACCCATGGACATTTCCCTTTTTTGTTTGTTTATGAGTTTACTGCTTCTCCTACTGCCGTGAGAGTCAGGCAGTTGAAGCCTATGGACTTCCTTGGTGTGTTTACATATTCACTTAGTAGGGAACACTTTTTTGTATAATTATTTTTATATATTTAATATAATTTTTTTGTGTGTTAGTTCATACATACACCACTTTTGGCACGTTGGTTGCCACTTACACGGTTGCGCATTTATTATTTATTTTGCACATTTTTCTAGCTGTATATTCCAGCTTTTTTGTATTTGCAGCACCATCACACTTTTTTACTTCATTGCACAATTAATATATACACAATTTTTTTTGGGCGTAGTGTGTTAACACTTGGGTATTCATACCACCTAGGGAGGTAGCGCAGTTTTTCCACATACAATTAATGCCTCTGACTGCATGATCTCTGTATTATTTATTTTAATACAATTCATTTTGATATTCATATACATGCTTTGATTTTCGTTCTTTTGGGTTGATTATTCAGCAACTTTTCATGGTAACAGTGATTTCCCTTTTGGGATTGTGATACTATTTTTGATATCCAAGATCAACTTTGTACACCCATCCATGTCTCATTTAAAGTCCCACCAGCCCCTTTTTTTCTTTTCTCAATGTACCAGGGATGGAGGCAGGGCCGGACTGGGAGTAAAATCCATCCCTGGAAAAAAATTCATACCAGCCCCACAGCATTATTATACAAGCGTAACAGCATAACGTCATTATTTTCTTGTTCATGAAAGGGAAAACCATACATTTTAAAACGCATTTGAAGAGTGTATTATATATAGATAAGACAGATATGAAAGCACATAGGGCTTTATATATATATATATATATATATATATATATATATATATATAAAACGCAAATTCCAGTTAAAAGTGGTCAATCATCAAGGGGGACCCCAGGAACTCAGAATGTGGGGGGGGGGGGTCACCTTCCGCAGAAACTATACACTAAGGTAAAGGGGGGGGTTACTGATATAACGGGGGAAATCTTCATATCAGTGCCCCCTTACATTATCGTATTCACTCCCCCCTTACATCAGTGACCCCCCTCAGACTAGCCTAGCGGTGCTGTCACTGACCTCCTCTCAGGTGCACCGTGCAGGGCTCAGTCAGTCGGCTCCAGCTTGGTGGCTCTGGTTTTATCCTATATAGTCTCCTCTCCACAGTCCACACACATCTGACTTCTCCCATGACCCCCATCCCGGCGGTGCTCCCACTCTTGACTCCTCTCCAGACTCCCTCAGAGACTACAGACATGATACAGGAGATGGTCAGAGGCTGCAGACATGATACAAGAGCTCAATGCAGCCTCACCAGTGCCCATCAAATGCAGTCTCATCAGTATCAATCAAAGCAGCCTCACTGTGCCCATCAATGCAGCCTCACTGTGCCCATGAATGCAGCCTCACTGTGCCCATGAATGCAGCCTCAGTGTTCTCATCAAATGCAGCTTTACTGTGCCCATGAATGCAGCCTCACTATGCCCACCATTGCAGCCTCACTATGCCCACCATTTCAGCCTCACTGTGCCCATCATTGCAGCCTCACTGTGCCCATCAATGCAGCATTACTGTGCCCATCAAATGCAGCTTTACTGTGCCCGTGAAGGCAGTCTCACTGTGCCCATGAATGCAGCCTCTCCTATGCCCCATGTCCCAGTCTGCAGTCCCTGTCTGTGGGAAGGTGTGTTGTTGATGCTCTGTATGGTACCTTCCATGCCAGCAGGATATCCATGATCGCCATTAGCAGGCAGGGTCTGTTCTCGTTTTGGATGGGGACAGTGCTCCTTCCAGAGGATCTGTTTGCTGTGAGATGGAGTGGTCCCTGGCCACCTGCACCTTCAGCCGTCCTCATTTTCCAGCCCCAGTCAGCCTGTCCTCTGGTCCTGGGGAAGTGAGAGCACTGGGTGGGAGCTGGAGAGAAGGGGGAGCAGAGAGCACTGGCAGGGTTGGAGAGCACATGGGTGGGGGCAAAGAGCAGGGGGAGTGGAGATCACAGGGGTGGAGAGCGGAGAGCGCTTGGGGGGCTTGAGAGCACTGGGGGGGAGCCAAAAAGAACAGGGGTGGAGAGCACGGGAGGATGAGAGGGGGGTCTGGAGAGCACTGAGGGGGCTAAGAGTGTGGGAGGTAAAGAGCACTGGGGGGGATCTTGAAAGCACTGGGGGGGCAGAAACAACAGGGGTGTAGAACACGGGGGCTGGAGAGCACTGAGGGGTACAAAGAGCAGGGGGGAGTGGAGAGCACTGGGGGGTGGAGAGCAATGGGGGGAGCTTGAGAGCACTAGTGGGGGCCAGAAAAAACAGGGGTGGAAAGTACGGGGGCTGGAGAGCACTATGGGGGGCAGAGAGCACTGGTGGGGTTGGAGAGCACATTGGTGGGGGCAAAAAGAACAGGGGTGGGGAGCACAGGGGGCTGGAGAGCACTGGGGTGGGGGCTGGAGAATGATATGGAGAGCTGGAGAGTACTGGGGGGGAGAAAGAACAGGGGTGGGGAGCACGGGGTGCTGGAGAGCACTATGGGGGGTGGAGAGCACTGGCGGGGTTGGAGAGCACATGGGTGGGGGCAAAAAGAACAGGGGTGGGGAGCACGGGGGGCTGGAGAGCACTGGGGTGGGGGCTGGAGAGTGATGGGGCGAGCTGGAGAGCACTGGGGGGGGAAAGAACAGGGGTGGGGAGCACGGGGTGCTGGAGAGCACTATGAGGGCGGAGAGCACTGGCGCGGTTGGAGAGCACATGGGTGGGGGCAAAATGCAGGGGGAGCGGAGAGAGCACTGGCGGGGTTGGAGAGCATGTGGGTGGGGGCAAAATGCAGGGGGGAGTTGAGAGTACAGGGGTGGGGAGCGGAGAGTACTGGGGGGAGCTTGAGAGCACTGGAGGGGGAGCCAAAAAGAACAGGGGTGGAGAGCATGGGGGGCTGGAGAGCGATGGGTGGCGCTTGAGAGCACTGGGGGGGCCAGAAAGAACAGGGGTGGGGAGCACGGGGGGGGCTGGAGAGCATTGTGGGGGGCGGAGAGCACTGGGGTGGGGGCTGGGGAGTGATGGGGAGAGCTGGAGAGCACTGGGGGGGAAGAACAGGGGTGGAGAGCACTGGGGGGGGAGAAAGAACAGGGGTGGGGAGCACGGGGGGCTGGAGAGCACTGTGGGGGGTGGAGAGCACTGGGGTGGGGGCTGGGGAGTGATGGGGAGAGCTGGAGAACACTGGGGGGAGAAAGGACAGGGGTGGAGAGCACTGGGGGGGGGAGCACTGGGGGGGGGGGAACAGGGGTGGAGAGCACTGGGTGGGGGAGTGGAGAGCACTGGGATGGTGGCTGGAGAGTGATGGGGAGAGCTGGAGAGGGGGGGCAGAAAGAACAGAGGTGGAGAGAACTGTGGGGGGGCTGGAGAGTGTGGTGGGGAAGGAGAGCACTGGGGGGGGGGCAGAAACAACAGAGGTGGAGAAAACTGTGGGGGGACTGGAGAGTGGTGGGGAAGCAGAGCACTGGGGGAGCCACAAGGAGAACTGGGAGGGGCCAACAAAAGGTGGGTAGGAGGAGAAGCAGGGGGACCGCATATAGAGGAAATTAGCTTTCTATATTCCTCCATACAGCCGCGGAATGCTTGATTCTCCTCCTCCCCCTCCTGCAAGCATTCAGCGGCTGTATGGAGGAATATAGAAAGCTAATTTCCTCTATATGCGGCCCCCCTGCCGATCCTCCTATCCAGGCACACTGCGGGCTGTACGTACGGTGGGCATCTCCTCCTGTGTATCACGGAGCTGCCTGGCTGGGTCTGTGTTTGGCGGTGACGCTGTAACATGGTCCCGCCCCCCTAGACGGGCTACTGTGATAGTAGATAGAGTCAGTGTTCAGCCTATCACACGAGTCGGTCTAGGGGGGTGGGACCGTTTTACAGCGCTGCCACCGCCAAACACAGACCGAGCCAGGCAGCTCCGTGATACACAGGAGCAGGGGAGAGGGGACAGGGAGCACTGCAGCCGCAAGTGAAACCGGCCCCAGGACAGGCAGCCTACCGGGAAATCTACCAGTCTCCTGGTAGGCCAGTCCGGCCCTGGATGGAGGCATGGGTAAGGTTATTATGGGTTCCAACAGATCACTTATTTTCTTTTTCAATCTATCAAAATGTGTTTACCAATAGAAAACCCAACGTTTCAAGGTTATTGAAGGTAAACCTCTTTTTCAGGGGTAACGGGTTACGTTGAGACAATATTACGTCTATAATCAAAAAGGAAAAAAGACAAAATTATAAACACATGCATTGTACTACATTTCATTCCATTACCCGAAACAGGTTTATCATACAAAGTACTCAAAACATGTGTTGAGAAATAGATACCGTACTAACCACATATATATTGTATACATATCTATAAGCATCTATGACATCCGATTAAAACCGATCAGCTGCAGCCTTGCAAAAGCCAAATTGAGCCAGGAAAGGATACGACACCTAGAAGATGGAAAGGTATCCCATACACTTGTTGCAGCTCCACAAAGGGCGTTTCAAATGTCAGAACCCCCCAATAAATAAGAGGCAGAACAGGCCTTGCCTCTTATTTCTTTCGGGATTCTGACGTTTGAGGTATATAGCGGCAGACTCTAATACTGATATTGGTCACGGTTGTTTAGGTGTATATATTTTAAAAAAATTATTAGCACAAACTTTCCTTGTGCACATAGTAGCGCAGGGGATCAGACACTTTTATAACAGTTCTGTCTATACTTCGGTGCTCCTGGCCCCTCCCTCCTGTCCAGTGCCCCCACAGCAAGAAGCTTGCTATGGGGGCACCCGAGTCAAGCCGCAGCTCCTTGTATCCATTCAGACACAGAGCCACGGTTCGGCCCTCCCCCCTCTATCCCGATTGGCTAACTGACTTGGCACCGCTTCTGTGTCTCAGCCAATCAGGAGGAAGAGTCCCGGACGGCCGAGGCACTCCTGCACATCGCTAATGATTTTTATGTTTCTTTACATCCAAATTGTTGGGACTTTTTTTTTTTCAATCCAAGCAGTATGTGAAGATTGTGCAAGGATGTACCTCCTCCGTTTCTGAGTACAGTGGTAAGTTCAAGAAAACTTTAGATGTATGGATGTCTCAGCATGACCATAGGGTATTGTTTTAATATACCATGTTGTGACATCAGAAAAATATGTAAGATTGAAACTAGGGGCTTGCTGTGTTATCTATCTAAAACTAACAACAGAGCAAGCAAAAATAAATTATAATATTGCCAGGGAAAGGTTGTCTTTTTAGAACTTAGAGCGGGCGAGCAATGACGGTAAAATAGTTTTAGCGGCGCTTTGCTGTCATATTAGCGGCACTTTTAACCTCCACTAGCGGTCGAACAAAGGGTTAAATGCGCCAGTGTAGCGCCGCTGCTGAGGCGCTTTGGCAGCGGTGCCCATTCATTTCAATGTGCAGGAGCGGTGGAGGAGCAGTGTATACACCGCTCCTTCACCGCCCCAAAGATGCTGCTTGCAGGACATTTTTTAACGTCCTGTCAGCACAGTGCCCCAGTGTTAAAGCACTCAGGCTTTCACACTGGGACTGCAGGGGAGGTGTTTTTCAGGCGCGCTACAGATGCTATTTTTAGACCAAAAGCGCCTGAAAAACACCTCCCCGCCCCAGTGTGAAATGGATCTTACAACTGGAATTCTTACAGAAGATCATGTTAGGAAAAAAACAAGCTTTTGAGGTATATTTCCAGCCAGCTGGACCCAGTAATCAAGTGTTCACCGAGCTGCATCAGTGCAGTAGCTGCATGCAAGTTGCTAAAAGATGAATTTACAGACATTGGACCAAATTAAACATTAAAATGTTACTAAACCCACAACAGTAAAATCAGTCTGTAAACCTGGAACCTATGGGTTTAATACTGCATAATGTGTAAAAAGGTGGTTTGATCCTGTTTTCTCTGATCCTCCCCTTCTTCCACTGTTCCAAATCCATCGCCTGATAGAAGAGAGCCTTGGTGGCACTCTGCACATTCTCAGTTTGGTGTGTATTGCTAGAGAGTTTTTTATTTTCTTGGGTGCGTGCATGTGATCAGCACAGGGCCAATCAGCACTGTCCAGACAGAGGGTCATGGTCCTGCAGCCTCATAGGACAGTCAGAGTAGAATGAAAACTTATTTGAAAAACTTTAACCAGACACTCATAGAAGTCTTAAGACTGCTATATGCTGCTAATGAGAAAAGACATTTAGCAGTTTATATTTACAAAAATAATTGCATTTCCATGTTGTGTGTACTGTAGGAGACCCAATATAGTGAATGCAGGGTCCCAGGTTTAGTAACACTTTAATGGTCACATATGTGCAGGAATTATTGCAAAAAGCCCAAACTAAATATTTGTCTAATGCAAGGTTCACATAATAAGAATTTGCATTGGTATTATATACAAATCTAACAATAAAACTTTATTTATTATTCCTTTTTTTTATTATGACTTTTCTGCTTTTTTGGACCTCATTTCTAAGACGGTTGGGACCAGATATATTCTGCTTTTTGGCTAAGCCACCAGTATCAGTGACCTAAATCAAGTAATGTATCATCTACCTTTTAGTGGGTTCTGCGTGATAATACCATGTATGCTAAATCTACTTAGCTGAAAAGTTAAGCATAGTCCACTAAAGCAGTTCAGAGCTTGCTTAAAAGTCAAGTTTTTACTGACAACTAACCAAGACATTAAAGTAGCTAAAATATTTTATATTGCATTAACATAATTTGATGGCTACGGTAAAAGCATGATCTAATTTTTGCTAGTTCTCCCTAATAAGGAAATTCACAAAATTAATTTATCATCTGCCCATAATGACTCTTATCTAAAAGTAACTCATATAGTAACACTTATGTATCCTTAAGTCTGAAAATGACCCTGTGATCCTGGCAGTAGCGTTGGTTTCTCCAACATTCTGAACATGCCAAGCCTGAAAGCAGATCCATGCTAGTGCGGTCACTTTGTGTCCCTCAGGATCTAATCGTTGTTGCAGGTTGTCTCATTATAAGCCAGGTTGACATGCTCAGCCCTGCTCATTTTGAATGAGAGTGGCTCCTTGAAGGCACCTCCCTAACAACATTAACAGCCTGTAGCAGTGTCTGTGACATTGTGGAAACGCTTCACTGGCAGACATGGAAGGAAGTTCTCCACCAACTCTGTACCTCCTGCCGTTGACAGCCCTTAGGCAATTCTGCTATGCCCCCCACACATAGTAAAACCTGGAAAGGAAAGCCTATGTGATCATGTGACTGGAATAAAGGTAGCTTTTACAGGAAATTCAAGTTTGTATTTACATATTTATAGCAATTATACTTCATGTGAGATTAGGAATGTTTTTTAAGCTGCCTGGTATGATTTAAAATCAGTGACTTCACATAAGCTTTAGATATATACATTTCCTACTGTAGGGCCAAGCAAATGAACCTACTTCTGTGAAGTTTTGGTTCTTGGAAACTGAAGCAAAGTGATCATCTTCTATTCAAGTGAGCCACAAATAAAATGATGATGAATACACGAGAAAATTAAGTTTTTTAATATGAAACGGGAAATCTGTGATTATGATTTGTATTCAGCAAAGTATATAAAATCCTTGTTCCGGTTGAATTGAAATAGTTTCCAAATGTATTCTGGAAGAAAGCATTTGCTATTTTCACTGCCCAAACAGTAAGAAGAAATGCTTGATGGATCAAATCCGTTGAAGTAAATGAAAACACATTATTTTTTTTAAACTGTCTTCATACTCTAAATTCTGCCTCTCAGATACTGCTACAGTTCTAAAATTATCCAGTAAATTATCACTGAGAAACAAAGGAACCAGAAGCAGAAAATGAGTTTTATGTCTGGCATTGAGGCTTCCAATTCTAAAATAGCACATTTATAGATGAAACGTTTTAAATAAGGTTGAAGGGTGAGTCTTCCTTTATGACTACTAAGATGTGTCAAATATTTTTAGATAATACGATTAAATTAGTTTGTACATTAACCTTTTACTGTCTCTGGTATATAATAAATGTATGGGTCATTTGTGTGACTAAAAGGTATATAAACCCCATATCACCACAAGGTCCTAAGAAAAGATCAGCCCTGTAAGAAAGTGGGGCTATACTTTTCAGGTGGCCTGTGTCACTGCTTAACTGCTTTCCACGCACTTCCAGGTGTGTGAATACCTGTTTCCGCCACCATACGTGGTGGTTTGTGGTTTGACTACTACAGGAACCATTTAATGTAGCAGGAAGATCAGGTATTTGACCCATCTGACTGGTCAAATACATGCATTGTCTGAAGACCAGTGAAGTGGTAGCATGGAGCAATGTGCTGCTCTATTATCTGGACTGGCGCACAGGGGAGACATCAGAGGTCTAATAGACATTGATGTCTCAATAGAGAAAACCAGTTTTTACCGTGTGCTATCACATAGAAAGCTATTGCCTCCCCCATGTGATGGCAATAAAGTTAAGGGTAAAAAGTAAAAAAATAAAGCACTACCCCCAAAGAGCTGCATGTTAAGATGGGTCCTCTGTTGTTGGCCTCGACCTTCTCAAAGACCTTAGCCCCTCTGACACACCAGGCTGAGTACACAAATAAACACACTTTTACAGAGAAATCACTGACAGTGACATTAAAACCCAGCTAATATGCTATTTTAACGAATGCAAGCACCAGACTGATTAGTAAGACAAACTTAATATACTTCATAAAAAACAGTGCAATGCTCAACTCTCACGTGTAAAGAAAAAGAAAATATATATAAAAGGAAAAATATATATGAATATAAATATTATAGATATATAAGTGTATCTGACTACAGCATGTAATGTAAAGTACTGTGAAATATATACTGTATGCATTATACTTATCTATGCAGCAGGTGGCACTTTAGTATTATAGTGTTATAGTATGTATGCTATGATATAACAGGATGTATTGTCTATCTATGCTAGATGCACTTGTTTTTTTTCTCTTCTTGTTACATGTTAAAGTTATCCTCCATGAAAGTAAACCGTATTGCTGTATACAAGAAGCTTCCAGCGCATTATATCAATACTCTGCATAACAGGTAATGGGTCCAGGCACCCCCAAAGCACTCAGCAGGCACCCAGTCATCCAGGCAATGGAAATAATTCTACAGTGAGTCAGTGGGTACTGTATACAAGCAACTGAAAGATGACAATGAGTCCAGATGTGAAGTTTGCAATAGCAAACCTGAACAATTCCAATTACCAGCTCTGGAAGTTTAAACTAGAAATGTTTCTTATCAAGGATGACTTGTGGCAAGTGCTGAATACAGACAGACCCACAAACAGGAGACGGAGGATTGGGACAGGAAAGATAGACCGCCAAAAGCGACTATAATCTTATTAGTGGAAGATGACCAACTTATCCACATAAGAACAGAGAAAACGACCAAAGGTATGTGGACTTCAATACAAAAACTGAATGAGCATTCAAGCCTCAACAGTAAGCTGTTTCTACTAGGAAATTTGTATAAGATGAAACTAGAAGAAGGCTAGCATATGTGTGACCACGCAAAAGCTATGCTAGAAATGATAGAGCAGCTACGCGCCATCAGAGAGGACATCAAAGATAACCATATTGTTGCCCTGCTCCTCTGCAGTCTTCCAGAGGCATACAGTGATGCCGCGTACACACGTTCGGTTTTTCTGATGAAAAAAGACCGATGGACTTTTTTAATCAGACAAACCGATCGTGTGTGGGCCCCATCTGTCTTTTTTCCAATCGGTATAAAAAAATAGAACCTGTTTTAAATTTTACCTATGGGAAAAAAAAAACAATAGCAAATTACGATCGTTTGTGTGGAACTCCATCGGACAAAAAACCCACGCATGCTCAGAATCAAGTCGACGCATGCTCAGAAGCATTGAACTTAATTTTTCTCGGCTTGTCAGAGTGTTTTACGTCACAGCGTTTTGGACGGTCTGAATTTTGACTGATGCTGTGTAGGCAAGACTGATGAAAGTCAGCTTCATCGGATTTCCGATGGAAAAATCCATCGGATTTTATTCCATCGGCAATCCGATCGTGTGTACAGGGCATCAGGCTCATAGGTTTACATACCCTGCAAGAATCTATGATTTCTTGGCCATTTTTCAGGGAATATGAATGATAACACAAAAACTTTTCTTTCACTCATGGTTAGTGTTTGGCTGAAGTCATTTATTATTAATCAACTGTGTTTACTCTTTTTAAATCATAATCACAACAGAAACTACGCAAATGACCCTGATCAAAAGTTTACATACCCTGGTGATTTTGGCCTGATAACATGCACACAAGTTGACACAAAGGGGTTTGAATGGCTATTAAACTTAACCATCCTCACCTGTGATCTATTTGCTTGTAATTAGTGCGTGTATAAAAGGTCAATGAGTTTCTGGACTCCTTACAGACCCTTACATCTTTCATCCAGTGCTGCACTGACGTTTCTGGATTCTGAGTAATGGGGAAAGCAAAAGAATTGTCAAAGGATCTACGGGAAAAGGTAGTTGAACTGTATAAAACAGGAAAGGAACATAAAAATATATCCAAGGAATTAAAAATGCCAATCAGCATTGTTTAAACTCTAATGAAGAAGTGGAAAATGAGGGGTTCTGTTGAAACCAAACAACGGTCAGATAGACCAGCTAAAATTTCAGCCACAACTGCCAGAAAACTGCTCTTATTAATGCTTTAGAAACCAGACCTGAGCAGGAGCTAACGCTAGCATATGTCAAGGGCAAATTAATTGATGAATATGACAGAAGGAAAGAAAATACGCACTTTGATGACAAAGCTCTTAAGATGTATAAAGGCACAAGGCACAACAAAGAAAGCAGATCCTGTTTTCTCTGTAAAAGAACCGGTCACTTAAAAAAGGACTGTTCTATCTGGAAAGCCGAGCAGTATAAGCTAGAGCTATCCACAAAAGAAAGAGTCAAAGCAGCCACAAAGTAAACTGCAGACACACCATGGAGTGGCACCTTTAAAGTGACACAGAGCGGCAAACCATGCGGCTGGTGCATAGATTCAGGTGAAAAAAAAACACATGACTAGCGATGAGACCTTCTTAACAAACATAGATTACAGTGCAAAAGACAAAGTTTTCCTAGCAAACTGGAAAAGCATCAGAAGGTAAAGACCAGGGCTTCCTCAACTGCATTACACCACAAGGAGGTCACCACAGTATCCTTGTAAAGAAAGTGTTGTATGTTCCAGAACTAGAAGGCAGCCTTCTATCAGTGAAAGGTCTTGCAAACAACGGTCTCTAATTAAGGCTTGCACCTTGTACAGTATAGGATTTCATGTCATCCGTGCCCAATCTTGCCACAAAGAGTTAATCCAGCTCTTAGCAGTCCTCTTATCTTTTTCAGTGAGATAAAAACTGACACACAGAGAAATAGGAGACAGTTCTTCCCCCTTGCTGTGAGTGACAGGTGATTTACATATCTCATGCACGAGCCTGAGAAAGACATTCTGTATACGTCAGATCCCCTCCTCCTTTCTTCTCCAGCTCTCCCAGGATTGTCTGATCTACACCTCAGCATGATTGGACATTCTGAAGTCATGTGGTGACTTTTCTGTGTTTTGACTGGATGTTAGTGATCATAGCAGAAGTTCAGTGTAAGAAAGGGGAGTGTAGAGATGGGTGGGGAGTCTACTGACATCACGACTCCACCCACCCTGCTCCAGACAACAGACCCACCCACAGATTCTGCAGTTTTTTGGGTCTCATAACATACAGAGGGGAGACATCTGACAGGTAAGGATACATGCAGGAGGCATGTATATCCTTATAGATAACCACTATGGCAGTAGTTTAGAGTAGTTTTAAGTTCTGGGGTAATGATTGCAAAATTCACAATAATAAGCGATTCCTCACAAAAGGAAAACTGGATCATCACCTATACAGGCTCCTCACCACAGACAAGCCAATATAGTGACCTACACAGCAAATGTATTCACTTATGGCACAGGCGGCTGGGGCACAGCAGTCCAGAAGCTATACAGAACATTAGAAAGAGAGGCTTATCAGAAGATTTGACAATAGCACCTTGCAAAGTGCTCATAAAATGCAAGTGCTGTATAGAAGCAAAACCTACATGTGCTCCCCTTCCACAGGCATCTCAAAAAAAAACTACCCACCCCCTGCAGCTCATACACTGTGACATATGCGGTCCAATAAAAACTCCCACGTCAGGCGGAAACAGATATCTACTGACTATCACTGATGATAATTCCAGGTACACAACTACTTATCTGATGAAACACAAGAATGAAACATTGGAGAAACTTCAAGAGTTCGTTGCCATGTCTAGCAACAAATTCCAATCAAAACCAGGAATAATATGCACCGACAATGGGGGAGAATACATAAGCAAAGAAGTGGCCTCATACCTGAAGAGACAAGGAATAGTACACCAGACAACTGCACCATACACTCCTGAATAAAAAGGTGTAGCAGAAAGGAAAAAAATCACACTCTTATAGAAATGGCCAGGTGCATGTTGTCGGATGCCAACCAGCCTCACAAGTACTGGGGAGAAGCCGTCATGACTGCTACCTACCTACAGAACATACTACCCTCAAGATCCATTAAAAATACTACATTCGAAATGTGGCATGGATCAAAACCTAGCATAAGGCACATCAGAGTGTTTGGATGTAAAGCACCTATATTTCAAGTGAAAAGCATTCCAAGCTGGGGAACAGAGCCATAGAGGGCATTCTAGTAGGCTACAGCGAGCAAACTAAGGGTTACAGAATCCTACACCCAAAGACTGACAAAGTGACAATAAGCCGTAGTGTTTATTTCGATGAGTGCCCATCACCAGAAACACAGATCCCTCAAAGCTGTGAAGTTAATATGCCAAGCAAACCAGAAGAAAAGGTTGATCAAAGCGAACATGTGCATGAGCTATCACAGCAAAGAACAAGGAGAAGCACACCACTCCAGGCAGAATCAGGTGCAAGGTAGATCACAGGTGCAGACCTCGGCTCACCGCCGTGGAAGACGAATAAAACAAGAAATTGGTCGCACACTGGAACTCTAAGTTATCTTGATGTCATCTTTATTGTCAAAAGGGTCAGACAGATACAGGCAATGGTAGACGCGTTTCACAAGCGATAGCTTGCTTGTTCACAACAAGCTATCGCTTGTGAAACGCGTCTACCATTAAATAGAAAGTGACTTTGCGCAATAATCAATAGTCATCAAAACAGTAATATATAAAGTGTTAGAAAAGTAAACGTGCTAAAACCACAAAAGTGAATAGTAAGCACAAAGTAATCCAAATAGTGTAAACACAGTCTTTAAATGGTCTTCAGTGAAAGATAATAAATGTGTAGTATAATCAATAAAAAGCTGTAAAAAAAGTCCACGAATAAAACTTTAAATATTGTGTAAAAAAAGAAGAAGAAATGTCTATAAATAGCTCCTCAGATGTATCTGTAAATTAAATACTGTATTTATTGGTGTATAACACTCACATTTTTACCCTGAAAATAGAGGGTAAACTGTGCCTGCGTGTTATACGCAGGGGGCTGTTGTAAGTTATATTTCCTGAAACCTCCCTCTTAAAGTTAGGGTGCGTGTTATACGCCTGTGCGTGTTATACGCCGATAAATACGGTAAATGTGAAAAGGTGTCCTTCGCGCCACTATGAGTAATAAATGCCACTAAATATCAGAGTGATAAACTATAGTGAGAATGTGCTATAAAATCTATAGTGTTTACAATACACAAAATAAGAATTAAATAGAAAGTGATTTCTTTTTTTACACAATATTTAAAGTTTTATTCGTGGACTTTTTTTTTACAGCTTTTTATTGATTATACTACACATTTATTATCTTTCACTGAAGACCATTTAAAGACTGTGTTTACACTATTTGGATTACTTTGTGCTTACTATTCACTTTTGTGGTTTTAGCACGTTTACTTTTATAACACTTTATATATTACTGTTTTGATGACTATTGATTATTGCGCAAAATCACTTTCTATTTAATTCTTATTTTGTGTATTGTAAACACTATAGGTGTTGTGTAAACACTAAAGGATACCACCCCGCAAGTTGTCATACACTGTCAAAACACACAGCAAATTGAACCAACATCCTGGCAAGACAGAAAAATTGCCAAAACGTGAAGCCAATAAATGGAGTAAGGCAGCAGAAGAAGAATTAAAGTCACTTCAAGAAAATAAAACCTGGACACTTACAGAGCTCCCTCCTAAGACCCCTTTCACACTGGGGCGTTTTTCATGCGGTTTAGCGCTAATAATAGCGCTATTATACCGCATGAAAAAGTCCTGCCCTGTAGCCTTCAATGTGAAAGCCCGAAGGCTTTCACACTGAAGCGGTGCGCTAGCAGGACCGCTCCAAAAGTCTTGCTAGCCGCTTCTTTACAGTGGTAAAGGAGCGGTGTGTTCACCGCTCCTTTACCGCGGGTGCCCATTGAAATCAATGGGACACCGCGGTAATACCGCCCGCAAACCGCGGCAATAGCCGCGGTTTGCGGGCGGTATTAACCCTTTTTCGGCCGCTAGCGGGGGTTAAATTCACCCCCCTAGCGACCGCATACCGCAGTAAGAATGACGGTATAGCAGCGCTGCAAATCGCGCTGCTATACCGCCACCGCTCCTGCCCGCCCCAGTGTGAAAGGGGCCTAACTGCAAAACTATAAGAAGTAAGTGGACTTTCAAAGTAAAGTCAGATGCAGAAGGGAATGTCCACAAATAAAAAGTCAGACTAGTTGCCAAGGGTTACTCCCAGAAATTTGGTGAAGATTACGATGAAACATTCGCTTTCGTCGTAAAACACTCCTCCATCAGAGCACTTCTTCTGCCTTGTACACAGGATCAGAATTTCCGATGAAAAAAGTCAGATGAACTTCATTCATTGGAAATCCTGATCGTGTGTGGGCCCCATCTGACTTTTTTCCATCGGTGTAAAAAAATAGAACTTGTTTTAAATTTTTCCGATGGAAAAAAAAATCGGAAATTCCTATCGTCTATGTGGAACTCCATCGGAGAAAAATCCACGCATGCTCAGACTAAATTAGGAGACGGGAGCGCTTGTTCTGGTAAAACTAGCAATCGTAATGGAGATAGCACATTCGTCATTCTGCAAATTATTGCATCGTTAAATGTAGCGCATTCTTTTCTTCTTTCTAATGCTAGAACAAATTGTATTTTTCGCTGCGGATATTTACACTGACAAACTTATTTCTTTGTTTCTTGTGATCTCATGAATCTTCGTATTTTATTTTAAAGCCAGGTCTCCAAAATATCTTAATATTTTTATTTTTTTGTTGGTGATTTGAATCAAGATCTCTTTTATTTTCTGGTCAAGTTACCCCAATAACATTATTATCTTGTATTTTTTCCCCTCAAGGAGGTTGGTGTTGGTGTCCCTTGTTAATTACACATTGTATTTATGAAATGTAATGCCTACTCACAAGAAAAACACATAGGCAAGTATTTAAATTAAATCAAATATCCATTTATTATGGTTAACAAAATAAAGAGGAAGGGCAACAATGGAGAAATTAGTAGAATTTATGCAGCCTTTGGACCCCAAGGCAGACATCAAAGTGTGTTATAACGAAACTTAAATATCTTGAGGAGTCCCTCTAATTGGGACCACCAGGGCCGCCATCAGGGGGGTACAGGCAGTACACCTGTAACGGGCCCGGAGGTCCCCAGGGGCCCGGGTGGCAACCCCCCCTTTTTTTTTTTATAAATGTTTTTTTTTTTTACTTTTTTTTTGTAAGGGGCCCGGATGGCAACCCCCCTTTTTTAATTTTTTTTATAAAAAAAAAATTAAATTTTTTATTTGAATTCCTTTTTTTTGTAAGGGGCCCAGAGGTCCCCAGGGGCCCAGATGGCAACCCCCCTTTTTTTTAAAAAAATGTAATTTTTTTTGTAAGGGGCCCAGAAGCCCGGAGGTCCCCAGGGGTCCGGATGGCAACCCCCACTTTTTTTGTAAGGGGCCCAGGGGCCCTGAGGTCCCCAGGGCCCCGGATGGCAACCCCCCTTTTTTTATTTTTTTATAAAAAAAATTAAAAAAAATTATTTTATTTTATTTCTTTTTATTATTTTTTTTTGTAAGGGGCCCAGAGGTCCCCAGAGGCCCGGAAGTCCCCAAGGGCCCGGATGGCAACCCCCCGACCTCAATAATTTGCGGCAGCAGCACCCCCCCGCTTCTCAATTCGTGGCACCCCCCGCTTCTCAATTTGCAGCAACAGCACCCCCCCCCCGGTTCTCTGCTCCAGGGGGCCCATGCCTGCTGAAGCCAAAATTCCTGATGGCGGCCCTGGGGAGCACAATCTGGTCCCCAAATCTCAGAAATCAGGAGCAGCAGCAGATGTCATACATGTCCCCCGGCTGTGGTACTCCAACAAACTGCGTCTTCTGGCAGAGCAGCTTGAAGCCAGGGAATCACTTTCTGGTCTTCCTTGTAGCCATCCCTCCACGCTTCCCTGCAGCTTTCCTTCCACGGCTCCCTCCACGCCCCCCTGCGGGCTGTGGCTCTGGTGGTGGTAATGTGGCAGGAGGAGGAGAAAATGGAGGAGAAGGATGGGCGAGATCACACAGATGGGTGGTCTCAGTCAGCTGGCCCCTCCCCACCTTCTAAAGGCCCTAGAAAAAAGCTCCTCAGAGAGTCTACGTTGTCCCTCCTCCACTTTCTGGAGCTTATCGGCCAGATAGCAGCTATAGGCCTCTACAGGGTTGAGGGGGGCTCTCATTATCTCAGCTGCGTCCCTTATTATTTTCAGGGATTCCTCCTCCACCCGAGTCATCTTCCTTGGCCTTTTTGGTCTGACATGGAGGGCAGGCACCTGTGACTGGGTGCTGCAACTTGGCCTGGGCACCTGCTGGCTGCCACCTGGCCCGGCCTCCTCCTGGCTGCCACTCACCCCTGCCTCCTCCTGGCTGCCACATTCCCGAGCCTCGTCCTCCTGGCTGACCTTATCCTGTGTATAAAAAAGGGACATAATTTTAGTTTTTGGTTCATCAATCACACACAATTTTCAGCCCATGACTGTTGCAAATTGAATGTTAATAAATAGAAAAGACTCTCATTCTGACCCCAGCATTTTTCATTCTTGTCCCAACCACTTCTGGCCACTATTGTCTATTGATATGTAAATTATTTTGTGTTTTAATTCTTAATTTTTGAATAATAACATCTAGTTCTCAACAATAATTCAAGCCCGGAGCCGGAAGAAGAAGTTACAAGGCCAGTAATATGTCCTTTGCTGAGATGGCGGAGATGGTGGAGATCTTGCGGAGTAGAGATTATGATGGGAAGCATGGGCCGTACAACACCCCTATCCTCAGGAAGGCCAAAATAATGGGCAAAGTGGTGAGGAGTCTATACAAAAAATTTGGGGTCCGGAGATCCAAAGAGCAGCTGAGAAAAAGGTGGTCTGACCTGAAGTTGAGGGAGCCGGAGCAGTACAGGAAGATCAAAAAAATGCTAGCAAAAAGTAAGTATTTCTCCTGTGTTATTACTAATTTGATTATTATACTTGCATGTTTCTCCATGTGCTTTGATTGACTGGTTGAACATTAAAAAATGGCAACTTTCGGGTTAGTGGCCAAAGTATAATCGTTCGTAGTAAACATCCATTGTCAAAAATACGCTGTTTTGCGCAGATACAGGTAAACCACATATGGTCATGCCTATTTGTATTAAAACAACGTTTATAAACATTGTTGTCTAGATATGTTTGTAACTAGAATGTGAAATGCAAACTTGATTTAGTGTAAAGGAGAGGACACTCAGCAGCTGTACTCTGGAGCACCTGTGTGGGACACCAGAACAACCTTTTTAGGGTGTCCCACACAGGTGCTACAGTGGATACTTGGGGTGTCTCCATGTGTGTAACTTGGACAAAAAAGGTATGTATTCCAGCTTTGTAAAAATCCAAAGATCAGGTCATCATCTTGGAACTCTGCCAAAACAGACAATTGTACCCCACTTCCAAGCAATGTTTTATATTCCGATTTCTGCCCTCAAATATCTGTGTGCTAAAGTATACCTTTTGATTAATTCTCGTAGGGGAGCGAAGACTCGGAGCACACCACTCTGAGGAGCCCAGGAACCCCACACCTCAGAAAGAAGGGGACCAGAGAGAACCCCAAACTCAGGATGTGGAGGAAGGAGATGTGGAGGAAGAAGAGGTGGAGAAAGGAGTTGTGGAGGAAGTGTGCGAGATTGTCACCACAACAGGTCAGTGTCATACACCACAGATTCTGGGAATAGATGCATGCATGCATATTTATAAGACATGCGTTTTTTTTTTGTTTTTTTTAGGTGATGTCATGCTTGTTGAAGAACAATCTCCTCCTTTTTCAAGTGGTAGCACACAAATCATAATCCAGGATCTCATGGTTATGAGTCATGAAATGGACATTATAAAGCACAAACTCTATCGTTTTGACCAACAGATTAAGTGGGAGATCAATCCCGTAGCCTTTGAACTTGCTCTACCTGAAACTTATAGAATTCACCCCGTGTTTCATGTGTCATTGAACATGTCATCTCTAGTTCTTTTCCAGGAAGAGAAGAGGTACCTCCGCCTCCGGTCCTGGTTGGAGACGAAACAGAATTCGAGGCGCACGCCCGGCGTGATGGATGCCCTGCCTATTTAAACCCACTGCTGACAATGGCGCATTGCTGGTGTATCTTCAGCTTGTTCTGCATTCCTGTGTCTTATGAATTCTGCTGTTCCTGATCTGTGTACCGACCCTGCTTGTCCTGACCTGATCCTTCTGACCCCCTGGCTTGATCCTTGGCTTGCATCTGACTTCTCTCTGCCTGCTTCCTGCATCTGATCCTGGCTTGGCTTCTGGACTTGTTTATCTTGCTCCCTGAACTTGACTCTGATCCTGGACTGACTTCCTGTGTTGACCCCTGGCCTGGCTCCTGACTCCGTTATCAAGTCTGTCCACCGGTCCCTGCTTCCTGGACCATCCAAGCACGCCTGTCTCCAGTTCCAGCTACCAGGCACCCGTGCTTCTGTGGGCACCACACCTGCTGTGTCACCTCCAGTGGTGTGCTGCGCTCAGCCTCAAGGGGAGCCCTCCTAGCATCTCGGCCTTCTACCAAGTTCCTGACAAGAATAAAAAATATTAGAAAAGAATAGCATATAAAACAATAGAACAGAACAGAAAATAGAAAAATATAATATATATATATATATATATATATATATATATATATATAAAACACCTTCTGAAATTAGAATTTCGTATAGAATGAAATCAAGTTTGAATAGAAAAGATTAGAATAGAATAGAAAAGAATGGCATAAAAAAACAATAGAACAGAACAGAAAAAAGATATATTATATATCTTCCGAAATTCTAATTTAGTATAGAATGAATTTGAATTTGAATACAAAGTATTAGAATAGAATATAGAAAATAATAAACTAGAAAAACATCTATTATGTTTTATTCTATTCTGTTCTATTGTTTTTCTATTCTATTATTTTCTATTTTATATTCTATTCTGATCTTTTCTATTCTAATTCAAAATCATTCTATACGAAATTCGAATTTCGGAAAATGGTTATATATATGTATATATATAAATCAATATTAGATATAGATATTAGAATGAAATCTAATTTGAATAGAAAAGATTATAATAGATTAGTTTCGTATTAGAATTTGAAAATTTTTAGACCGAATTCAAAAAAAGTAGATCAAATTTTAAAAATGTTATCAAATTCGAAAAAATCTAGTTTCGATTCTAATATTTTCAATTCAAATTCGAATTCATTCTATACAAAATTCGAATTTTGGAAGATGGCTTCTGAAGTTCGAATTTTGTATAGAATGAATTTGAATAGAAAAGATTTGAATAGAAAAGAATAGACTAGGAAAACACTAGAACAGAACAGAAAAATATATAATAAATATATATATATATATAAATAAAACATCTTCCAAAATTTGAATTTCATATAGAATGAAATCGAGTTTGAATAGAAAAGATTAGAATAAAAAATATTAGAAAAGAATAGCATATAAAACAATAGAACAGAATAGAATAATAGATAATAAATACATATATATATATATATATATATATATATATATATAAAAAACTTCCGAAATTTGAATTTCGTATAGAATAAAATCGGATTTACATAGAAAAGATTAGAAAAGAATAGAAAAGAATAGCATAAAAAAACAATAAAACAGAACATATATTATATATCTTCCGAAATTCGAATTTCGTATAGAATGAATTAGAATTTGAATACAAAAGATTAGAATAGAAAATAATAGAAAATAATAAACTAGAAAAACATATATTATATTTTATTCTATTCTGTTCTATTGTTTTTCTAATCTATTATATTCTTTTCTATTTTCTATTCTATTCTGATCTTTTCTATTCCAATTCATAATCATTCTATACGAAATTCGAATTTCGGAAAATGGTTATATATATATATATATATATATATATATATAACCCTATTATATATATATATATAACCATTTTCCGAAATTAGAATTTCGTATAGAATGAATTTGAATAGAAAAGATTAGAATAGAAAACAATAGAAAAGAATAGACTAGAAAAACAATAGAACAGAATAGAATAAAATATAGTATATATATCATATTTTATTCTATTCTGTTCTATTGTTTTTCTAGTCTATTCTTTTCTACTCTATTCTAATCTTTTCTATTCCAATTCGAATTCATTGTATACGAAATTCGAATTTTGGAAGATGGTGTATATATATATATATATATATATATATATATATATATATATATATATTGTGACAGCAGGAAGGTAAAGTCACCTGGTTGCATCCAGGGGGGTAGGTATATTTCTCCCAGATTCAGGCTTTATGCCGACTTATACAACTAGGGAGAGAGTTGATGAAGCCCAGCTGAGGCTAGTGGGCTCATGGATGATTCATACCTCTAGGGAGAGGGCTGGGCGTCGTGCAGGCAGGGAGTTGATGAGACCAGCTGAAGCTTGTCAGCTCGTTTAAGGCCTCTATAAAAACTCCCAGATTCATTAGGTGTTTGCTCATGCCTGGACCCAGACCTGTGTGGACTGTCTAGGGAGAGTGAACCCCTGTGCGGTGAGACAAAGCCTGTGTGGCTATTTGTTTGGACATTTACTAAACCAGGGACTTAGGGACTAGGACAGCACCAGGCTGATCCCAGTTGTTAGTTAGGAAACCTGCATGTTTAGTCAGAGGTCAAGCTGACCAGGGTTTATTTTGTTTATGTTTCTTTTTGCTTTGCTGTGTTTTTTGTCACTGTAAATAGAGAAATAAACCGCACCTTTTTGATCTTGAAAACCACAACCTCCGTCTGCTGGGCCTGTTTTTGTGTGGGGAGCCCATCCAGGGGATCACACACACCCGCTGCCGAGCTAACCCCCCCCCACAGTTGGTGGAGAACCAGTGGCAGTTTTTTTTAAAGCCAGCATGGAGGAGATACTGAAACAGCTGGCTCTAGCAAATGCCAATCAACAGCAGACAAATGCAGGTTTGCAAAAGAGCCTTGCAGCTCAACAACAGAGCTTCGCAGCCCAGCAGCAAGCTCATCAACAGAGCCTTGCAGCCCAGCAGCAATCTGAGGCCCGCTTCATAGACCTGTTACAGAAGCAAGAGCAGAGACTACAACAAATGGAAGCAGTAATGCAGCAACGTCCGCAGACCAGTGAGGAAAGCCGTCCCACTAATACCGCGTCCTTTGGGGTGAGTCGTTTATTGACAAAAATGACTGGAGAGGATGATCCAGAGGTATTTTTGACCACATTTGAAAGGACTGCTGAAAGAGAAAAGTGGCCTGAGGAGCAGTGGGCTGGACTGGTGGCTCCTCTGTTAACTGGTGAATCGCAGAAGGCTTACTATGACCTAGAGCCTGACCAAGCAAAAGACTATGTGATGCTAAAAGCTGAAATATTGGCAAGGCTGGGTGTCACCCTGGCTGTCCGGGCTCAGCGTGTGCGTAACTGGACTTTCCAGCTTGGAAAACCCCCCAGGTCTCAAATGTATGATCTCATTCACCTGAGCAGGAAGTGGCTACAGCCAGAGACTTTGTCCGCACCAGAGATTGTGGAACGTGTTGTAATGGATCGGTTTTTGAGAGCTCTTCCTACTGCCATCCAAAAGTGGGTAAGCCATGGAGACCCAGAGACGGCCGGTGGTCTTGTGGATCGTGTAGAGAAATACTTGGCTACAGAGAACCTGACGGCCTCTTCCAGAGACTCTCGGACTTTCCACCCTAAGACCAGACCATCCCCAGGGGCGGATAAGAGGATTCCAAGGGGTGAGGGTGGAGAGAGTGAGAGGGTGGGAGCTCTACCCAAAGTTTGGCGAGAACAGCCTGGGAAGTCAGGGGCTCAAGAGGCAGCCAAATGGATTGTTTGCTACCGCTGCCGGCAAGCGGGACATATTGCAGCAAATTGCCCGGTTGTGGAGGAACCCATGCAATGTGACTTTCTGACGGACAGACGTCAGTCGCTGTGTGCGACAGTCGCATGCACTGCCATTCGGGGAACTGAGAAACATTTATGCAAAATGTGTATTAATGGTAGAAATGTTGTGGTATTACTGGATTCAAGTAGCCTTGTGACCCTGATAAAGGCTGAATTAGTTAAAACAGAGGTCTCTGGGAATAGCAAGGTAGCTGTTATTTGTGTGCATGGGGACACCCGAGAGTATCCAGTGACTACAGTGTGTTTCAAGACCCCCAAAGGTACCCTCTCTCATCCAGTGGGGTTAGTATCTCAATTACCGCATGATGCCATTGTGGGAAGGGATTTTCCGAAGTTCTGGGAACTGTGGGATTATCCTGAGCCCCCCACTGGTGCCCCTATGTACCAGGAAGGTGATAGCCAGAACTCCTCTGAGAGTGGTGAGGACTCTCCAGAATTTCCCTTGTCAGTATTGGCAGGCGAGACTCAAGAAACTGGAGAGGAGCCCACCTCCTCAGACGAAAACCTACCGTCTGTGGAGTTTTCTGATCTTGAGGTTCACAGGGAAAATTTTGCCACAGAACAGTTAAAAGACCCCGCCCTAATAAAGGCACGGGAAAACGTAGTGGAAATAGATGGCGAGTTAGTGAACCCAGATAATACCTGCACTTACCCATACTTCAGCGTAGAGAAGGACCTACTGTATCGGGTGGCAAAAAGGGCAGAAGAAACCGTTGAGCAGCTTGTGGTGCCCAAACCTTACAGGAAGTTGGTGTTGGAGTTGGCCCATGGGCACATTCTTGGAGGTCATCTGGGGACAGAGAAAACCCGAGAGAGGGTATTACAGAGATTCTATTGGCCTGGGGTGATGAAGGACATAGAAAATTATTGTTCCTCCTGCCCTGTGTGTCAGAGGTCGGCCCCGATGCCACATTTCCATAGCCCGCTGGTCCCTCTACCCATCATTGAGGTCCCGTTTGAGAGAATCGCAATGGATTTGGTAGGTCCTATAATCAAGTCCGCTAGGGGGCACCAGTACATATTGGTTATAATGGACTATGCCACCCGTTATCCAGAAGCGATCCCTCTCAGAAATACCTCGGCCAAAACCATAGCCAAAGAGCTATCTCTTGTTTTTAGCCGGGTGGGTATTTGTAAAGAACTGCTTACGGACCAAGGTACACCCTTTATGTCCCGGGTTATGAAAGAGCTGTGTAAATTGTTCAAAGTGACGCAATTGCGTACGTCTGTGTATCACCCCCAAACCGATGGGCTGGTTGAAAGATTCAACAAAACCCTAAAACAAATGTTGAAGAAAGTGGTGGATAGAGATGGAAAGGATTGGGACTGTCTACTTCCTTATTTGATGTTTGCTATTAGGGAGGTGCCCCAATCCTCTACGGGATTCTCCCCCTTTGAGTTACTGTATGGGAGACACCCAAGAGGGCTGTTGGATATTGCCAAGGAAACTTGGGAAAGTGAGAGTTCTCCCCACAGGAGTGTGATTGAGCATGTCGCCCTGATGCAAGATCGAATTGCACAGGTAATGCCCATCGTGAAGGAACATTTGGCCCAAGCGCAGTTGGCACAGCAGAGAGTGTACAACCGTGGAGCCAAGACCCGTACCTTTTCCCCGGGGGATAGGATATTGGTACTTGTCCCTACGGTTGAAAGTAAATTCCTTGCCAAATGGCAAGGCCCCTACGAGATAATGGAAAAAGTGAGCGAAGTGAATTACAAGGTCAGACAACCAGGAAGGCGAAAGCCCGAACAGATCTATCACGTTAATCTGTTGAAAGCCTGGAGGGATAGAGAGTCCCTAGTCGCAGAAACTTGGTCACCAGCTCAAACTGGTTGCGTGATTCCTGAGGTTGGAATAGCAGCCACCTTGTCACAACCCCAACAACAGGAGGTTAAGGAGTTTGTGCTTCGCAACAAGGAGGTATTCTCTGAGCTGCCGGGACAAACATCTGGGGTAGAGCATGACATCATTACCCCGCCCGGTGAAAGGGTGAAGTTAAAACCCTATCAGATCCCAGAGGCCCGACGGGAGGCAATACGGGAGGAAGTACAGAAAATGCTGAACTTAGGGGTGATAGAGGAGTCCCAAAGTGATTGGTCTAGTCCCATTGTGTTGGTGCCTAAACCGGATGGGAGCTGGCGATTTTGTAACGATTTTCGTCAGTTGAACAAAGTTACAAAATTTGACACCTACCCTATGCCACGTATAGATGAGTTGATCGACCGGCTGGGAACAGCCCGATACATGACGACTCTTGACCTCACAAAAGGGTATTGGCAAATTCCCCTGGCCAAGTCGGCCAAAGAGAAAACCGCATTTGTAACCCCAGACGGGGCGTTCCAATATAAGAGAATGCCGTTCGGGTTACAGAATGCGCCGGCCACATTCCAGCGGAAAATGGACCAGATACTGAAGTCCCATGAGGTAAATTACGCCACGGTTGAAAAGGAGTGTTTAGCGGTGAAGTGGGCTCTAGATTCCCTTCGGTACTATCTGCTAGGTAGGCACTTTGACATGGTTACGGATCACGCTCCGTTAAAGTGGATGGCTCAAAACAAGGAGACAAATAGAAGAGTGAATAGGTGGTTCCTGGCCCTACAGGAATTCAACTTCACAGTAAAGCATCGCCCTGGCGTTCAAATGGGGAATGTGGATGCTTTGTCTCGAGTACATGAATGCCTGATTGCTGGTGTTCCAACCCCAAGGTTAAAACAAGAGGGGGGGGGTATGTGACAGCAGGAAGGTAAAGTCACCTGGTTGCATCCAGGGGGGTAGGTATATTTCTCCCAGATTCAGGCTTTATGCCGACTTATACAACTAGGGAGAGAGTTGATGAAGCCCAGCTGAGGCTAGTGGGCTCATGGATGATTCATACCTCTAGGGAGAGGGCTGGGCGTCGTGCAGGCAGGGAGTTGATGAGACCAGCTGAAGCTTGTCAGCTCGTTTAAGGCCTCTATAAAAACTCCCAGATTCATTAGGTGTTTGCTCATGCCTGGACCCAGACCTGTGTGGACTGTCTAGGGAGAGTGAACCCCTGTGCGGTGAGACAAAGCCTGTGTGGCTATTTGTTTGGACATTTACTAAACCAGGGACTTAGGGACTAGGACAGCACCAGGCTGATCCCAGTTGTTAGTTAGGAAACCTGCATGTTTAGTCAGAGGTCAAGCTGACCAGGGTTTATTTTGTTTATGTTTCTTTTTGCTTTGCTGTGTTTTTTGTCACTGTAAATAGAGAAATAAACCGCACCTTTTTGATCTTGAAAACCACAACCTCCGTCTGCTGGGCCTGTTTTTGTGTGGGGAGCCCATCCAGGGGATCACACACACCCGCTGCCGAGCTAACCCCCCCCCCACAATATATAATATATATATATATATATATATATATATATATATATATATATATAATATATATAAATATATATATATATAATATATTTTTTCTATTCTGTTCTATTGTTTTTCTATTATTTTCAATGCTATTCTAATCTTTTCTATCCAAATTCATTCTATATAAAATGTAGATGTTAGAAAAAAAAATATATATATATATAATCTTCCAAAATTCGAATTTCGTATAGAATGAATTCGAATTTGAATACAAAGGATTAAATTAGAATGTAAAATAATAGAAAAGAATAGCATAGAAAAACAACAGAATAGAAAAGAAAAAATATAACATATATATATAAACATCTTCCGAAATTCGAATTTCGTATACAATGAATTTGAATAGAAAAGATTAGAATAGAGGAGAAAAGAATAGACTAGAAAAACAATAGAACAGAATAGAATAAAATATAATATATAGTTTTTCTATTCTATTCTATTCTTTTCTATTTTCTATTCTATTCTATTCTAATTCAAAATTATTCTATACGAAATTTGAATTTCGGAAAATGGTTATATATAGATATAAATATTAGGGTTAGGGTTAACCCTAACCCTAGCCCTAACCCTATTATATGTAGCGGGTATTTGAATTTAGGGGAAGCATCTGGGTGGTAGTGTAACCTAGATGCACTGATTGCTAGGGAATCTGAGACCCTTTTATGGTTCTTGGAGGACTCTGGTGTTGTGAGGTTCCCTGCGGCCTACAGGTGGCATTGTTGCCGGGGGCCGAAGGTGAACTCACACCGCAAGACTGTGCCTTTTTGTCCTCCCCTGGAGCTGGTACAGCGGGGCGGGGAACCCGCTGTGACGTAAAAGGAGAGGGGATAAAAGGGGCGGACGCCTTTACCACGGGGTTGTTGGTGTGGAGGTTCAGAGTCGGGAGGACGCGGCCGCACCCAGGCACCTTCAGCTTGGGTGCTGGCGTTCCGGTGTTCCGGGCCCAGGTGCCTTTGACCTGGCCAGAGTGGAGATGGAGTCCATCTCAGGCACCTTTAGCCTGGGGTGAGGTACTATGGCGGATGCCTGGGGCTCAGTACCTTCGACTGAGTTCCGCGAGGGTGGAGGAATCCGAGGGGGCCCTAACTCCTTGGGTGCCTGTGTCTGAGTTTGTGAGGTCTGGTGAGCAGAACTTCTCTGGAGAGTCCGGCGCAGCATCGCTGGTGACAGAGAGGCCTCCGGTATCTCCCTTGGACGGATATCCTTCCCCTGACAGGGGCCATGCTAGCGAAGGTAATTCACGTTCTACTTCACATAGTCAGTGGCAGTGACTATTCGCCACTGGTGATACCACAGTGGTTAGCAAAAGAAGGGAAAGGATTGTGCCTATTCCCATTACTATTAAGTTGTTGCAAAAGAATCCAACTTAACCGTGCTGTATGTTTATTCGCTGAGAAGAATAAAACTGTGTTGGACCTATTCACTGTGTGGAACTCTGGTTACTAGGAGCAAAAGAGTCAAGGACGAAGGACAGGACTTGACTCTAGGACACCTACACAAAGCCCGATCTTTCTGGCCTTCACCTCTTCACTATGGAGGACATGGGCCGTGGTGTATCTCATCCCTCCCCCCAGCACTGAGACCCCTAGATGAAGAAAGACAAGCCGAGAATGAGAAGGGGAGAGAGGGGTGAGGCCGATATATATATATATATATATAGCGGCCTCACCCCCTACTCCCTTGATATAATACGGCTGGCTTGTCTAGGGGTTTGAGGGAGGAGGGTGAGGAACACTAATACCAGCTCTCACCTCATGTGTGTGTGTGAGGTTTGAGCCAAGTTCAAGTTTACCTTCGGGTCTGCGTTCCGTACGGAGCCTCTGCTTCTCCTGTGGAGGTTGATTTGCCACCGCTAGAGACAGAGCACTTTTCTGCCAGTAATAGAGTTCCACACCATGAACAGTCCAACACTTATTTATTTATTTTGTAGCAATGAACAGTATCGGTTGAACTTGACACAAACAGACAGGGTGTGGGTACGAGTAGGTCCAGGCACAAGCTCTCTCCTATTCCATACAGTGCAAATAGGCTTGGCGCACAATCGCTGCCACTGATTGTGAATTTGGTTCCTGCCACAAACCTTGGTGAACGTTGAGGCCTCTGCCACAGACCTGAGTGTAGGTCTCTGCCACCGACCTGGGTTTAGTTGGGTCGCTGCCACCGACCATAAGCACGTGAACTACCGTCCTTGAGAGAATGGCCTTTGTCAGGGAAGACATCCATCCGCACAGTCTCCAGAGGCCCACCCATCACCGGCAATATGCTGCACCGGGTCTTCGGGAGGGTCACATCTCCGGTCCCTTACGCCCTGGATTCAGGCACCCGTACCTGGGGCACCTTAGGTATGTTCCATCCCTCGCGGGACCCAGTGGAAAGTACTGGGCCCCAGGCCTTCTGTAAAGTACCTCACCCCAGACTTGTGGTGTCTGGGATGGAACTCGAACTCTACGTGTCCAGGCCAAGGGCGCCTGGACACCGACCATGGACAGCAGCCCACAGGCTGAAGGTGCCTGGGACTTCGACCTCGTGCGCAAGATGTCCGCCCCTTTATACCCTCTCCCAGCAAGCACAGCGGGTTCTCCGCCCCGCTGTACAACTGCTGCAAGAGGTCACAAAGGGTACGGCACTGCAGTGGTGGTTCAACCCCGGCCCTAGGCGACAGTGCCACCCACTGGGCTGCAGGGAACTGACACCACTGATATCTTCACACAAATAAATAGCATTACTCTAACAATCAGTGCATCTGGGACATGCTACCACCCAGATGCTGCCCCTAAATGTATATACCCGCTACATATATATAACCATTTTCCGAAATTCGAATTTCGTATAGAATGAATTTGAATAGAAAATATTAGAATAGAAAATAATAGAAAAGAATAGACTAGAAAAACAATAGAACAGAATAGAATAAATATAATATATATTTTATATTTTATTCTATTCTGTTCTATTATTTTTCTAGTCTATTCTTTTCTACTCTATTCTAATCTTTTTTATTCTAATTCAAATACATTGTATACGAAATTCGAATTTCGAAAGATGGTCTTTTATATATATATATATATATATATATATATATATATATATATATATATATATATATATATATATATATTTCTATTCTCTTCTATTGTTTTTCTATTATTGTCAATTCTAGTCTAATCTTTTCTATCCAAATTCATTCTATATGATATACGAACTATGGAAGATGATAGATGATATATATATATACCGGTATATATATATATATATATTATATTTTTTCTATGCTATTCTTTTCTATTATTTTCTATTTTATTTGAGTCTTTTCTATTCGAATGCAAATTCATGCTATACGAAATTCAAATTTTGGAAGATGGCTTCCGAAATTCGAATTTCGTATAGAATTATTTTGAATTTTAATATAGATATATTATAATTTTTTCTATTCCATTCTATTGTTTTTCTATGCTATTCTTTGCTATTAGTTTCAAATCTATTCTAATCTTTTCTATTCACATTTTAGAAATTTCTGAAAGTCTGAAATTCAAATTTCGTATAGCATGAATTTGAATTAGAGTAGAAAAGAAGAGAAAATAATAAAATAAAAAAACAATAGAACAGAATAGAATAAAATATAATATATATCATATTTTATTCTATTCTGTTCTATTATTTTTCTAGTCTATTCTTTTCTATTATTTTCTATTATTTTATTCTAATTCATTCTATACGAAATTCGAATTTCGGAAAATGGTTATATATATATTTTCAAATGCGGTAGAATTATTTCGAATTTGATAGTTTTTTCGAATTCAGTCGATTTTTTTCAAATGCGGTAGAATTATTTCGAATGCGGTAGAGTTTTTTCGAATGCGGCCAAATTTTGTCGAATTCGAATACGAAACGTATTCCGAATACGAATGTAACGAATGCAACAAATTTAACTAAACAAATTTAGTTAAATAACGAATCGAAACAAAACTAATTTTTTCATCCTGCACATGTCTAGTTTCAGCTCCCTGTCAGCGTGACTGGAATGCAGTAAAAAGAGTGATTCAATACTTCAAAGGAAAAATTCTGATTTAGTTACGGTTACCAGCAACATCAAATTCAAAACTGGTTGGGTATGTGGATGCTGATTGGGCCGGGGACTGCACAGACCGCAAATCCACGAGTGGATTTATCTTCCAGTATGGAGAAGGAACCATAAGTTGGTCTAGTCGAAAGCAAGCAACTGTCGCTCTATCTTCAACTGACGCAGAGTACATTGCAATGGCACACGCATGTCAAGAAGCAATATGGATTTGTCAACTTTTTGTGTATGTGGGATAGACGTGTCAAAACCAATTCCCATTTTTGAAGACAACCAGGGATGTATAAAGCTTATGCAATCAGAAAGGGTCAATCCTAGGACCAAACGCATCAACGTCAAGTATAACTTACTGAGGGATAATCAAGAGCAAGGTGTTATTAACATTCAATACTGCCCATCAGAGGAGATGACTGCCATTGCACTAACCAAGCCTTTGTTGAAGGAGTGTCATAGTTATTTCCAGAAGAAGCTCTATATATAGTTTGACAAAGCACATGCTGTTGAGAAGGGGTGTTGGAAGGACAACTCTCAGATCACCTGAGTCCAGGTGACAGATACACACCATTGGAGTCAGGAGTGCACCGCTAAAGTAGTGGACCCTACGACTGACTGCTGAGGATGGAACTCTGGGAGGTTCAGGAAGGCAGGTCTACTTGAGCACCAACACATATCCCACTGGGTGCTAGAGCATAGAGTCCCCAGGGTGCGGAGTCTAAGAGCCAGCAGGTGTTTACCAGAGCCTCTAGTGGTGAGGATGGACTGCGCTGCAACTAGCTCCATGTCACGGCCCCCAGGGTCTCTCAGTTCACGCTCACGGTAGGCTACAGAAGAGAGAGGAAAGAAGTAGCAGAGTGGAACAACAAGGATAGTCAGGAGATTAGCCAAAAGGTCAGGGTAACAAGCAGATAGGGATAGTCAAAGAACAAAGGTCAAATATTGAAGCAGAGGAGGACAGTCAAGAACAAGCCAAGGTCGGGAAACAGGATCAGACGTAGAACACAGAGCAATGAGCACACGGAAGCCAAAACACACAATATTGATCAGCACAGCTGGCTTGCAGTGCACAGGTTAATATAGAGTTCCCTGAAAAGGCCTGGGGTGGAGCCATGCTTTGAGGAGAGATTACTTAAGCAACCAGGTGAAGGGTATTCTCTGCATTAGGGTAAAAAAACCTTTTAAATGCAGCTCCATCTTTGCCCCCCCCCCCCCCCCACTTACCTGAGCCCAATCTCGGTCCAGCACTATGCATGAGCGCAGCGGCATTGCTCACACCCCCTCCTTACTGGACTCAGCAAGAACAGCAGGAGCCATTGCCTCCCACTGCTGTCAATCAAATCCAGTGACAAGGGAGCTTGGGCAAGTCCAAGCTGCACTTTGTGTGTCAATAATTGTGGCTTGCTAGGGGGGTACTTAAAGCACTTCGGTGGGAGCTTTAAAACATAAGTACGCAGCATACGCAGATGACATCTTGTTTTATTTCCAACAGCCCATAGTTACCCCCCCTTAACCTCATGTCAGCCTTTACAGCTTTTGGATTTATATCCAACTTTAAAATTAATCTCTTGAAATCCGAAATATTAAACATTTCTGTTCCACGCACAATGGAATCTGTCTTAAAACTGCCCTTCCCGTTTAATTGGCAACCGCATTCATTCAAATACCTCGGTATCTTCCTCACACCTGATCCAGCGTCCTTATTTAGAGTAAATTATATACCCCTGCTCAACTCAATTCGCTTGGACCTCCATAAATGGGCTCAGTTAGCTCACTCATGGCTGGGACGGATTAGTGTAATAAAAATGAGCATTTTGCCCAGGCTGTTTTTATTTCAAATGATTCCGTATAAGGTTCCCCCTCGGTTTCTTCACTGTGTTGAGGTCTTTAATATGCAAATACATTTAAAACCGTAAATGACACCGCATCTCTAGATTACAACTTTTCAAAACAAAATCTGAAGGGGGGTTAGCCCTCCCTGATTTTAAAAGTTATTTCTTAGCTATTGTATTAAACCGAATCTCTGATTGGAAACATTACAGGGAGTGTAAGCTCTGGGTAAGATTGGAGCATGACCTCAGTGGCATAGATCTATTTCCCCAGTTATTGATTCCTAAAAAATACTGCACACTTCAAACTGGGACTGCACCCTTGACAAGATCCACCATGATGATCTGGGACTCGCTCTGCAAATCGCAAAAATGGTCTTACAACTCTCCTCTGATGCATCTAACAGGCCGCGATTATTTTCCCCCTGGGAACCTGGATCCTCAATTTCGCACTTGGATCTCTCCATCACCTGTCCATCTCCATCATGTTACCTCTGTTACCATCGGCCACAGTTTATTTTATGGATCAATGGAAATCAATGGAAATATCAACAACTCTCTGGGTTTATTAAATCCTTACTAAAACCACTACGCACACTTTCGGATTTATCTCCTGTGGAAAGTATCCTTGCCAGTGAACAACCTCCACAGAAAACCATCTCGTTATTTTATCAAGCGATATTAATCACTGAAACCCAAGGCATACCCTCCCTTCATATCCAATTGGGAAAAGGATCTTCAACACCCCTTATTGGATACTCAACGGTCTACTGTTCTTCAACTTGCTCATACCTCTTCTATATCTTCTAAAATTGCAGAGAAAAACTACAAATTATTGACCAGGTGGCACTATACACCAACTGTCCTCCATAAGGTTTTTCCAGTCATTTCTGATTTATGTTGGCGGGGATGTGGTGAGAAGGTTACTGTCAGGGAAATAAACAGCTTCAATCCGTTCAGCGTGTGTCAGGGAAATAAAACGCTTATTCTGTTCAGCGTGTCACATGACATCCTGGCTGCCTATCAGGGAAGTAAACAGCTCAATCTGTTCAGTGTGTCACATGACATCCTGGCTGCCTATAAAAGCTGAGCAAATCCCCAAGCAAATTGCTGTTTTGTCTTCAGCTTCCTGTGTCTCAAGTTCCTGTTTCCTGCCTGCTTGATCTACTGCTGTGACCCGGATTGCCTCTTGACTACCCTGATCTCTCCTGACCTGACCCTTGGCTTGCTTATTGGACTTCGCTGCTGTCTCCGGTGTTTGACCCTCTGCTTGTGACCCGGATTTTGCTGCCCACTTCCTGCACCTGACCATCTTGCCTGTGACCCGGATTACCTCCAGTACTTGACCCTCTGCTTGCCATTGGACTTCCCTCCGTTTGGGTGTTTGACCCCCAGCCTGCTCTGGAATTTCTGCACAACTACACCAGCTGAGTTTTGATCACCATCAGTTCCTGAACCTGTCTTCTGTGACCTTCACGCAAGTCCTGCTCAGCCTACTGGTAGCTTGTGCCTCTTTGTGCCATCCACCCTCTGTCCCATCTCCAGGGGGTGGAGTGCGCTTAGTCGCAAGAGTGAGTACCCTTTTCTGACAGTACAAAACAGCCATGTCAGAGGCCGACAGAGCACGCTCACCTCTTGATGTCCTGCGCCAGGAAGTCACAGCTCTCACTGATGCAGTCCAAAAGTTACAGGAAGGCTACGTTCAGATAGACGGCCGTCTCCAGCAGCTGTCCGGTTCACCTGCCCTGTGAGACCCAGTAAGTCACGTTCACAGTTTATTATGAACTATAAAAACCATTGACTTTTCCCAGACTTATTTCACCCTTTCTGTTTCTCTGCAGCTGGAGGAACAGGAAATCCGTCTCCCAGCAATAATTGATTCTGGAGCTTGCAGCTCCTTCTTGGACGCATCACTGGCTCAAAAGTTGCATATTCCACTGCAGACCAAGAAACAAAGTCTTCAAGTTCATCTGGCTGATGGCTCTCTTCCCCGCTCTGGACTTGTTACACATGAAACTAACCCCATCCTGGTCATCACAGACTCCGGTCATCAGGAGTCTACATTTTGATGTTATTCTCTCTCCCATGTTCCCTATCATCCTGGGACTCCCTTGGCTACAGACACATGAACCCGACATCAGTTGGAATAAAAAACAGGTGCTCTTCACATCTCCTTTTTGCTCCCAGTACTGCCTTCCTCTGGCTTCGGCCACTTGCCTCACCGTGGCCCCAATGCCTGACAATCTCCAGCACGTCCCTACAGAATACTTTGAATTCAAGGACGTTTTTGATAAGCAAATGGCCGATTGCCTATCACCTCACCGGCCTTATGATTGCCCCATCGAACTGTTGCCTGGCTCTGAAGTACCTTTTGGGCACATATTTCCCCTGTCCGAGGCTGAGTTGGTGGCCCTCAAGGCCTACATTGACGAGAACCTGGATAAAGGCTTTATTCGCCCTTCTTCACTGGCTGGAGCCAGCATCTTCTTTGTGGAGAAGAAAGATGGGTCCCTTAGGCCCTGTATCGATTATAGGGAACTGAATAAAATAACCATTAAAAATCGGTACCCCCTGATACTCATTCCAGAACTGTTCCAGCACTTCCGGTCCGCTCAGATCTTTTCAAAATTGGATTTGCGAGGTGCCTATAACCTCATACGAATCCGCCCGGGAGATGAATGGAAGACTGCCTTCAGATCCAGGTTTGGGCACTACGAGTACCTGGTGATGCCGTTTGGGCTATGCAATGCCCCGGCCACTTTCCAGCACCTGGTAAATTACATTTTTCGGGAGTACCTAGATAACTTTTTAGTCGTTTACCTGGACGACATTCAAATTTTTTCTGCTACCATCAAATTACACCGGATTCATGTAAAGACTGTCCTTACCATCCTTAGCAAACACAAGTTGTATCTCAAAGCGGGAAAATGTGAATTCGAGAAGACTGTGGTGCAATTTCTTGGGTTCATCATCTCCATTCATGGGGTCGCAATTGACCCCCAAAAGGTCAAGGCAATTCAGGAGTGGCCGGCTCCAGTAAATAAGAAGGGAGGGCATTGGGTTTGCTAACTTTTACAGAAGGTTCATTGTTGGTTTCTCTTCCATTGTTGCATCCATTACCCAACTCACCCATCAGCACACCCATTTTCAGTGGTCCCAGGAAGCCCAAGAAGCCTTTGTCAAGCTTAAAGACTTGTTCCATACGGCACCAATCCTAAAGCACCCAGATCCAGCTTTGCCATTCGTTTTGGAGGTGGATGCCTCAGAAACCGCCACCGGAGCCATTCTCTCCCAGAGTCAGGGCCCCAAGGCCCTCCTTCATCCTGTGGCTTTTGCCTCCCGGAAGTTAAGCCCTCTGGAGAGGAACTATGATGTAGGTGACCGGGAACTGCTGGCCATCAAGTTTGCCCTAGAGGAGTGGAGATATCTGCTGGAGGTTGCGTCTTATGCCATCATGATTTTCACAGATCACAAAAACTTAGAGTACCTCAGGACTGCTAAATGTTTAAGGCCCAGGCAGGCTCGTGGGCTCTTTTTTTTTCTCGGTTTAATTTTCATATTTTCTATAGGCCTTGTTTCAAGAATGGGAAAGCAGACGCACTCTCCCGGATGTTCCCTGAATCCCCTCAATCTACAGAACCAAGTACCATTCTTTCCCCACAGAATTTTTCCTTGCTGGCACATACCGACCTGATGACTACCATTAAACTGGCATCCAATCATTGTACTGACCCTAAGGTACCCTCCCTGAGAAAACAGGATGACCTGCTTTGGGACGGGAAATCTTTTTTTGTCCCACTGGAGGCAAGGTCATGCTCCATGACCATAAGTTGGCTGGTCGTTTTGGTACACGAAAGACTTCGGAGCTTGTCTCGTGTTTTTTTGGTGGCCCGGGTGGGGACAAGACTGTAAAAATTATGTCATGTCATGTATTTCGTGCCAACGCAGTAAGGGGACAAATACCAAGTCCTGGGGATTACTAAGGCCCTTATGCATTCCAAAGCGGCCTTGGTCTGAGGTCTCCATGGACTTTATTGTTGACCTACCTCCCTCAGAAGGGTTCACCACTATCCTGGTCATTGCCGACCGCTTGTCCAAGATGGCACACTTCCTTCCCATGGTGGGCACCCCCTCTGCTCTGGACACAACTAAATTTTTTATTAAAGAGATAATAAGGCTCCATGGAGTACCTGACAGCATTACCTCTGATAGGGGTACTCAATTTACCTCCAAGTTCTGGAGGGAAATATGTAAAGCTCTGGAAATCAAGATATGCCTCTCTTCCGCGTATCATCCCCAAAGCAATGGACAGACGGAGAGAACAAATCAAACTTTGGAACAGTACCTCCGTTTCTTTTGTTCCAGCTCCCAGGATGATTGGTCCTTTTCTTCCATACGCAGAATTTGCGTATAACAATTCCATCCATACTGCCACTAACCAAACACCCTTCTGGTCAAATTTTGGATTCCATCCTTCCTTCCTTCCAAACTCCATCCCTGAAACATCGGTTCCCGCTGTACAAGACCGGTTAGCCGCTATTCAAAGGAACTTTCAAGAAATCCAGGACACATTACAGAAAGCTCAAGACAGTTACAAAAAACATTACAATAAAGGGAGAAAAGAGAACCCAGCTTTTAAAACAGGTGAAAAGGTGTGGCTATCGGCAGCAAACCTTAGGCTGCCTTGTCCTTCTCGGAAGTTGGGCCCAAAATTTATAGGACTATTTGAAATTAAGAGGATGTTGAACCCTGTAGCTTTTGAACTGAACTTACCCACTTCTTACAGGATTCATCCAGTCTTCCATGCATCCTTACTAAAACCAGTAACTCCCAGTCCCTTCTCGGGGAGAG
Source organism: Rana muscosa (assembly GCA_029206835.1). Lineage (NCBI taxonomy): Eukaryota > Metazoa > Chordata > Amphibia > Anura > Ranidae > Rana > Rana muscosa. The sequence continues at coordinate 776,566,819 of CM055118.1, read as the reverse complement.
AGGAATCACCTCCACCACGAGTCGAAGTGGATGGGGAAGATGAGTTCGAAGTGGAGGCCATATTGAACTGCAGGAAGAGGGGTAGACAATTACAGTACCTGATCAAATGGAATGGGTATCCCCCTGAAAATAATTCCTGGGAACCTTCAAGAAATTTGCATGCCCCACGTTTAATTCAGGCTTTCCATCAGGAACACCCGGAATTGATGTCCAGCTTGGGCGTCCAGAGGCCGCCCCTCAGGGGGGGGGGCACTGTCAGGGAAATAAACAGCTTCAATCCGTTCAGCGTGTGTCAGGGAAATAAACAGCTCATTCTGTTCAGCGTGTCACATGACATCCTGGCTGCCTATAAAAGCTGAGCAAATCCCCAAGCAAATTGCTGTTTTGTCTTCAGCTTCCTGTGTCTCAAGTTCCTGTTTCCTGCCTGCCTGATCTACTGCTGTGACCCGGATTGCCTCTTGACTACCCTGATGTCTCCTGAACTGACCCTTGGCTTGCTTATTGGACTTCGCTGCTGTCTCCTGTGTTTGACCCTCTGCTTGTGACCCGGACTTTGCTGCCAGCTTCCTGCACCTGACCATCTTGCCTTGACCCTCTGCTTGCCTTTGGACTTCCCTCTGTTTGGGTGTTTGACCCCTGGCCTGCTCTGGACTTTCTGCACAACTACGCCAGCTGAGTTTTGATCACCATCAGTTTCCTGAACCTGTCTTCTGTGACCTTCATGCAAGTCCTGCTCAGCCTACTGGTAGCTTGTGCCTCTTTGTGCCATCCACCCTCTGTCCCATCTCCAAGGGTTGGAGTACGATTAGTTGCAAGAGTGAGCCGCTCTCTGCATCTCGGCCTCGGTGAGTACCCTTTTCTGACAGTTACACATGCCCATGTTTGGTGGAAATGCCCACTCATTCGCCCATTCTGGGCCACTATCCTACATTGGATTACGGTGAAACAAGGCTCAGAGGTTCCCAATGACCCATGGGTTGTAATATTTAATTGTACAGGTGAATCAGTGGGCCGTTATGAAAAGTCAATTACCCTGCACATTTTGAATGCGGCAAAGTCACTCATACACAGATTCTGGAAACAAACTACCACACCGACCCTACGTCTATGGTTACAAACCGTGGATCATATATACCATGTGGAAGACCTTACCTTTTCTCTCGAAGACAAAGTAAAAGTGCTTAATAAAACCTGGGCCTGCTGGTTCGCCTTTACATTCTCTTCTGAGTATGCAGAGATTATGTCCAAACCTACATAATCTCACCCATCGTAATATATTTGTTGTGCTGGTTTTTGGCTAAAGGCAGAATGCCCCCCCTTTTTTTTCTATTCTTCACTTTTCTCCTTTCTTATTTTTCTTCATTGCATTCTTTTCCTGTTATTCTTTTTCTATGACATGTACTACCTCATGAGTAAAGGCCCTCGGCCCAATTTGTTGTTATGCTGGTTGGTGTCTACTGTTTGGCACTAGGCATGCAGTGTAATGTGAGCTTGAGAAAGGAGCGCGGTTGTTTCTTCCATCTACAGCCTGCACGCTCACGAAACCTGGTCGCATACCGATGACGTCATCCCCCTCCGCCTGACTTCTCCCTGCGCTCCAAGCCTCGCGCTGAGGACACACTACACTGCAAACCTGCTGCACTCCATCCAGCGGTGTAGAGCTTCCATTACAATCACAGGACGCACAGCCTAGGAGATCAAGGAGAGGAATCGACTCTACCGAGGACAGCCCCACACCTTGGGACATGACTCAATGCCTGCTTTTAACTACTTAAATGTGAGTGCACTATAAGGAAATCTAATTGTATATTAAACTTGTTGAAAAATCTGCACCCAGAGGCGCCTCTTCTCTCCCCTTTTGTCTTTTTAGCGCTGGGAACATGGTCTCTGTTCCACCTTGATGGCAGCCCTGAGTGTGGTCCATTCCCATTCCATTTTATCCTATTTCACTAATTTATTGTTTCATTCCCTCTCCTTCCCCCCCCCCCTCCAATTTTAACTTTTTATGAACTATCATTGAAAGACTCAAGTCCTTGTGGACACCTATTAAGGAGACTGTGGACTTAGTACCATACTGTGCATACATGTGTAGCGGGTGTCAAATTTAGAGGGGCGTACCTGGGCAATAGATGGCACAGGTACATTGATTTTAGGGATTTATGGACACTTTGGAGTGTGGGAGGTATGAATGGTATCAAGTTCCCTGCGGTCCCTAGGTGGTGCTGTCACCTGGGACCGGGGTTGAACTGCCATTCTAGCGCCGTGCCCTCTGTGTCCTCTCGCGGCAGTAGTACGGCGGGGCGGGGAACCCGCTGTGCCTGCTGAGAGAGGATATAAAGGGGGCGGACATCTTGCGCAGGAGGTCCATTCCACAGGCAACTTCAGCCTGTGGGCTGCTGCGGTTCGTCTGTGCCCAGGCGCACTTGGCCTGGGCACGTGGAGTCGAGTTCCATCCCAAGCACCTTCAGCCTGGGGTAAGGTACTTTGCAAGAAGGCCTGGGGCCCAGTACCTTCGACTGTGTCCCCCAATTGAGAAGCATTCCTAAGGTGCCCCCGGTATTGGGTGCCTGAATCCAGGGCGTAAGGGACCAGAGACGTGACCCTCCCATAGAGCCGGTGCAGCATATGGCCGGTGCCGGTGTGGGCCTCTGGTGACCGTCCGGATAGATGTCTTCCCCTGACAGGGGTCGTTTGTCCTACCGGAGGTATTTCATGTTCTTATGGTCTGTGGCAGAGACCCATCTTCATCAGGTCAGTGGCAGGCCTGATCTAAGGCCTGTGGCAGAGGCCTCAACGTTCACCCAGGTCAGTGGCAGGGACCAAATTCACAGTCGGTGGCAACGACTGTGCGCCAAGCCTGTTTGCACTAAACGGAACAGGAGAAACTTGTTATTCATTAAGTGTGCCTGGACCTACTCTTTCCCACACCCTGTCTGTTCTTTTAACCACTTCAATACAGGGCTTTTTGTACCTATTCAATACCGGGCCTATTTTGGCACTTCTCTCCTACATGTACAAATCATCATTCTTTTGCTAGAAAATTACTCAGAACCCCCAAACATTATATATGTTTTTTTAGCAGACACCCTAGGGAATAAAATGACGGTCATTGCAACATTTTTTCTTGCACAATATTTGCGCAATAATTTTTCAAACGCCTTTTTTTTTTAAAAAAAAATGGTTTCATGAATTAAAAAATAACAAAACAGTAAAGTTAGCCCAATTTTTTGGGAACATATGAAAGATAATGTTACGCCGAGTAAATAGATACCTAAGATGTCACGCTTTAAAATTGCGCACACTCATGGAATGGTGCCAAACTTCGGTACTTAAAAATCTCCATAGGCGATGCTTAAATTTTTTTTACAGGTTACCAGGTTAGAATTACAGAGGAGGTCTAGTGCTAGAATTGTTGCACGCGCTCTAACGCACGCGGCGATACCTCACATGCGTGGTTTGAACGGCGTTTACATATGTGGGCGACTTACGTGTGCATTCGCTTCTGATCGCGAGCTACCGGGGACAGGGGCGTTTTAATATTTTTTTTTTATTATTTATTTATTTAACTTACTTATTTATTTATTTTTTTACAATGATTTTACTTTTTTTTTTTTTTTGATCACTTTTATTCCTATTACAAGGAATGTAAACATCCCTTGTAATAGGAATGTGTGTGACAGGTTCTCTTTATTGAGAGATGCGGGGTCAATAAGACTCCACATCTCTCCTCCAGGCTGGAAAGCATGAGATCAGTGAAAAAATTTTCACTGATTTCATACTTACAGCCGCAACGGCGGCTTTGTTTACATTTTTGAGACCCGGGCGTGACGTCATCACATCGCGCCCGGGCCTCCGACGATCATAGAGATGACTGGTGACCATCTGGTCACCAGTCATCTCTATGCTCATCACGTGACTCCACCAACGATGCCGGAAGATTCGCTCCGGGTCCCCGATCGCACGGGGGAGCCCGGAGAAGCACCGGATGGCGGCGTGAGGGGGGGTGTCCCCTCCCGCCGCCTATAAGAACGATCAAGCGGCGGAACCACCGCTATGATCGTTCTTATGGTGCACAGAATCGCTGGCACTTCAAAAGGATATCTGAATGATGCCTCTAGCTGCAGGCATCATTCAGATATCCCCCTACAAAGCCGAGGACGTCATATGACGTCCACCCAGGATGGGAGATCCCATCTGTGGACGTCATTTGTCTATGGCTGGGTAGGGAAGTGGTTAAAGTTCAACCAGCCTACCTATGGATCAAAGCAAATAAAACAGTGTTGGACTTTTTATGGTGTTGAACTCATGTTACTGGAAGCTAAGTGTCCCTGTCTGTGACAGTGACAATCATCCTCCACAGGAGAAGCTGAGGCTCCGGCCTAAAACGCAGACCCGAAGGTAAACGGTTTTGCTCATATCTCTGCATACTATGTCAGAGAGCCGAACTGGTGATGTACATCTTCCCCCTTCTCCCCAATACCCCTAGACGAGTCATAAAGCCATAAAGAGAGGGGAGAAGGCGGGTGAGGGCGCTACACATGGTTTATTTATGCATCCAGCACATAATAATACATCTATAGGATAACCTTGTATTAGATATTTGCACCTTTTACTTGTATATATGCAGTGTACTGCACCTGCTCTAACGTTGCATGAGTAATATCTGTATCCTCTAATTCAGTGATGGCGAACCTTGGCACCCCAGATGTTTTGGAACTATATTTCCCATGATGCTCAAGTACACTGCAGAGTGCATTAACATCATGGGAAATGTAGTTCCAAAACATCTGGGGTGCCAAGGTTCGCCATCACTGCTCTAATTGGTTAGTTATGTATAATGTTTAGCTCATCTGACAGTTCATATTGCCTTTTTATTGTATACTAAATATATCTTCTAATAAAAACTCATTGAACAAAAAATAAGTGGCTGTTAGAATATCACAGTAGACAGTTTTTTGCATCAGGTATTTTGCATGTAATTGGAAGCAGTGGGTGTTTCCAAATGAAAAAAGGGATTAGGGTGTACAGGTACAGGACATAAATGCCTACATGAAAAAATGAAGTACTGAGCGAGTAAATGGTGCAACCTGTATGAATATTAAGACTTTATTTGCAATTTTGATTGGTCCTCTGTATCATTTTCCAGGTCAGCTTAAATACAGTAAAGGGCTCTGTGATTAACAGAAAAAAATAATTAAATATTCGTGCCTCCTAAATTAAGTAAGAACATCTCAGTATCCTGTTTGCAGAAAAGTGGTTTCTGTTCCTTCTTGTTATTCTGTCTAAATATAACTCACAATCTCAATATTGCCTTAAGAGTTCTAATTATATATTTTAACAATGCATTAAAATAAGCCATTTAACTCAACAAACACTATGCATCATCAAATTCGGAGCAAATGAGAAACATAGCTGTCTAATGCCAAGAAGAACCGCTGCCTCATTTTATCAGAGATAGTGATTTATAAATAAAAGCTTGTTTTTGGCTGCAAATCCATGCTTGGAATAGGCTGATAGCTTTGCATTTAATTTGGTTCATTCAGGATCTCCTGTTGTTGCTACGCACAATTAGATTCTGTTTAGTTTACAAGTCTCAGCGTGAATGCAAAAAAGAAATGGGGACACACCGTATACAACAGACGTACCCTACCCTTTTCTGGTCCCTTTAGACAGTCTAGGTTTAGTCAATAAAATGAACACATAAAACTTTCAAACCTCTCATGTACAATATGGGTAAGTAAGTTCATTTTAATTTAAAGTGCTATTCATTACAGATCCTTATTGCAAAAAGACGCTACACTGGTTTAAAGGACAATTATACCTTTAGTACAGTTGTCCTTTGATCAATTACCCCAGCCCTCTAAATTTAGCCCACCTGGTCAAATACTTACCTTTCTCCCTTTTCCGGCGACCATCACTCTGCCAACCTGCCCAGTGCCTCAAAGCCTTTGAAAATAAAACACCCCAGCTGGTCCTCTTCTTACTGCACATGTCTGTCGTGGCCCTAATAATTCCTATAGGTGAGTCGTATGTTGCTGGGTGGCTAGAGAGGCCACCATAAGAACAGCTCACCTATGAAAAAATAAACGGGCCCTTAGAAAGCATGCACAGAAATAAAATAAAAAATTTGTTACACAGGCTGTGTAGCACCAGGTAGGGCTGCCTGGTTAAAAACACTAGAACTGAGGAAGATTAATATTTGACCAGGTGGGCTGCATTCAGGGAGTTGGGGGGAACCATTAAAAGAAAACTGTACTAAAGTTGTAAAACCAGCCACAGTGTAGCATCTTCAGACTTACAAATAGCAAAGATTCAAAAGTATGTGTTATACTCAACCTATTCTTTTAGCATGCCAATTACCTTGAAAAAGTATTCCAAAAATGTAAATGTATTTTATTGGGATTTTATGTGATAGATCAACAAAAAGTGGCACATAATTGTGAAGTGGAAGGAAAATGATAAATGGTTTTCAATTTTCTTTACATATAAATATGTGAAAAGTGTGGCGTGCATTTGTCTAGTGCAGTGTTTCTCAACTCCAGTCCTCAAGGTGCACCAACAGGTCATGTTTTCAGGTTTTCCATTAGTTTGCACAGGTGATTTGATCACTTTCACTGCCTTAGTTATTACCACAGCCGTTTCATCTGAGGAAAATCCTGAAAACATGACCTGTTGGGGCACCTTGAGGACCGGAGTTGAGAAACACTGGTCTAGTGGAACCAATTGTCTTGAGAAGTCACAAAAAGAACAAGGTGGGGAAGTACCTCACCTAAAAGAGATTACTAAGGACCATGCACCTTAAGATAAGGGAACTTTACTACAAAATTACAAATAGAAATACAAAAAACTGGGTAAAAAATTCCCACCACCAGCACCTCAGCCAGAAGAGTTAAAAAAGACAACGTTGTCTAATCAAAATGCAGCTGCAACAATCATCCCAGAAGAAGCTCATGCTGATTGGGCGAAACATATCAGCTGTCACGACACCACGTGATGCAATTTTGCACATCTGCACATGCTCCACGGACTCCTTGAGAAGTGCGGTATCCTTGAGTAAGGCACACTGGGTTGCTGCTATAGAGACCAGACCGGACAAGTGGCTATCGCTCCAGACCCAGAGCAAGACCGGAGCTACTATACCTTACTATTTGTAATTTTGTATTAAAGTTCCCTTATCTTAAGCTGCGTGGTCTTTAGTAATCTTTTAGGTGAGGTATTTCCCCACCTTTTTCTTTTTGTGTTTAACTCTTTGATTACCTGTATCACACCTTGACTGGTGAGTCAGTGACTTTAAGGGATGCTGTGCTTGCTCATACATTGAGCTTTGCAGTGTTTATACCCTAGTGAGTTACTGGCAATATTTTTGTTTTTTGCCTTGAAAAGTCACCTAATTAGTAAATAGAGTCCACCTGTGTGTAGTTTAATCTCAGTATAAATACTGCTGTTCTGTGAAGCCCTCCGAGATTTGTTAGAGAACCTTAGTGAACAAACAGCATCATGAAGGACAAGGGACACCCAGACAGGTCAGGGATAAAGTTGTGGACAAGTTTAAAGCAGGGTTAGGTTATTAAAAAAAATCCCAAGTTTTAAACATCTCACAAAGCACTGTTCAATCTATCATCTGAAAATGGAAAGAGTATGGCACAACTGCAAACCTACCAAGACATGTCTGTCCACCTAAACTGACAGCCTGGGCAAGGAGACTATCAATCAGGGAAGCAGCTAAGAGGCCCATGGTAACTCTGGAGGAGCTGCAGAGATCCACATTTCAGGTGGGAGAATCTGTCCACAGGACAACTATTAGTTGTGCACTCCACAAATCTGGCCTTTATGGAAGAGTGACAAGAAGAAAGTCATTGTTTAAAGAAAGCCATGAGAAGTCCTGTTTGCAAAAAGCCATGTAGGGGACAAAGCAAACCTGAAAGAAGGTGCTCTGGTCAGATGAGACCAAAATTTACCTAATTTTGGCCTAAGAGCAAAACGCTACGTGTGGCAGGAAAACTAACACCGCACATCACCCTAAGCACACCCTCCCCACCGTGAAACATGGTGGTGGTGGAAGCATCATGTTATGGGGATGCTTTTCTTCAGCAGGGACAGGGAAACTGGGCAGAGTTGATGGGAAGATGGATGGAGCCAAATACAGGGCAATCTTAGAAGAAAACCTGTTAGAGTCTGCAAAAGACTTGAGACTGGGGCTGAGGTTTTCCTTCCAGCAGGACAACGACCCTAAACATACAGCCAGAGATACAATAGAATGGTTTAGATCAAAGCATATTCATGTGTTAGAATGGCCCAGTCAAAGTCCAGACCTAAATCTAAATTGAGAATCTGTAGCAAGACTTGAAAATTGCTGATCACAGACGCTCTCCATCCAATCTGACAGAGCTTGAGCTATTTTGCAAAGAAGAATGGGCAAAAATGTCACTCTCTAGATGTGCAAAGCTGGTAGAGACATCCCCAAAAAGACTTGCAGCTGTAATTGCAGTGAAAGGTGGTTCTACAAACTACAAAGTATTGACTCAGGGGGGCTGAATACAAATGCACACCACACTTTTCAGATATTTATTTGTAAAACAAAAATTTTAAAAAACATTTATAATTTTCCTTCCACTTTACAATTATGTGCCACTTTGTGTTGGTCTATCACATAAAATTCCAATAAAATACATTTACGTTTTTTGTTGTAATGTGACAAAATGTGGAAAATTTTAAGGGATATGAATACTTTTGAAGGCACTGTAGTTAAAATATTTCACTGAGTTTATCCTTCACATTTTCAGTATTATCAGGAATTTATACACAATATCCATCACTGACTTATTCTGTCTACCTCCCTTATATCCCTCCTGCTACATATTGGACTAACATTACAAGAATGCCAAATCTTTCTTAAGTCTTTCTTTATAAAGCGTTTAGAAGCATAGCAGATTGTTAGGTTATGGATGGCATAGGCCATATTAGGTTATGGATGGCAGAGCTTTAGACATCCAGTGATCAACATTTGCAGCACAGTGATGGCGACACTGTAAAACTTATACAAAGTTAATATTATCTTCAGCACCATTTCAGTTCACACATATTAGATGAGCAGGCAGTGGCGGCTGGTGGTAATTGTTTTGGGGGGGCAGCAAACAGTGTACTCGGGTCGGTCCGGTCAGTCCGGTTGGTCGGTGCACTTACCTTAACCACGGGCGGTTTCCCCCGGCTCTTCTCAATGGGAATCATGAGCGGACATCTCCTTCTCCTGCTCAGCGGCTTCCGTCTCCTCCCTCCTCCTCGGCGGCCAATCAGAACGCTTCTCCTTTCGGCCAATTGGGAAACGCGCCTCACGCCCACGCTTCCTGATTGGCGGAGAGGGGAATATTAATTCGCTATTCTAACACACCTGGGTGGACTCCAAGCGCAATGCTCTACGCCCGGAGCCCATCCTATTTTGAAGCCTAGTAGAGCCTCTGGCTCTAATCTGGTGCTTCATAAAAAAAAAGCCCCGCTGCTGTAATTCATTTGCCCGGCATCCTGAAAGGGGCCGCCGCCGGAAGCATGAATAGGGGGTGGTGGCGGCAATGGAAAGGGGAGGCGGTGTCTGTGCACCCTAATGGACGGGCTGCCACTGTGCAGGGGTTTGACCATCACGGCAGATAAAGCTTTGGCTTATTTGTATACACAGTTTAGCTGCTCATAAGTGCCAAAGTCCTTATAGTAGGTCGCTGTTAAAAGCATTTCTCTCCACCAATATAGTTCACGGTTGACATCAAGGCTGGTGTTGGACTGTTCATCCAACATTTGTTAATTAACAGTGCCCACATAAACCAATGGAGATTTCTGCAGAGGCAAATCTATGTTTACAAGGGACATGGCCTAAAAGCTGCTTAAACAGTGGTAAAGCTGTGTGGGCAGTTTTTATTAGGGAAGCAGAGGGACTGGCAGGAACACCAGGGAGTTCACCAGGGACAGCCCGTCCATTAAGGGCGCACGGGTGCCGCGCCCCTATCCATGTGTCCGTCCCCTTGCAGGACGCCGGATGCATGAATTCCAATGGGGGGTGTTTTTTTGAAGCATCTGATTAGAGCCAGAGGCTCTAATAGGCTTCAAAATAAGGAGAATGTGAACCGAGCCCACCTAGGTGTGTCGCAATAGTGAATGAATATTCGCTATTTTAACACTGATCCTCCTCCTGGACAATCAGGAAGTGGGTCTTGAGAGCCCTTGAGACCCATCACCCGAATGGCTGAAAGGACAGGCGATCCTATTGGACACCTAGGAGGAGGGAAGGAGACGCACGGTGGAAGCGAGGAGGAGGAGAGGACACAGAAGCAGCTTCCCGATGCCTGCTTCCCGCCACCTGCCACCTAGATGGGGGAAGTGTCAGACCGACCGGCAGACAGCAAGCGGGTGGTGGGGGGCCCAGGGGGGGGGCAAACACCCAAAAAAAAACACCAGCCGCTACTGGATTTTACACAAAGGAAGCAATGCAAAGAAAACAGGATACTTTTTCATACAAGTACATTGTACAGTAGACACGTATCAGGAATATGAAATGTTGGGGTAACAAACGCTTTAAGCCTCCTTTGCTTTCCTCTGGACATGCTAGGTCATTCCAAATTTCCTTTCCCTTATGTCAAGGGTTAGGTATACTAACTAATTTTGTGAAAATAGTGCAGCGCTGCGTATATATAAATATTATATAAACAAATAATTATACATTCAATATATTGGATCCATTTAAATAGGATTTTACACAGCGGTGACAGTTTTGGAAACCTACATATGAACTGTTTTTTTATTTTTCACAAATTGTTTTATTGAATGTATAATTATTTGTTTATATAATATTTATAGATATGCAGCGCTGCACTATTTTCACAAAATTAATAATGCAATAGGTGTGGTGTACCACTATAAGTGTTCAGCAGCTGTGTAGACACTCAGAGGGGTATATTTGATTTTTTTTTTTTTTCACGTCATTATAGGAGTAATTTATTAGCATTGTGGCGCTGATTGTTTTTCTCACAATTTGCAAGGTATACTAACTAGGCTTAAAGCATATTTAAACCCCAAAAACAAAAATGTTATGTAGCTTACCAAACCTTTAAGTGGTTCTAAAGGCAGAAAGTTTTATTTTTTACCTAAATGCTGTTTTTCTTACTCCCTGACCCCCCCCCCATACAGACCATGTAGGCTCTGTTTGCTCTCTTCCTTCTCATTGGTTCAGAGACAGCAGTGGGAGACATTGGCTCAACCACAGCCAGTGACAAGGGAGGGATGGGGCAGTGTCCCGCTTTTTGTATCAAGAGACTTTTTTTTAGTGTTGACCACATTTTTGTGTTGTTCTGTTTTTTCCTGCTCAGGTAGGCTGTTGCTCCACCTGTTTTCCTGGTGAATAGTTGGTTGGTCCTCCAATTTGCTGATTGTCTATCCTGGTCTGGAGCACCAGATTGATCCTTGATATCCTCCTTTTTCTCCTGATAGTTTCCATATTGGTATGGCCCTTTGTTCATCTAGCCTTGATTAAGGTGTTTATTTCTTCAAATCCTCAATTGTGGTGTGATCTATATGTTGTTGGATTCTGAGTGACTGTTGCCAATCCCTCAGTTGGACTGCTTTTGGACGACCAGACTGTTAAAAATCACTGAGCTTCTGTGTTCCAAAATGGATAAAAAAGAAAACAAGATTTTTGTAATTACAGTAAAATCTTTTTCTTGAAGTCCATTGAAGGACACAGGTCTTGCCCTTGTGTATGGTTGGCTCTAAGTACTGCTTGCTCACAAAACTGAGGCATGGGGTTATATGGGAGCTGATCTAATGTAATTTGCCAGTGTCTAAACCTCCTCTAATTGGCAGTATAACAGACTGTTAAAGAATTACTGAATTTCTGTGTCCCTCTAGAGACTTCAAGAAGAAGATTTTATGATAACACACTGTGTCAAGTGAGATTTTTGTACTTATCTCCCTGCCGAAAAAGGTCCCTGAGTTGTTGAGATTTCCAAGAGACGTTGGTGAGTTTCTTAAAATCTCGGGAGAACTGGGCTTTGGCCATGTAGGCTCAGTCTCCAGTGGGCATTCCTCTTTAGGTTCTGACTGTGCTGGGTTTCATAGGTTTTCCCAGGCATCAATCTAGTGTTACTGATTGTTTTGGGGTTTGCTGCATAAGTTACAGTCTCTGGGTATCTTTCTGACATCCTTAGTAGCCCAAAACAAACTTGAAGTGACAGTTCCATTTTAATCAGTCAATTACTGTTGCTTGACACGCTGGTAACTCTTTTGAAATAAATGTATAACAAAACTCTGGCTGAGCACTGTTATACATTTTGATATGTATCCTACGTGACAGCCATTTGACATTTGGTGGCTTTTCAGTAGATTAGAAACAGCACTGAAATATGTAATGACAGAAAACTCTTTGGAAAATTAACACATTATGATTATACTGACTAAGCATGGTTACATTTTTGTTTTCAACCGTAATCTACTGTGAAAAAAAGCAAAACTATACCTTAAAATCACTACGGTATTTTAAAATGTGGCTATTCACCAATAGTTGCTTGGGTGATGTAGAATGCAGCTGTAGAGGTGGTAGAAGAGATAAGGGAACAAGAAACAATGCACTTTGCTGGCTTTTTACTTACAGTATATGCACCTATGTGCTGTGATTTTAATTTTTTTTGGTGGGGGGGGTTGAGTAATGTTCAGATGATCCCCTTATCAGTTTACAGTGCATGCGGAAGTGGTGAAAACAAAAAGACCAACAACAAACAAAATAATAGTAAAAAAGAAATAAATGCGCTACCCAAACACACATAAATATTAACCACCCTAAAGAGGGAAGTGAAGCAGCTGTACTGGAATGTGACAAAATTCTAACAAAATGGAAGGTAATAGTGCAGCGCTACATATAGACCAGTAAAACTGGACTGTAACTCAAATGTGACTATAAACATAAACACAACAGAGGGGGCAGGTTAAATATCCAACCCAATGTACAAAGTGTCCACAACACTAAACTAAGTGATAAGTGTCCAAAAAAGTGAATAAATGGCGTGGAGTGGATGGAGTAATTCTTGCACAGATCTTCACGTGAATGATGACATAAATGTGTGCTTACCGGAAATGTTGGACCCGAATGTCATACGACAGCGGATCGATCAAGCTTAAGAGTATCCCCAACGGCTGTTCACAGGAACATCACCGAATCGCTGATGGATGATTAAATATACCAGCTGGACAATCAGATGACCTCAATCCCGGATGGAACCAAACGGATCGAAAGTTTCTCAAAACTTCAAAACCCTCAGGGCTGGAGATCTCTTTCTGGATCCTGGTACTCGACAGTGGGATACAATCGAGCTTGAATATACAATATTGCCTTTTAATGTATGAACTGTGATCACTTTTTATTTTGTATGTTGGTTTTTTTGATTAAAAACCCATTGTTTTGACCTACACCAGTGGAGCACCATATTTTTTCTTCTCTTTGCATGATTCGGCGAGGAAACGTTTTTTTCAGTTTCTCCATTCGGTCTCCCTGCAATACCCTGGTCGGGGTATTTGTATATTCAAGCTCGATTGTACCCCACTGTCCGGTCGAGTACCAGGATCCAGAAAGAGATCTCCAGCCCTGAGGGTTTTGAACATGATTTAGATCTACAAACAGCAATTGAGATATGTTGCACTGATGAACTTACTGACAAACATATGAAAGCTATGGAGCAGGATAAACTGATTGACAATATCAATGCAGCCTCTAAACAACAGAAAAACTTCAAAAACCACCAGCATAAGTTTCAGCACAAGGGTCACCTACACAACTCACCTGGGATGAAGCCTGCATCATGCAAGTATTGCGGCAATGTGCATGTACGAGAGAAAGAAAAGTGTCCTGCATATGGGAAAATCTGTACTGCATGTGGTAAACCAAATCACTTTGCAAGAGTGTGTCTCTCCAGTAAAATGGAAGCAAGGAAGCTGCACACAATTGAGCAAATGTCAGATCCGGAGAATGCACACCTGCTTAGCACTGATATGGTTTACTCCTCAGAATGCATTGGTGCTGTAAACATAAAGGGCAAAAAATGGTTTGTAAACCTCAGATTAAACAATATAATCCAACCCTGCCAGCTGGACTCGGGTGCAACGTGTGATGTCATGAGTATAAAGGACAAAATGAAACTGGCACCCAGAGCACCCCTTCAGCCTAGTAGCACCAAACTAAAGTTGTATTCAGGGGAACTAATGGAATCATTGGGGCTATTCCAAACAGAATGCAGCATACGTGATTGTATACACAAACTGAACTTTGAGATTGTTGATGCCGATCAGAAACCGCTATTATCAGGTTCAACATGTGAGCACCTTGGACTGATGCTGTTCACCATTCCTGCTGAGCTACATAATGTTGATAATCAGCCTGCAAAATCTCTGACTAGGCCACTGACAAAACAGCAAATTCTTCACACCTACAGTGATGTGTTTGAGGGCCCGATAGTCTCTGTTCCAGGAGAGGTTCGTTTTGAACTTGATCCTACCATTCAACCTGTACAATGTGCCCCACGCAATGTGCCTATCGCCATTAAGCCACTGGTTAAAGCTCAACTAGATAAATATGAAGCTGAAGGACATCTAACTTCAGTAACAGAGCCTACAGATTGGATCAGTAACATGGTTGTTATCAGAAAGCCTGAGAAGATCAAAATATGCATTGATCCCAAGTTTCTGAATATGGCCCTGAAACGGTCACACTACTTAATGCCAACACTCGATGATATTTTGCACAAACTACCTAAAGCACGTGTCTTCACACTTGTGGATGCTAGAGATGCCTTTTTACAGTGCAAACTGGATGAAAAGAGTAGCTACATGACCACGTTCTGGACTCCTTGGGGCAGAAAGAGATGGCTCAAACTACCATTTGGAGTCTCTGTAGCACTGGAGGTATACCAGCGAAAGCAGCATGAACTATTAGGTGGTCTTGACGGAATTGAGCCAATAGCTGATGACATTCTTATAGTTGGCTGCGGCAATACAGATGAGGAGGCTGAGCAAGATCATGATGAAAAGTTAATAGCGCTACTGGATCGTTGTAGGCAGGTGATGCTGAGGCTTAGTGTGAAGAAATTGCAGTTCAAGGTGGAAGAAGTCAGTTTTCATGGACATATCCTGTCTTCACAAGGCTTAAAAGCTGACCCGGATAAGATTAAAGCCATTGTGGACATGCCACAACCTGCTGATGCCAAAGCGGTACAGAGATTTATTGGCTTTGTTACATACCTAGCAAAATTCCTGCCACACTTATCTGAGGTGTGTGAGCCACTAAGACGACTTCTGGACAAAGATGCAGTTTGGCACTGGCTTCCCAAGCATGACCGGGCAGTAGAGGATATAAAACACTTGGTCACCTCTGCCCCAGTGTTGAAATACTATGATGTCACAAAGCCTGTTACCATACAAAGTGACTCCAGTAAAAATGGTCTAGGCTGTTGCCTTTTGCAGAAAGGTCAGCCAGTTGCATATGCGTCCAGAGCTCTTTCATCAGCTGAGCAAAATTATGCTCAAATTGAGAAGGAATATTTAAGCATTGTATTTGCTTGCCAGCGTTTCCATCATTATCTTTATGGACGGAATTCAATTACAGCTGAAACTGATCACAAACCTTTGATAGCCATATTCAAAAAGCCCCTTTTGTGTGCTCCCAAGCGTTTGCAGAGCATGATGCTTACATTGCAGCATTACAACCTCAATGTTGTCTACAAGCCAGGATGTGAAATGTATATCAGCAATACCCTGAGCAGAGCTACGTCAGATAATGTGGCACCTGGAGGTGAGCATGAGCATCGTACAATTTGTCTGCTGGAACAGGAACAACATTTCTTTGCCGATATCAATCAAGCAGACTATCTTAATGTCACAGATCAACGACTACATCAACTCATACAGCACACTGACAGTGATGCAACTTTACAAGCTTTGAAGTCTATTGTTTTGAGTGGGTGGCCAGATGAAAAAGATGCAGTACCTGGAATTGTAAGGGAATACTGGTCCTTTAGAGATGAGATCAGCATACAAAATGGTATCTTGTACAAAGGTCCAAGGGTCATCGTGCCAAAGTCACTGAGAGCAGAGATGTTATTACGCATACACTCCAGCCATATTGGTGGTGAAGCATGCTACAGGCAAGCTCGTGATACTCTTTACTGGCCCAACATGCATGGTGAAATCAAAGACTTTGTCAGTAATTGTCCCACCTGCAATGAATATGCCCATTTGCAACAGAAAGAAACCATGATGTCACATGAGATACCTACACGTCCGTGGCAGATTATCAGTATGGACTTATTCAACTACGCAGGCAAGGAATACCTGCTTTTAGTCGATCATTATTCAGACTTCTGGGAAATAGACCTTCTTCCCGACTTATCCACTGAAGCTACAATTAAGAGGTGCAAGGCTCAGTTTGCACGTCACGGCCAACCAGATACAGTGATCTCCGACAATGGCCCTCAGTTTGCAAGCCTACAATTCAGAAAATTTGCCACTGAATGGGAGTTTGAGCATGTTACTTCCTCACCACGTCATCCACAGGCTAATGGCAAAGCTGAATCAGCTGTAAAGATTGTTAAAAATTTATGCAAGAAAGCACAAAGTGATGGTAAAGACCCATGGAAGGCCATTTTACATTGGAGAAACACTCCGACTGAAGGCATGGATAGTAGCCCGGCACAAAGACTGATGTCAAGGAGATTAAAGACCTCCTTACCAGTATCAAATAGGCTGCTTGAACCCTCTGTTATACAAGGTGTTCCAGAAAAGATAAGGATTAAGAGACAAGTGTCAAAGGCACGATATGACACATCGGCCAGAGATTTGCCAGAATTAAATATTGGAGAACGAATCCGTATAAAACCATTACCTGGAGATCGAACAGGCCGTTGGAGAATAGGTACTTGTCTGCAAAAGGTTGCACCACGCTCCTATCTTGTGGACGTTGAAGGAACTCTCTATCGCCGCAATCGAGTGGATTTGAGAGTGGCAGAGCAGACTGATTCTCAGTATCCCGTTGATAGATCAGACTCACCCATTGACAGTGAGGCATGTACAGAGGGAATGCCTCATACCAACGGCAATGACAGTTCTGGGCAACCAAGTATACCCGACAGCTGTCAAGCGCAGAGCATGCCAGTACGTGATGAGAAGAGCCCAGTAACTTCAGAAAGGGCTAAAGGAATCCTTGTACAAGGGCCAGTCTTCACCCGTAGTGGTAGATGTTCAAAACCACCTATGAGACTTAACCTGTAGAATGTGTTATTGCTTTGTCTCTCTTAAATTTCACAATGTTCATTTATTAACACTAAAAGGGGAAGATGTTATGGATGACATGTTTCTTTAAATGCAACTCTATGGTGCATCTCTGTTGTACTTCTTCCTGTGTTGTGTTTCCTGTTTCCTGCTGGTTCTTTCAGTAAACATGGCTTATGTACAGTAATGGTTTGTGCTGTCTCTCTACATATATCACGACAAACAGGATACTCTTAAGCTTCATCGATCCGCTGTCGTATGACATTCGGGTCCAACATTTCCGGTAAGCACACATTTATGTCATCATTCACGTGAAGATCTGTGCAAGAATTACTCCATTCACTCCACGCCATTTATTCACTTTTTTGGACACTTATCACTTCGTTTAGTGTTGTGGACACTTTGTACATTGGGTCGGATATTTAACCTGCCCCCTCTGTTGTGTTTATGTTTATAGTCACATTTGAGTTACAGTCCAGTTTTACTGGTCTATATGTAGCGCTGCACTATTACCTTCCAACAAACAAAATAGACATTATTTAAAAAAAAATCAAGGTATAATTATTTGGGGGAAAACTACCCTTTGTACTGGATTGCCTCTAAAGCACCGGGGAGGTATAGCACATTACTACTTCTCTACTACAACAACTGGCATGTAAATGGCACCCTCAATTCTCTTAATATCTTCTGGGGCACTGGTAATGCAATGCTCATCAGCATAGGGCTAACAGTTTATACAGAGATTGTGGACATTGTGGGCATCTAATGTGACATGATCCAATGTTTTTCACAAATCCTATTTCTCTTCTTTTCTAATGGATTTTAATTTGAATTAGATAAATTAACTATTTGATTTTTATCAGATGTTGTGACCATGGGCGTCCGCTCCATAGGGCAAGGGAGGGCGTTTGCCCCCCCTGAAATCCAGTGCCGTGATTCTCGGGGAGGAAAACAGCGGGCAGGAAGCAGGGCGGCGGCGCAGCGAATTCAATTAGAACCTCTCTCTCTCTTTTCGGCTGACAGAAAGGGGGAGGGGGCGATCGGGGGAGATATACAGACAGCCCGCAGCTCTCCTCTCCCTGTCACGGCGCCGTTGCCGAGTTCTCTGGTAAATGGAGCAGCGGTGCTGTGACAGGGAGAGGAGAGCTGCGGGCTGTCTGTATATCTCCCCGATCGGCCCCTCCCCCTTTTTTGTCAGCTGAAGCTAAAAGAGAGAGAGAGCGTCTCTAATTGGATTCGCCGTGCCGCCGCCCCACTTCCTCCCCGCTGTTTTCCTCCCCATGATTGGCCACAGCAGAGGGGACTGGGGGCATCATGGGAAATGTAGTCCCTGAAGAGTGGCGGCCCCAGCGTGTCCACAGACACCATGCTACAGCCACCAGCATGCAAGCACTCTGCTGGGGGGGGTGGTTTACAAGAGGAGAAAAGAGAATACTGTGCTGGGGGAAGCCAGAGAGGGAGTCACGCTGTACCGGCACCACCATAGAGCCACGCTGTACCCGCACCACCAGAGAGCCACGCTGTACCCACACCACCAGAGAGCCACGCTGTACCCGCACCACCAGAGAGGGAGCCACGCTGTACCCGCACCACCAGAGAGGGAGCCACACTACCCGCACCACCAGAGAGGGAGCCACGCTGTACCTGCACCACCAGAGAGGGAGCCACGCTGTACCCGAACCACCAGAGAGGGAGCCACGCTGTACCCACACCACCAGAGAGGGAGCCACGCTGTACCCGCACCACCAGAGAGGGAGAAAGACTGAGCCACTGCCAGGGTACAGGCATGCTACACTACTGACTAGAGTCACCCCGGGCAACCCAGAGTGAGGGAACGTCCAGCCAGAGGGATCACTGTTGCGGTTTCACCAGGTCTTGTAAGAGGGCCTGTTGGCCAATATCCATTACTGTTCCTAGGGACTGAGCCATTAGGAAGTGTCTAACCTGATATCCTCCCATCTATGCTGGGGGCAATTATTGCAGAAAATGACACCAAATGCTGGGAGTTTTTAGTGCGGAAACTGACACCAGTGCTGAGGGGGGTCATTATTATGTACACTGTCTGGTACAGATGCTGAAGTTTTTACTCTAGAAATCTGCACCGATGTGGGGGGTTATTATTGTTGCTACTGACACAAATGCTGGCGATTTTTATTGCGGAAACTGACAGCAAAGCTGGGGATTGTTATTGCAGAAACTGGCACTGATCCTGGGGGATGTTATTTCCTTGGAGGGGGGAACTCCATTTTTTATGATATTGTTATTCAAAGTTGCTAGTTGCTTGATAGTTGCATCAGGTTTCTCAAACCTTTGCATGCCTGTGCTTTATGTGATAATGACTAAGCCCCTCCCCTTATTTGTCAAAAAGGGACCGAGCATGGATGACCTTAAAATAATGCCCCCCCCCTGAAAAAAGTTCAGCGGACGCCCATGGTTGTGACTTAGGTTATAGGCACCTAAAAAATCCCAGCTCTTTTCTATTGTATCTTTTCATGTCCTGTATAATATTATCGGAATGCACTGCAAGTGTGAGATTTCCACTGACTAATAATTTCTTGTGTAGTTTATATGGAGAGTGGTTTATACCTGGTATACAAAGTTGGTATTAAACAAGGCGAAATGCACAAAAAACAAAACATGTTCCGCATCTGGTACGCTTAGCCTTACACCTAGTCATTGGCTGAGCGGACCTGATGGGGAACTTTAGAAGGGGCGGGTCTTTTCATGTATTACACAGTGAAGGAAGTTCCCCATCAGGTCCGCCCCCTCGTATGTCAGACCCCGCCTACGTCATTGGCCTGAGCGGACCTGATGGGGAACTTTCTTCACTGTGTAATACATGAATAGACCCGCCCCTTCTCACGTTCCGCATCTGGTCCGCTTAGCCTTACACCTAGTCATTGGCTGAGCGGACCTGATGGGGAACTTTAGAAGGGGCGGGTCTATACATTTAATAGACTGCGGAGGAAGTTCCCCATCAGGTCCGCTCAGGCTCAGCCAATGACGGACAGCGTTGGACATCGGATCGCCGCGGGACACTGGATTTCATCGCTGGAATGTTTTTTTTTTAAATAAAGGACTTTTCCAATGTGTTTGTGTGTTTTTGTTTTTTTTTTACACTTTCTTTGTGAAATGGTAGGGGTACAATGTACCCCTTACCAATTCACATGGGGGGGGCGGGATCTGGGGGTCCCCTTTGTTAAAGGGGTCTTCCAGATTCCGATAAGCCCCCTGCCCGCAGACCCCCACAACCACTGGGCAAGGGTTGTGGGGATGAGGCCCTTGTCCCCATCAACATGAGGACATCCTCCCCATGTTGAGGGCATGTGGCCTGGTAAGGTTCAGGAGGGGGGGCGCTCTCTCGTCCCCCCCTCTTTTCCTGCGGCCTGCCAGGTTGCGTGCTCAGATAAGGGTCTGGTATGGATTTTGGAGGGACTCCACGCCATTTTTTTTTAAAATTTGAGGTGGAGTTCCCCTTAAAATCCATGCCAGACCTGAAGGGCCTGTTATGGATATTTGGGGGGAACCGCACGCATTTTTACTTTTAAATTTGCAGCGGGGTTCCCCTTAATAATTATACCAGACCTGAAGGGCCTGGTAATTGAATTTGGGGGGACCCCCACACTTTCTTTTTTTTTTTTATCAATGACTTTTCTATGTATTGCCGGGAGCCGACAATTCATTAATAGCCGCGAGTGGGTTTTAAATGACTTTTTTTCATTCAGAAATGACACTTTGTACAGGGACAGTTCTAAGCACGGGAAACAAGCACGACTTTACATGCATATTATACACACCCCCCAGGTACGAAATTTAAAGGAATATTTCACTTTTATTGTTTCACTTTAAGCATTATTAAAATCACTGCTCCCAAAAAAACTGCAGTTTTTAAAACTTTTTTTGTATTAATAGATGTCCCCTGGGGCAGGGCCCGGGTCCCCAAACACTTTTTATGACAATAACTTGCATATAAGCCTTTATAATTAGCACTTTAGATTTCTCCCATAGACTTTTCGAATTTGCCGCGAACACCCCAAATTGTTCGAAAGAAGTATTGGGGGATTGAGCATATATTTGCTCAGGGATTTTTAAACGGTGTTCGTTAGAAATGGCTCATTCGAGAGAGTAGATAAAATATAGAAAAAGTTTATTGGTAAATACATACAAAAACACAATGATATGAAATTTGAGAAAGGGGCCATTGACATTCATAAGAGACAAAATGGTCACAGCTAATGACAGGCTAACGTTTCTACGTCACCCCAAATTGTTTGCTGTTTGGCGAACGGGCGAACAGGCAATGTTCGAGTCGAACGTGAGTTCGACTCGAACTCAAAGCTCACCCCTAGTTACAAATTGGCTTAATCAGGTTTGATCCTTAAAGAGAAACTGCAGTCTTCTCACATAATTTGTAATAAGAACATCTTTACTATTTTGAAGCTTCCCTCCAACCACTAAGCATATTATTTTATATATACCGTGATTCTGTACTTGCCAAAACTGCTGCAGAAATGTCCCTCCACTAAGTTTGGATGCAACCATTTTAACTGTGGGCAGCTAAAGCTTCTGCCTGTTCACTTCCTGGATTTACACAGAGGCACACCTCCATCTCTGCAGCTCTCATTGGCCCTCTTATGACTCATCCCCCCTCCCTTCCTGGCAAACTCTCACGAGAGTGAGAAAGCTGTGCATGATGTCATAAGCCTAGGCTAATGACCAGACAAGAAACAGGAGGTGGGCTGTATAAGATATTTACTGGCAGAAAAAAAATATTTTACTATCCAAAGGTAAAACAACAAGGGCAGAAGATTTAATAGATGGAAAGTTGAAAAGAAGTTCTGCTTTAACCACTTAAGGACCGGACCAATACGCAGCTTAATGGCCAGAGGTGTTTTCACAATTTGGCACAGCGCTGCTTTAACTGGAAATTGTGCGGACATGCAATGTTGTACCCAAGCGAAATTTGCGTCCTTTTCTTCCCACAAATAGAGCTTTCTTTTAATGGTATTTGATTGCCTCTGTGATTTATTTATTTTTGCGATATAAATGGAAAAAGACTGAAAACTTAAAAAAAAAAATGATGATATTTTCTACTTTTTGTTATAAGAAAAATCGAATAAACTTAAAGCGGGGGTTCCGCGGCAGATTTTTTTTTTTTTTTTAAACATTCTATGGGGATTAACACATAAAAGGTACACTCACTTCTTTGGTCTCCCCAAGTATCCGCTGTCCGTTTTCGTTCGAAAAACGGAGTTATAAAAATCCGTTCCTGTGATTTTCCATTTTGCTTGTGGGCATTGTGAAGCCCACAAGCAAGCATTTCCTGGAAGCGGTGAATGCCATCCCAGCATTCACCGCTCATTCTCGCACCTGCTCATTGTTTATGGCGAGTAGCGCCGTAAACAAACTGGTTGCCATCACAACGGGCGGCGTCAATGATAGTTCACGCCCAATTGTGATGGTATGCAAGAAAAAAAAAAACTGACACGGCTCAGTAGGGGATAGAGCGCGTCACTTAGTATGTGAAATCTCTTGAGATTTCGCTGCTCGGCGTTCCACAATGTATTTTGGGAAGCACGACACTGTGCTCCCAGAATACATTGCAGCGAACTCCCAACTTGCATTGCGGTGCCGGGGAAAGGCTTAGACGTGCCTACTCCCGCGGGAGATGAATCCCGGAAGTCTGTATTGGAATCTAAATACTACGGTATTTATATATTTATAAAAACAGTCGCCTCCCTTTTAATGATGTATATAGTGCATTGATTGATTAGGAATATAGTTGATATTTTCGGTGAACCTCCGCTTTAATTTTAGTCATACATTTAGGCCAAAATGTATTCAGCCACATGTCTTTAGTAAAAAAAATGTCAATAAGCGTATATTTATTGGTTTGCGCAAAAGTTATAGCGTCTACAATCTAGGGTACTTTTTCTGGAATTTACACAGCTTTTAATTTATGACTGCCTATCTAATTTCTTGAGGTGCTAAAATGGCAGGGCAGTACAAAACCCCCCCAAATGACCCCATTTTGGAAAGTAGACACCCCAAGGAAATTGCTGAGAGGCATGTTGAGCCCATTGAATATTTTTATTTTTTTGTCCCAAGTGATTGAATAATGACAAAAAAAAATAATAATTACAAAAAGTTGTCACTAAATGATATACTGCTCACACATGCCATGGTTATATGTAGAATTGCACCCCAAAATACATTTTGCTGCTTCTGCTGAGTATGGGCATACCACATGTGTGGGACTTTTTGGGAGCCTAGCCGCGTACGGGCCCCCGAAAACCAAGCACCGCCTTCAGGATTTCTAAGGGCGCAAATTTTTGATTTCACTCCTCACTACCTATCACAGTTTCGAAGGCAATAAAATGCCAAAATAGCACAAAACCCCCCAAATGACCCTATTTTAGAAAGTAGACACCCCAAGGAAATTGCTGAGAGGCATTTTGAGCCCATTGAATATTTTTTTTTGTCCGAAGTGATTGAATAATGCCAAAAAAATTAAAAAATTACAAAAAGTTGTCACTAAATGATATATTGCTCACACATTCCATGGTTATATGTGGAATTGCACCCCAAAATACATTTTGCTGCTTCTCCTGAGTATGGGGATACCACATGTGTGGGACTTTTTGGGAGCCTAGCCGCATACGGGACCCCGAAAACCAAGCACCGCCTTCAGGATTTCTAAGGGCACAAATTTTTGATTTCACTCCTCACTGCCTGTCACAGTTTCGAAGGCCATAAAATGCCAAAATAGCACAAAACCCCCTCAAATGACCCCATTTTGGAAAGTAGACACCCCAAGCTATTTGCTGAGAGGCATGGTGAGTATTTTACAGCTCTCATTTGTTTTTGAAAATGAAGAAAGATAATAATTTTTCTTCAATTTTCAAAACTTTGTGACAAAAAGCGAGATCTGCAAAATACTCACCATACCTCTCAGCAAATAGCTTGGGGTGTCTACTTTCCAAAATGGGGTCATTTGGGGGGGGGGGGGTTTTGTGCCATCTGGGCATTCCATGGCCTCCGAAACTGTGATAGGCAGTGAGGAGTGAAATCCAAAATTTACACCCTTAGAAAGCCTGAATGCGGTGCTTGGTTTTTGGGGTCCCTTACGCGGCTAGGCTCCCAAAAAGTCTCACACATGTGGTATCCCCGTACTCAGGAGAAGCAACAGAATGTATTTTGGGGTGTAATTCCACATATGCCCATGGCATGTTTGAGCAATATATCATTTAGTGACAACTTTGTGCAAAAAAAATTAAAATAAATTGTCTTTTTTTCGCAACTTGTGTCAACATATAAAATATTCCATGGACTCGACATGCCTCTCAGTATATAGCTTGGGGTGTCTACTTTCCAAAATTGGGTCATTTGGGGGGGTTTTGAACTGTCCTGGCATTTCATACACAACATTAGGAAGCTTACATCCACTCTTCTAACCACTTGAAGACAAAGCCCTTTCTGACACTTTTTGTTTACATGAAAACATTTTTTTTTCTTTGCAAGAAAATTATGTTGAACCCCCAAACATTATAAATTTTTGTAAAGCAAAGGCCCTACAGATTAAAATGGTGGGTGTTGCATTTTCTTTTCCACACAGTATTCGCCCAGCGATTTTTCAAACGCATTTTTTGGGGAAAAAATACACTTTTTTAAATTTTAATGCACTAAAACACACTATATTGCCCAAATGTTTGATGAAATAAAAAAGATGATCTTAGGCCGAGTACATAGATACCAAACACAACATGCTTTAAAATTTCGCACAAACGCGCAGTGGGGACAAACTACATACATTTATAAAAGCCTTTAAAAGCCTTTACAGGTTACCACGTTAGATTTACAGAGGAGGTCTACTGCTAAAATGACTGCCCTCGATCTGACCTTTGCGGTGATACCTCACATGCATGATGCAATTGCTGTTTACATATGACGCCAGACCGATGCTTGTGTTCGACATTTCTCAAGAGCAGGGCGGGACAGGGGTGCTTTTTTTTTTTTTTTTATTAATTTTGCTTTTTTATTTTATTTTTAAACTGTTCCTTCCATATTTTTTTTTATCATTTTTATTGTTATCTCAGGGAATGTAAATATCCCCTATGATAGCAATAGGTAGTGACAGGTACTCTTTTTTTGAAAAAACTGGGGTCTATTAGACCCTAGATCTTTCCTCTGCCCTCAAAGCATCTGACCACACCAAGATCGGTGTGATAAAATGCTTTCCCAATTTCCCAATGGCGCTTTTTATATCCGGGGGGGGCATTCCTTCCACTGCTTGTAAAAGCAGTCCAGAGGCTAATTAGCCACTAGGATTGCTTTTACATGAAAGCCGGCTGCTGGCTGAAAAGAATGATACCAAGATGATACCTAAACCCGCAGGCATCAATCTGGTATAACCATTCAAAGTCCAGCAACATACCAGTATGTTGCTGGTCCTTGTTGGACATGTATTGTAATCTTTTTTTTCATGCAGCCTGTTGGCTGAACGAAAAAAAGAGATTGATCTGTGGGTATGCCCACCATTAGAATACCTCCCTTCATCCACCCACTTCTAATGATGGGCATACATGTGAAAGGTTCTGGTTCTGTTTGGTTCTGTTGGACCTTCTTGGCTCGAGCTGGACTCAGGATCTGTGGAAGTCTCTCTGACCGGTCGGATATTCAAGACACCAATAAACAGTGAATGGTATACTAGAATATGTGTTTTAATGGTTACATGTCCTTTTTTACACACAGCGAGAAAAGTTGCCTCCCTCCTATGGGCCTATCAGCAATAAGCAAAAACCTCATGAGTTGGACAAAAATAAATTCTAACAGGTTTTTTTACTTCTGCAAAAGCGGTCAGTTAACATACGTCAATTGTGGTCAAACTAGACATGTTCTGACATTTGAAACAGGAAGATAAGAAACGCCAGATGTCAGTGTGGTCAATCTGTCAGTTAAAAAGCAGAAGTGAGATAAACTTTTTCCCGGAAAAGGCCTAACCACAAAGTCACATTTCATGCTTGTCAGTTACACAGAAGAAAGATTAGCCTGACCACACATCTTGTTCACACTCATGTCAGAGAAACATTATTGTAAAATATATATATATTTGAGGAGAACTCTAACCATGAATATTGGTTCATGATCTTCTTATACCTTACAACCCCTCCTTATGATCATGGCTTCAAGAATTGAAGCCCATCGATCATTGGATTATTAAGGACGACAGGTGGTGTGCCGTTTAGGAGAGGGGTGAAGTTTAGAGGTACTGCCATTAGGGGGATCCTAGCAGTGCTAGGATGGAGTTTACTACATATCCAACATTTTCCATATCCTGATTTTTGAGCATAAGCATACTTAAATTTAAGCAGCAGCATTTTACCACTAAAATTGTCTTCCATACTTCTTTTTGGTCTGTTAGAATTATCTGACCAACAGTGTCCTATGATTATGAGTATTAAAATAAACAATGTAATCATTAAGGAAAAAAGAAAAAGTTTTGCCGAAGTGACCCCTCCTTTTTGACCATTAGTGTCTATGGGTATGGAACTCTGAGTTTCTTGTTTTTTATGGTCCACTAGGGAGTATTTTCCAGATCCTTTTCTGGAATACTCTCCAGAACAGAGGTCTTTGTCTTCTCCTTCACCTTCTTCCAGTTTCCCTTCGGAAATGTCTTTAGTCTGGATGCATGGATCCATTGTGGTCCTTGATCTGTAAGAACGGCTGTTCTGGCAACCTTCAGAATTTCAAATGGTCCTTGGAAGATAGGGCCTGTTTTTTTCCGGACGGCAAGTTGTTTTATCAATACTTTGTCTCCTGGGATATACGGATATGTAGGCTCTGTGGAGAGAGGAGGGAAAGTGACAGCAACCTTGTCCTCTGTTTCACTAAGGCTACTTACCAGATGTTTCACGTACTCTTCCTGTAAAGAATAAAGATTAACCTCCTCTCCCTCATCAGGTTTCCTCTGTGCTGGCCTACCCATAAGTATCTCAAAAGGAGATATTCCTGTTCTGTGGCGGGGTAGTCCTGATTTGATATAAGACTGCTGGCAAGTAATCTAACCAGTTTTTCATTGTGCCACCTGTTGCTTTTTTCAATTTGTCTTTTATGGTTCTGTTCATTCTTTCCTCTACTCCTGAACTCTGTGGGTGGTAGGGAATGTGCAGCTTCCATTGGATGCCTAGAATTTTTACTAGCTCCTTCACTAAGGCCGAGGTAAATGCTGGACCTTGATCTGACCATATAGTGTCCGGAAGGCCAAACCTACAGATCCACTGATTTATTAGTACTCTAGCTGTCTCTCCTGTGGTAGGGATTGCTTCTACCCATTCTGTAAATCTGTCAACTATAACCAAAAGATATTCTAAATTGCCCTTCTGTGTGGGGACTTGTGTGTAATCTAGGGATTCTATCATGTGGTGCACCCCTTTTATTCCCTATTATTCCCTCCTTGGTTGACCAAAGTCCAGTAGGATCTTTTGTCAACCCGTGTACCCATATCTGCTGTCAATGTAAATGTTTACATCTTTTCCTTCAAAAATCTGACAAACCATAGTTATAGCAATGAGTTCTGCAATCTGGACTGAACTAGCATTCAGAGATTTGGCTTCAATCATTACATCTGGCAATTTGAACAATGGCATAACCAGTTTGATAAGTTTTGTCATCAGGTCGGGAGCAGCTGCCATCTACATAAACATTTTCCGCATTTGGATACGGAACATCTGTGAGGTCTGGTCTAGGGAGGGTAGTTTCTGCAAGTACCTCAGTGCAATCGTGTTCCTGAGTGTAATAACCTAATGGGCTTTGAGGTTTCTGAGCAATATAATCTCATAGCCGCTGCACCTTTGCGTTGTCATGTGTTGTGTGTTCATGTTTGTCATGAGGTGTGTAGTATACAGTGTGAGGTCATGTCCCAGAACCACCTTTGAAGCCTCTTGTACTGCCATTGCACAGGCTGCTACGGCCTGTAAGCAACGTGGCATACCTTGAACTTGATCTGGAAGTTTCTTTGAGATGTATGATACGGGTCTCAGAGAATTCCCATGTGATTGTGCTAGGACCGCTGCAACCATAGGTCCAGATACCACACAGTACAATGAAAAAGGCCCTGCGCACTCTATAAGTCCCAATGCAGGGGCTTGCCTTAGAGAGCTGATTAAGGCTGTGAAAGCCTTAACCCTCTCTGTTGTCCAATCAATAAACTTTGGGGCATCCTGCAGGGTAGCAGACCTTAGGATAGAATCATACTAAGAGCAATCAGGTATCCACTGCCTGCAGTATATTATGGACCCTAGGAAAGAGAGAAGCGCTGACTTGTCTCTTGGTGGACTCCAGGAGGACAGTGCCTTGACTCGAGCTGGTGACACCAAACGTTCAGTTCGGATTATACACCCCAAGTACTCAACCTGCGACCTGCACCACTGGATCTCTTTGCGAGACACCAAGTGACCTTTTGAGGCGAGGTGAGTTAGTAGGTGCTCTGAGTCCTCCGCACAACTGACCTCATTTTCATTACACAGCAATAGGACATCCACATACTGAAGCAACACTGAGCCTTCTTTTGGTACCCAATCGCTCAAAGATCGATTCAAGACCATGGAGCACGCTGCAGGACTGTTTGCAAAGCCTTGCGGGAGCCTAGCCCAGGTTTAAAGTAATTTTGGGCTTCCTCTGCAACAGGTATGGAAGAGAACGCGATACTTAAATCAATGACCATGTAGATCTTGGACGTTGCCGGTATCTCACAAAATATTGTAGCAATATCCGCAACAAAAGGTGGAAGGGGGACAATAGCTTTGTTCAGGGCCCTTTGGTCCTGTGCAAAGTGCCATTCACCACTGGCTTTGACTGGGTGAATGGGGGTGTTCCAGGGACTGATTGTATGTTTCAGTATTCCTTCTGCTAAATATTGCTTTATTTGTGGTGCTATGCCTGCAGTTTTTCCTTCTGACAGGGGATATTGTTTTTGGTAATGTACTAGTGCTCCTTCCCCAATGATGGGCTTGTATGGTGTACAATGTATGCAGTGCCCATATAGGGTGTGCTTCAAGGTGTGCCGGTAGTAACATAAAGTACCCTCTAAAATCCTGTCTCTTTTTTGGGTTAGACAAATCACAGATTTCTGATGTAGCTAGCAGGCCCCCATCTTTTGTAAATTTGATGTGAATGTTTAAACTTGACATTAAGTCTCTTCCCAGAGGAAGTGGTCAGTCAGAATGGCAAAACTCATTTAAAAAGATGTTGGTCATGAACTGTACCAACGGGCAATCTGCCTCTTCCCATATTACCCCTGCGGTTAGCTGCCCTACTTGTTCCTCTCCTAAGGGGGCATTCTGACTTCCAATGTCCCATGTCCCTGAATGTGAAACAACCCTGCTGGTTATCCTGGGGATATGCTTGGTATTGTACTTGTTGGGATTGTTGGGGAACTGGTTGTGTATAAGGGACAACCATTTGTGCAGCAGCTAACTGCGGGCTTTCTATCTGTTCGGGGTTAAATGAGGGAAATACCCCTCCTTTTGTAGTGAATAAGCCAGAGGATGCACGCTTTTTTTAATGTCTTTGAGAAAGGCATCAGGTTTTAATGTTGACTAATTGGGGGTAATTAATTTAAGTAACTGTGTTGTTTTGGGATCTCCCCCGGACATGACTGTGCTCACATACAGTTCAGGGTTCTCCATTCCTGTATCTTTGTATAACTGGTGTACCCATTTACAAAATGAATAAAAGTTTTCTCCCGGTCCCTGCTTTGCAGTGCACATTATCTGCAAAGCGCTCTCTCCTTTGTAACTTTACTGCCAAACAGCTGCCACACCTGCCCAAAATGATTCCCATTAGACTTGTGCAATTTGTTTCGTAACGAATCGAAATTCGTCTGAATTTAGCAACTTTCGGACATTCGGAAGTATTCGAATTTCCGAACAAAGCAATTACGAATAAAACCGAATCCGAAATAAATTATATCGCAAATAGCGAATGCCCGAATGTCTTCGGTATAATTGGTTATGAAAAAAGTTACGAATGTACGAATCTATTCGAAGCACAATAACACTCTGCTCTGCTCTCTGCTTCTCTCTCACCGTGCTGAACTCCCTCTCAAAATGGTGTACAGGGGCGGAGGCTATAGCCGCATGTAAAAAACTAAAGTAAAATACGAGATTTCGAATCGTTACAAATAACCGCTATGTATTTAGAAAAGTACAAATCCATTCGAAGCACATTAGGCATAATAGGCAGCGTCGTTGTGAGAGAGACACGGAAAATTACGAATCAACGAACCCAAAAAAAGTTACAAAAGTAGGAGTTGTGTCCAGAATCAACGAAAAACAATGTGCCCTATCGAAAGTACGAATTAGTCCGAACACGAACAATTCCGTCTAGCAAAATTACGAACGATTACGAATCAACAGGACCCAAAAGAAACGAACCGAAACTAAACACATTTTTCCGTTGTGCACAAGTCTAATTCCCATCCCTTTGCCTTTTTTAAAGGGGTCATTATCAGCAAATAATGTCTTAACTTCTACATCGCAGATGGGATCTGGATCCACTGTCTGTATTATTATTTCACAGTCATCGGCATTCATGCCAGTGCCTGCGCAATGTCTCTGTAAGAACAGAGCTGCCTCTCTGGGGTGTTTGCGTGGCTTTGGGCAAAAGATCTTTAATACCCCTTAACGTCCCGAGGGGGAGTGGGATATGGACCGGGGTTTCTCCCATGTGAATAACTGGGAATTTGAGGGCTTCTATCCCCGAGGTCAAGCCACCCACTGCCTCATCATCCTTATCCTCCTCAGCTTTTCTTCTATCACTTTTTCTTCATCTTCCTCTTTTTTTAATACACTGTTCTTCCTCCTTTACTAATTGACTTAAACGTTCCTTTATCTGTCTTCTATCGTCCCCCTCCCGTAACCAATTAGTTCCCTTTTGTTTAGCTATGGTTAATACTCCTGCTATAACATTTGAATCTAACGAGGGGTATATTTTCTTTGGGACAAGGGATTCATCTTTTACCATAGCATATGGAGGGGGTTTTTCTTGATAAAAATTAGGGGGAGCTGATGGACTTCCTATTGCGTCTTCTAATTGCTCTTTCTTTTCCATTTTTACACTTGTATATTTCTTTCTATATTCCTTCATACCCTTTGCCCAAATCTTACAACATTTAGTCATGTAATCTTTGTCAAGGTCTTTTATGGGATAATTATACTGTTTATGTTGGCCACATATTCTGGTCACTTCCTCCCACTCTTCCTCGGAACATGATCCGTATTCCCCCAAACATGGCACTTCTAACTGATGTGCTCTTTTTAAAACTAGTGACCAAAAAGGATCAGTATAATTTTTCCCATAATTGACTTTAATGTAATCAATCGGAGAGGGTTGGTGCTGCTTACCTTCAGCTTCCTTTCCTGCTTGATTACCCATTATAGCAAACAATAATACTTATACTTTAAAATTAAAAAATTTCTGTCTTGCTTTCTCCATTTCGTTCCAGGGGCGGAAAATGTCCTTAAACTTATGACAATTTATAGATTTATGACAAGGAACCCAGTGTTCTCCTTTTTTTTGGTATATAATCAGACACTGGATTTCAGCCACACTTAGGCCCTCGAGTGTCAAACTATATGATAAAGAATTATGTATATTAAATCTTAACATATGTTGTTTTGATCCCTGGAACATAGGACCCTTGCCAATTTTGACATGATACCCCCCTGGAACAATTGCCACTAATGACGTGGTCTTCCCTTTATAAGCAAACAATAAACCAGTTTTACATTCAGGACAACAATATACAGTCGACATTTAAAAAGGTAACCCTTTTTGTGTACACCTTTAGATATAGAGTTTCCACAGATCCGTCCTATGTAGAGAAGAATTTAAGATTCTTCCTCAATCTAATAACCTGGTCTGGCCAACCTAGCGAGACCCTCTGTATCTATTCTAAATCTACCTTTCAATCTTAACAGAGTCCCAGAAAACGTGTAGTTTTCTCGAGAGTCTACTTTATGGTGAACCAATTGACAAGGCAAGACTGTTGTTCCCAATAATAATTAAAGGGGGTCTTACCTGTTCAATTGGATCATCCCACTTCTGACACCACTGAAAGGTTCTGGTTCTGTTTGGTTCTGTTGGACCTTCTTGGCTCGAGCTGGACTCAGGATCTGTGGAAGTCTCTCTGACCGGTCGGATATTCAAGACACCAATAAACAGTGAATGGTATACTAGAATATGTGTTTTAATGGTTACATGTCCTTTTTTATACACAGCGAGAAAAGTTGCCTCCCTCCTATGGGCCTATCAGCAATAAGCAAAAACCTCATGAGTTAGCCAAAAATAAATTCTAACAGGTTTTTTGACTTCTGCAAAAGCGGTCAGTTAACATACGTCAATTGTGGTCAAACTAGACATGTTCTGACATTTGAAACAGGAAGATAAGAAACGGCAGATGTCAGTGTGGTCAATCTGTCAGTTAAAAAGCAGAAGTGAGATAAACTTTTTCCCGGAAAAGGCCTAACCACAAAGTCACATTTCATGCTTGTCAGTTACACAGAAGAAAGATTAGCCTGACCACACATCTTGTTCACACTCATGTCAGAGAAACATTATTGTAAAATATATATATATTTGAGGAGAACTCTAACCATGAATATTGGTTCATGATCTTCTTATACCTTACAACATGCACCATTTATATATGCCGAAGCATGGGGGCATCCTCCCGCAAAAGTTATGCCGCGTACACACGGTCGGACTTTTCCACGGGCAAGCCTCCGTCGGAATTTTGACCTTATGTACGCGGCATTAGGAGCAAAATCGCTCCTCCGCCCCTGCTGCCCCCATGCTTCGGCATATATGCTTTTTTTTTTTTTTAACTGTGGTGGTGAAATCACCTCCTACAGCACTGGAGTTGCAGGGATCAGGCCTGTCTCTGCAAACGCTGCAGTTATGTGTGTTGTGTTTTGTAAGTGACAGTGATCGATCAATACTGCACTTGGGTGGCCTGGGCTGGACGGAGGGGCAAAACGCAGGTGCTAGCAGGTATCTGGGCTGATCCTGCTAACACTGCGTTTTTGGGAACCCTAAACTGCTGGGGACGCTGGTATAGATCTGATCAGATCAGATATTGATCTGTTCAGATACTATACCACTAAGGGAGGTGTATGCTTCACGCGTGGGTGTTAGCGTTACTGGCACTAACCTGACGCTGCCTGGGGTGTAACGCAGACCCTCTCTGACGCTAAAACCTAATTGATATCACCCACCGGGCGATCAGGGGGTTAAACCTTTATTGGGTTATATATGGCGGGTGCCCTGACACTATAAAAAGCAAACTAACTAACCAGCGTCACCCGTAACACTTATATGGTGATCACTGGTGAAAGGGTTAACTAGGGGAAATCAGGGGGTTAAACCTTTATTAGGTAATATATGGGGGTAAACAGGAACAAAAAAGTCTTCTGGATAGCAGCACTCCAAAAATAAAAGCCTTTATTTAAAAATTTAGGAATGCAAAGGCTTTTATTTTTGGAGTGCTGCTATCCAGAAGACTTTTTTGTTCCTGTTTGCTGATATTGGCATTGCTTGCACCCTTGGCTGCTGGGAGGAGGTAATTTGGAGGGTTTCTACACCTGAGCGGCTTCCTTTTCTCTGCTTTTCTAATATATGGGGGTACCTGACGCTATAAAAACCTGCGGCGAACCTAAAAAAAATAACTGACTACCTAGCGGCACCAGCATAACTAATACAGCGATCAGAAAAACGATCGCTTAGTGACACTGGCAAAAGGGGGTGAAAGGGTTACCTGGGGGGCGATCAAGGGGTTAAACCTTTATTAGGTAATATATGGGAGTACCTGACGCTATAAAAATCTGCGGCGAACCTAAAAAAAATAACTGGCTACCTATCGGCACCACGACACTAATACAGCGATCAGAAAAACGATCGCTTAGTGACACTGGCAAAAGGGGGTGAAAGGGTTACCCTGGGGGGGCGATCAAGGGGTTAAACCTTTATTAGGTAATATATGGGGGTACCTGACGCTATAAAAACCTGCGACGAACCTAAAAAAAATAACTGGCTACCTATCGGCACCACCGACACTAAGACAGCGATCAAAAAAACGATCGCTTAGTGACAGCGGTGCTAGGGGGTGAAAGGGTCACCTGGGGGGCGATCAAGGGGTTAAACCTTTATTAGGGGGCAGGTTAGGGGGCTACACTGGACCTAAAACTAACTGCCCTGACACTTTTACAGTCACAAATGTCACTGATTGCAGTGATCAGTAAATAAATGGTCACTGCAATCAGTGACACTGTGACTGGGGGCTGGGGGGTGATCTGGGGGTGTCTGGGGGGGCCTGGGGGGGGGCGATCGTGTGCCTATGTAAGCTGGTGTCAGTGTGCTGTTTAGTGCACTAATCTGTGTGTCTTCTCTCCATGGCGCTCGGTATATGTGAGCGCCGCAGGAGAGATGACATCACTTCCTCCTGCCTGTGTAAACATTACACAGGCAGAGGAAGCTTTTCATTCGCCAGGAGCGATCGCGAGGGGGTGGCCAGAAACGAATGGCGGCCCCCTCATCACGGATCGCTCCCGAAGCGATCCCGGCCGCTCACTGTACTGGAGGGGGGTCCGATGGGACCCCCCACCCATACGAAGGCAGGCACGTACAGGTACGTGAGTTTGCCTGTCCGTGTCATTCTGCCGACATATATATACAGTGAGCGGTCGTTAAGGGGTTAACCACTTCAGCCCCGGAAGGTTTTACCCCCTTCCAAACCAGGCCATTTTTTTGCGATATGGCACTGCGTTGCTTTAACTGACAATTGCGCGGTCGTGCAATGCTATACCCAAATACAATTTATGTCCTTTTTTCCCCACAAATAGAGCTTTCTTTTGGTGGTATTTGATCACCTCTGCGGTTTTTATTTTTTGCGCTATAAACAAAAAAAAAAACAATATTTTTTACTTTCTGCTATAAAACACATCCCATAAAAAAAGTAAAAAAAAATCGAATTTCTACATCAATTTAGGCCAATATGTATCCCTTCTAGACTGTAAGCTCTATCGAGCAGGGCCCTCTGATCCCTCTGTATTGAATTGTACTGTGATTGTACTGTCTTCCCTGATGTTGTAAAGCGCTGCGCAAACTGTTGGCGCTATATAAATCCTGTATAATAATAATAATAATTCTGCGACATGTTTTTAGTATAAAAAAAAATCCCAATAAGCATATATTGATTGATTTACCCAAAAATTATAGCATGATACAAACTATGCGATAATTCTTATGGACTTTTTATTTTTCTTATTGTTTTTACTAGTAATGGTGGATATTAGGGATTTTTTGCGGGATTTCAGGGGACTAAGTGACACCAATACAGTGATCAGTGCTAAAAAAAAATGCACTATCACTGTACTAATGACACTGGCAGGGAAGAGGTTTACATCAGGGGCGATCAAAGGGTTAAGTGTGCTCCTAGGGAGTGCTTTCTGACTGTGGGGGAAATGCTGTGACAGGAGGAAAACAGAGGTTTGTGTTTCTGCTTAGCACTTTCTGCTTAGCACACAAGATCTACAATTTCTTCCCTCACAGAACGGCGGTCTGCCTTGTTTACATAGGCAGACCACTGTTCTGCCTCTCCTGTGAACGATCACAGTGGGAGCAGGTCGCTCCCCAAACCTTGTGCACAAAATCACATACAGGTATGTGATTTTGTGCAGCCGAGCCGCCTTGCCCCAGTATATATGCGGTGGGTGGTCCGGAAGCCGTTAAAGTAGTTGTAAAGGTAAAGAACAATTACAGCCAGCTCCTCTGTTTTATTAATCTTTCCTACACTGTGGAAATGTTTTTTAAAACAATGCCTGTAAATACCTTATCTTCAATCTCTTTTGGCCAGTCATGTGAACCCCCGCCACTCTATTCCTCCGATCTATGGCCACATAGGGAGGGGCCGGGATCCCCTCTGACGTCAGCCGGGGAGGTCACGTGACTGCTCTGTTGGCCATTCAGCCTCTCCTGCTATAGCCCTTAGATGGGGGAGGAGAGGGGCTGGAGGTCACGTAACCGGCCAGAATAGATCGAAGATAAGGTATTTACAGGCATCGTTTTAAAAAAACATTTACACAGTGTAGGAAAGATTAATAAATCAGAGGAGCTGGCTGTAATTGTTCTTTACCTTTACAACCGCTTTAACCACTTCCAGACGATGGAGGGACGTAAACTGACTACGGTAATCATGGATCAGCAGCCGTGATTACCGTGGTCAGCACACAGAGGGAGACACAGGAACAGGCAGAATCAGCCAGGTTTGTTACAGCTTAAGCCTCGTACACACGGCCGAGAATCCCGTCGTAAAAAAAACGTTGGTTTTCTCGATGAGATTCTTGTCAAGCTTGACGGGATTCTTGTCAAGCTTTCCTTGCATACACACTGTCAATAAAAAATCTCGTCGTTGTAAAGAGCAGTGACGTACAACACGTACGACGGCAGTATAAAGGGGAAGTTTGATTTCAATGGCGCCACCCCTTGGGCTGCTTTTGCTGATCTCGTGTTACCGCGTGTTAGTAAAAGTTTGGGGAGAGACGATTTGCGCTTTTCAGCCTCGTGCTTTTCAGTCCGTTACAGCATGATGAATGTGCTATCTCCATTACGAACGCTAGTTTTACCAGAAGGAGCGCTCCCGTCTCATACTTGATTCTGAGCATGCGCGTTTTTTTAAGATTCGGAAAAGCATACACACGACCGGTTTTCTCGACGAGAATCCCAATGAAAAAAATGAGAATCCTGACGAGAAAATAGAGAGCAGGTTCTCTATTTTTCTCATCGAGATTCCCGGCAGTTTTCTCAACAAGAAACCATACACACAAACGGTTTTCTCTGCAAGAAAGGTCTCCCAACAGTTTTCTTGACGTTTCTTGCAGAGAAAACCGGTCGTGTGTACAAGGCTTTAGAAAGGGGGAGATTAGACAGCACAAGAACTGTGCTGTTTAATCTGCTATAAGGGAACGGGAGCTCTTTTTTTTTTTAGGGTTATGTCTCGTACACACGATCGCGATTTCCGAAGAGAAAAGTGTGATGTCAGCTTTTTGTTGCGAATTCTGACCGTGTGTATGCTCCATCGCACTTTTTTTGTGAGAATTTCCGACAAGAAAAGATTGAGAGCAGGTTCTCTTTTTTCGTGACGGGAAAAATTCCCATCGGGAATCTCGATCGTCTGTATGCAATTACGACGCGCAAAAAAACACGCATGCTCAGAATCAAGCATTAGAGCCAAACTGCCTATTGAACTTCATTGATCTCGGCTCGTCGTACGTGTTGTACGTCACTGCGTTCTTAATGGTCGGAATTTCAGCCAAGATTTGTGTGACCATGTGTATGCAAGGCAGGCTTGAGAGGAATTCTGTCTGGAAAATCATCGTTTTTTTCCGATGAGAAAACCGGTTGTGTGTACGAGGCATTACTGATAGAAAAGCAAATGGCCCCTTTAACATCAAATATGCCACAGTGGGTATGTCATGTTGGGAAGAAAATCACAGCATGAACCTGCACGAATGTAATTTAAATAAGGCTGCTCAGATTTCTGTCTGTCTCTGATTCTTGGAGAGGACTCTGATCATGTATAGAAGTCCAAGTGACAGGTTCAATTTTTATATACAGTTGTTTCCTATGGATAACATTATTACCAGTGGATAGATACTGTATGCAAAGATACAGGCACTGATACAAATATATGCATAACAGACTGAGAACTAATGTTTTCAGCCAGACTTACGGTAATTAAAAACAAAAAACTCAATATAGGAAATTCTGGAAAAAAGCCAAAGCATTGCTTTGTTATGCTAAATCAGTCGCTAGCGTAGAAAATGTACCCCAGAAGTAGGAGTACTCCTTTTCTAGAAGGCCTTTCTTGGGAAATGTCAGGAACAGTGTACAGCATATAGACACAATTATGTTGCCACCAGGGGCGGATCCAGAGTCTTTTCTCGGGAGGGGCACTGCCAAAAAATGTTTTTTTTTGTGGGAAATTTATCGGGGAAA
The DNA here is from genome assembly GCA_029206835.1 of Rana muscosa. Classification (NCBI taxonomy): domain Eukaryota; kingdom Metazoa; phylum Chordata; class Amphibia; order Anura; family Ranidae; genus Rana; species Rana muscosa. The sequence goes on along the minus strand of CM055118.1, from coordinate 776,528,476 downwards.
TGGCTGGTGTCGGCGCTTCAATCATCCCGGCACCATGGTTGTTATGGTGTCAGGATGATTGAAGCGCATTATTTCTATTATTACATTGTAATATAAAATTAAATAGTTCGATGCAGAATCAGTGGGAGTCCCCAGTGTGTCACTTGCCACCGTCGCCTGCAATTAGTGGGAGCCCTGAGCGTGTCACTTGCCACACGTTGCGGATTGTCACTTGTCACGTCACCTGCCACATCTTGTGGATTGTCACTTGCCACACCTTGTGGATTGTCACTTGCAACATCACCTGCCACACCTTGCGGATTGTCACTAGCCACACCTTGCGGATTGTCACTTGCCACGTCACCTGCCACACCTTGCTGATTGTCACTTGCCTGCCACCAGATGCAGATTGTCATTTGCCACGTCACCTGACACAATTTGCAGATTGTCACTTGCCACATCACCTGCCACACCTTGCTGATTGTCACTTGCCTGCCACCAGATGCAGATTGTCATTTGCCACGTCACCTGCCACAATTTGCGGATTGTCACTTGCCACGTTGCCTGCCACACCTTGCGGATTGTCACTAACTTGCCTGCTAAGGTGTAGTTTTGCCTGCACAGTGAGGGCGGAAGTCACTGCAGGAATGCAGGGCAGGCACGGGCGGTGAGAGATGATCTCATCACTCTGCTCCCACCGCTCCCGGCTAGCTGATTGGCCAGCTGCCACACTGAGCCTGCTCTCTCACTCTCACCTGCGCTGCCAACACACTGAGCAGCACGGTCTGCCCACGAACCGCGCCGCCCGCCCACAAACTGCGCCGTAAGCGGAGCCGCCCGCTTTCTTACCCGTCTGTGGAGCCGCACGCTATCGCACCTGCCCGCAGAGTGGCCTGACGTGACTCACTGACGTCACTCGTTGCTAGACGCCAAGCGGCCCAGGCGTTAGCAACGAGTGCAGGGAAGAGGCTCCACCCACCTCCTCCTCCGCTCCTGGTATCGTGTCAGTGCGCCGCGTAACTACATAAGACGAGTCTCTCTCTCGGCGCTGCTGATCGGCTGATGTGAGAAACTGAGAGAGAGACTCAGAGAGGCAGCGGCAGCCGCAGAACAAGTACTGTATATACTCGAGTATAAGCCGACTCGAATATAAGCCGAGGCACCTAATTTTACCCCAAAAAACTGGGAAAACGTATTGACTCGAGTATAAGCCTAGGGTGTCCATCTGCATGCCTCACTGTGCCTCACTTTGCCTCACTGTGCCTATGCCTCACTGTCCCCATGCTTCACTGTGCCCATGACTAGACTGATGTTTAACATGGGAGTCTATGGAAGGAGTGCCCGGCTTTGAAAAATCTCCCCGGCCGTAGGTCTCCCAGACACCATACTTTGCACACTTGTAGAGGAGACATGTGGCTACATGTGTGCCAAGTTTGGGGTCCAGGGGACCTACGACCGGCCAGTACTGGGTCTGCAAAGTCACCGGAGAAATTACCGTTTAACATTGGAGTCTATGGAAGGGGTGCCCGGGTTTAAAAAATCAGTGCTCCCCGGCCGTAGGTCCCCCAGATACCAAACTTTGCACACTTGTAGAGGAGACATAGGGCTACATTTGTGCCCCGCTGATTGGCCAGCTGCCACACTGAGCCTGCTCTCTCACTCTCACCTGCACTGCCAACACACTGCGCAGCCCTCTGGCGGCTCTTAAAGGGAAACACGTATATATAGGAGGGCCATTGTGCCGCAGTAAATCTGCGTGAGCCGGTTGGGATCCGGTTAACCGCTTCAGCCCCAAAAGATTTTATCCCCTTCCTGACCAGAGCACTTTTTACAATTTGGCACGGCGTCGCTTTAACTGACAATTGCGCAGTCCTGCGACACTTCGATCACCTCTGCGTTTTTTATTTTTTGCGCTATAAACAAAAGAACAGCGACAATTTTGAAAAGAACACAATATCTTTTACTTTTTTGCTATAATAAATATCCCACATTTTTTTCCCCCCAATTTTTTTTTCCTCAGTTTAGGCCGATATGTATTCTTCTATATATTTCTGCAAAAAAATCGCAATAAGCCTATATTGATTGGTTTGCGCAAAAGTTATAGCATCTACAAAATAGGGGATAGCATTATGGCATTTTTATTATTATTCCTTTTTTTACTAGTAATGGCGGCGATCAGCGATTTTTATCGGGACTGCGATATTATGGCGGACACATCGGACACTTTTGACATGTTTTTGGGACCAGACAATTTTACAGTGATCAGTGCTATAAAATTCACTGATTACTGTAAAAATTTCACTGGCAGGGAAGAGGTTAACACTAGGGGTCGATCAAGGGGTTAAATGTGTTCCCTCTGCATGTTCTAACTGAAGGGGGGATGGGACTTACTAGGGGAAATGACAGATCGCTGTTCATACAAATTATGAACAGACGATCAGTCATTCTCCCCTGAGAGAACCAGGATCTGTGTGTTTACACACACAGATCCCGGTTCTCGCTGTGTCACGAGCGATTGCGGATGCCCCGTGGTCATTGCGCCCGCCGGGCACCTCGAAACGGCTCCGTGGGCGAGCGTCGGGCGCGTGCCTCCGGCGGCGCGTGCGCGCCCCTAGTGGCCACAGGGCGAAGCGACGTAACATGCTGCCACAGTAAAACTGTGGTGGCTGGTCGGCAAGTGGTTAAGCAGCCAAATCTTCCGATCTGTAAGTGGTCAAACTGCAGAAATTAATGTATAAGTAATAATCATGTAAAATATATGTAGCGGCCTCACCCTCTCTCCATCTTTATCGGTTACACACCAACTCATGTCTAGGGGTTCCTGGGTTGTGAGAGTGAGATGCGCCACGGCCCATGTCCTCCCCATTGTAGTAGGGAGGTGAAGGCCACTTACTGATGTTTCCTCGGGCCGGTGTGTTCTGTGAATGCACTGAGTCTGTAATTGCAAGCTCACCAGCCTCCCCTTTGCTTCCAGTAACTGAAGTTCACACACCGGAGAAAGGTCCAACACTTGTTTATTTGACACTCCAATATGCAAAGCACAATAAACCGTTCTTTTGCAGCAAACTGGTTGGGACCTATAACCTTGCCAACGGTGGGGCGAGCAGATCGAGGCACTTCCTAAAGTTTAAGTTCTATGCCACTGTACTATGACCAGCGGCGCCTAAGCCAATCCGGCTGTTACAGAACAGGAAAGATGGGGTCTCTTCCAGCAACCCCTATGAACAGCAATAGAGCCCTCTTCGATACGCTGTGGCCCCTATCAGGGGGATGTGTCCTCCCAAGAGAGTTCCCAGAGGCCCACTGTCACCGGGTTGGTGCTGCTCCGGGTCTCCAGTGGGTACCCTCTCTGGCCTCCTCACCTCAGATACGAATCCCTCCGCTCAGGGACCCTCGGACAGTCCACCCTAGCGGGACCCAGTCGAAGGTACTGGGCCCCAGGCCTCCTCGATAGTACCTCACCCCAGGCTAAAGGTGCCTGGGATGGACGCCAACATGACTCCGGACCAGGCCATGGGCACCTGGACCAGACTCCTGGATCTCCAGCACCCAGGCCCGAGGGCCCTGGGTGCGGACCGCAACCCCCCTCCTCCGAGGACCTCCTTCTCCGCCAGACCTCGTGGTAAGGGCGTCTCCCCCTTTTATCTCCTCCCCTCAACGGCCCGGCGGGTTCCCCGCCCCAGCCATACCATCTCCGGGAAGGGACAAAACAGGGAGCACTGCAGGAGATGATTCTACCTGAAGCCTGTGGGTACCCCGCCACCCACAGGCAAAGGAGAATACTACATCCTCCAATCCTCCACGAAACAAAAAGGGGTCTGAACCCTAACACAATTATACACCTGGGTCACACTATTCCCCAGGTGTATCCCATCAATTTGAGGACCCCGCTACACATTCCCCCCTGTGATTGGACGCTGGTCCCCAGCGTCAGGTGCACACCCATGCCTCCCATAAAGTGGTGACATGGAGTGAAACCCCTGAGGCAGTTCCTCTAAATTTTTCCCAAGTGCCAAGACCTGCTCAGGGAATGGGGAACATATAAAACAACTTATGTCATAAAACACTTTAAACATCTGCATAATCACAACCCCTCTCCCACACTGTCTAAGAGCCACCCACTCTCAATGGTCTTGATTGACGATTCTCCTGCAGGGGAAAGAAAAAAACAACATCCTAACATAATTTCTTGTCAGCCGAGAGACCCACTCACTCCAACAAGCAAGGTGATGTGTGTGTGAAACATTTTCAAACATTTGTTGCGCAACACTGCCACCTGGTGACAACGCCGCGGTCATGACACTCAACGAGTCTTCGTTCTTCCAGCTTTTCCCTACTCTGCCACTATTCCCAAATGTCCTTGCCTTTGGCACATGAAGAAAAGGGGAAACACAAAAAAAACACAACAGCCCCAAGTCTCCAATGAGAAAAAGAAAAACCCAAATAAAAACAAAAACAGGGCATAGTCCTGGGTGTCTGGGAATGGCTCTTCCAGAAAGTTCAAGTGCACAAAGGAAATAAACAGGAGTTCTTTTCTCCTATAAGTAAAACTTTGGATCCGGCAGATACAGGGGTTTCAGGTGTTTGTCAAATGCTTCTATCGAATACTCGACATCTTCTCCTTCTCTTCTGCAAATGACTACCTTGTCAGCATGGATATGGCGCCTCCAATTTCCATTCAGCTCTGCAGTCCTCAAACCTCTTAGACACTGCCGGTACACATTCCAGGTACCTGCGAGCATGAGGCACCTTCAACTTGTCCCACACAAACTCGTCATACCATCTTGCTCTCCAGACTTCCACCTCAAACAGCAAGTCCCGGGGCAGATACGGGTACTCCCACCCATATTCCCGAGCTACTTTGTGGCAAAACAGTTCGTCTATCTCGCCATCATCTCCGCAGTCAGACAGCGACTCTAGGTCGGAGGTGTCATACATCTCCGCAGGCAGATATCTTCCGGTGGACACAGAATCATCCTCCCTGGGGGGCTCCACCTCCAATGGGCCCCCGACACCTCCAACCACCACCACAGTCCCAGCCCCTGGCTCACCTGACCCTTGTAGAGGACTGGGATGTCCGGGACTTCCTTCTCGACCGGCGCCATCCAGGCCAGGCAAGCAGCGGGGTGAAGCTCGACCACGTCCATAGGATGCCTGTACTAGGCCAACTTTCCTCTTCGGGGGTGGGAGCAGAGAACTTGTGGCGACCGAGGCAGCATCCTCGGATTTTTCTCTGTTGGGCAGTCCATCGCCCTGGTCTGCGCGCACGGGAACCTCGACAAAGGCCTTGATCTCCCCTTCCGGAGTAGCGGTACCCGTGAGGTGGTTGAGGCGAAGGGCCCGGGGCCTTGCTGTGGACGACTCGACCTCAAAAAGGAATTCTCTGCACTCCTCACATCGCCCGAATGGCTTCAGGGTGACCACCAGTCCCGAGCAGCCAGAACAGATCACACCGAGGGCCTCCGTGTCTCTGCAAGTGTACAGAGCCAACCGCCCTCGGGGCCTAAGTCTTATCCCCGTGTCTGTGATGGGGGCAGCAAAGGAAGTCATTCTCGTGGGGTGAGGAACCATAATCCACGGGGCACTTGAGGTCATCCCGACTATCTGCTGCTCCATCATGCACTGACCCCGCGCCGGAGTCTCCACGTGTATCCCCACACTTGGCCAGACTCCTCCCATGAGCTGTACATTTTCGCGGGCTTCCTCTTGACTCCGCCCACGAACGATGTCGCCATGGGGTGCCTCGTGGCGCAGTGCGTTAACAGTCCCCACGTGCAGTACGTCACACGGCTGGACTTCTCCCTTTTTCCGCTCCTCCGCATGGGCCTTTCCCGTGTTAGGGTCATTTCCACAACTCCGAGCAGGGACGCACTTTGGCCAGTAATATGGCCGATCTGCTCGGAACTCCTCTGGGCAGCAAAGTTCAAATGTAGACATTGTCAAGTCCATCTTTAGAACACACTCTATCCCGGACTCACGAGCCCCCACGTGTAGCGGCCTCACCCTCTCTCCATCTTTATCGGTTACACACCAACTCATGTCTAGGGGTTCCTGGGTTGTGAGAGTGAGATGCGCCACGGCCCATGTCCTCCCCATTGTAGTAGGGAGGTGAAGGCCACTTACTGATGTTTCCTCGGGCCGGTGTGTTCTGTGAATGCACTGAGTCTGTAATTGCAAGCTCACCAGCCTCCCCTTTGCTTCCAGTAACTGAAGTTCACACACCGGAGAAAGGTCCAACACTTGTTTATTTGACACTCCAATATGCAAAGCACAATAAACCGTTCTTTTGCAGCAAACTGGTTGGGACCTATAACCTTGCCAACGGTGGGGCGAGCAGATCGAGGCACTTCCTAAAGTTTAAGTTCTATGCCACTGTACTATGACCAGCGGCGCCTAAGCCAATCCGGCTGTTACAGAACAGGAAAGATGGGGTCTCTTCCAGCAACCCCTATGAACAGCAATAGAGCCCTCTTCGATACGCTGTGGCCCCTATCAGGGGGATGTGTCCTCCCAAGAGAGTTCCCAGAGGCCCACTGTCACCGGGTTGGTGCTGCTCCGGGTCTCCAGTGGGTACCCTCTCTGGCCTCCTCACCTCAGATACGAATCCCTCCGCTCAGGGACCCTCGGACAGTCCACCCTAGCGGGACCCAGTCGAAGGTACTGGGCCCCAGGCCTCATCGATAGTACCTCACCCCAGGCTAAAGGTGCCTGGGATGGACGCCAACATGACTCCGGACCAGGCCATGGGCACCTGGACCAGACTCCTGGATCTCCAGCACCCAGGCCCGAGGGCCCTGGGTGCGGACCGCAACCCCCCTCCTCCGAGGACCTCCTTCTCCGCCAGACCTCGTGGTAAGGGCGTCTCCCCCTTTTATCTCCTCCCCTCAACGGCCCGGCGGGTTCCCCGCCCCAGCCATACCATCTCCGGGAAGGGACAAAACAGGGAGCACTGCAGGAGATGATTCTACCTGAAGCCTGTGGGTACCCCGCCACCCACAGGCAAAGGAGAATACTACATCCTCCAATCCTCCACGAAACAAAAAGGGGTCTGAACCCTAACACAATTATACACCTGGGTCACACTATTCCCCAGGTGTATCCCATCAATTTGAGGACCCCGCTACACATATTTGTCTATATATTATAATCAACGTAAAAAAATCATCTGCAGATTTCTTTGCATACATTTTCTAGTAATACTCAGTAATGGGTCTGCAACAAAAAAAAAAACTGTGGTATGGCTGCTAAATACATAGTTAACCACTTCCATACAGGGCATTTATACACCCTTCCTGCCCAGGCCAATTTTCAGCTTTCAGTACACTCACACTTTGAATGACAATTACTTAGTCATGCTACATTGTATCCAAACAATTTTTATCATTTCGTTCTCACAAACAGAGCTTTCTTTTGGTGGTATTTAATCACCGCTACGTTTTTAATTTTTTGCAATATAAGCAAAAAAAGCGAGAACATTTTGAAAAAAAAAAACTTTTTTTTAGTTTCTATCTTAAAATTTTGCAAAGAAATAATTTTTCTTCATAAATTTGGGCCAAAATGTATACTGCTACATATCTTTAGTAAAAATAACCCAAATTAGTGTATATTATTTGGTCTCTGTGAACGTTATAGAGTCTACAGGCTATGGTGCCAATCATTGAAAATTGATCACATCTGATCACGCCTGATGTACTGACGGCCTATCTAATTTCTTGAGACCCTAACAAGCCAGGAAAGTACAAATACCTCCCAAATTACCCCTTTTTGGAAAGTAGACATTCCAAGGTATTTAGTAAGAGGCATGGTGAATTTTTGGAAATTTTAATTTTTTCCCACAATTCTTGGGAATATTAAGAATTTTTTCTTTTTACACAGAATTGTCATAATAACAAGTTAGTTCTCTCACACAGCACATGCATACTTACAATGACACCCCAAAATACATTCTGCTACTCCTCCTGAGTATGGCAATACCACATCTGTGAGACTTTTACACAGCCTGACCACATACAGAGGCCGAACATTGAAGTAGCACCTTCAGGCGTTCTAGGAGCATAAATTACACATCTAATCTCTCAACCACCTGTTACAATTTTGAAGGCCCTGGAGCACCAGGACAATGGAAACGCCCACAAAATGACCCCATTTTGGAAAGCTAACACCCCAACGTATAATCTATGAGGCATAATGAATCTTTTGAATGGTTAATTTTTTTCCAGAAGTTTTTGGAAAATGTGGAAAAAAAATGAAAGCGCATTTTTTTTACACAAAGTTGTCCATTTATAAGATATTTCTAACACATAGCATGTACATAGCAAAAATGACACCCCAAAATACATTCTTCTACTCCTCCTGAGTATGGAAATACCACATGTGTGAGACTTTTACACAGCCTGACCACATACAGAGGCTGAACATTGAAGTAACACCTTCAGGCGTTCTAGGAGCATAAATTTCACATGCAAATTCCTGCCAATCTATCACATTCTTGAAGGCCCTTCATATTTCTAACCCATAGCATGTACTGTACATACCAATTACAAACCAAAATACATTATTCTGAGCAAAGAGTAAAGAAAAGATTACCTGCGGTTTTAGAAGTGCAGTGGTCCACAGAGGAGAGCATCGGTCCAGGTAGCAGGCGGATGTGGTCAGCAGCAGCGAAAGGATCGTCCATGCAGCAGGCAGGAATACTGTCCATAGTACATGCAGCAGGCAGGAATACTGTCCATAGTACATGCAGCAGGCAGAGATATGGTTAGTGCAGCCAAAATATTGGTCCAGGCAGCAGGCAGGGCCATTAAGTTTAGGGCCTCGGTCAGGAAAGAATGGGGACAGGGGTAGAGGCTTCTCCCACCCAAATCGCTTTGAAGCCTCCGGGCAACCAGACCCTGTTCTGGGAACACAGAAAACCAAAAACTGTTTTTCTCAACTCAGAACACTATTCTGGAGCCCCTCACATATGTGAGAACCCTGTGTAGCAGGGTGAAAGATCAGTCCAAGGGGCAGGCAAAAACACGGTCAACAAGCCAAGGTCAGTGCAGGTAAAAGGCAGAAATAGACGGTAGGCAGAGGCATAGTCGATACAGTCCAGGGTCAGTTAACGTGAAAGGCAGAAAAATGGCGGATAAACAATGCAGACGGCAGGCAAAGGCATAGTCGATACAGTCCAGGGTCAGTTCACGTGAAAGGCAGAAACATGGCGGATAAACAATGCAGACGGCAGGCAGAGGCATAGTCGATAAACAGGCCAGGGTCAGTTGAGTTTAGGCATTAGGTTGGTTGGTTGAGGCAGCAGGGAAATAATCAGCACAGAAATTGAAACTGGAGAAGTAGCAGTCTTATAGAAATTTGGGCTAATAATTTTCGAGAGTGTGATATCGCTTGAAGCATTGTCCGATACATAGGCCAGGTTGGGAGGGACAGTCGGGACACTGGTAACAGGTGTCTTTCCTAATTCCACTTTTGCTGCACACCCGACATCTTTTTTGGCGTCTTCTTCCGGTTGCTGATGGTGGAATATGGTCAAGAAAATGGCGCTCATGCAGTCTGCTGACAAAATCGAAGCGAATGCTTTGTGGGGCAGAGCCTTGTTGATAGATTAGGTCAGTGACAATATTTTCGATAAATCTGATAAAGGGGATGGGCATTTCCGTTGATTTTTGATAAGTGACGTATGCATAATAAAGGGCCAAATGGAAGAAGTATATTGCAACTTTTTTGTACCAAAAGACAGACTTTTGTGTTGAAAGATAGGGCTGCATCATTTGATCGTTTAAATCCACCCCCCCCCCCATGAACTTATTGTATTCGTTGATACAGCAAGGCTTTTGAACGGTACCGCGTCTTCTGTGAAGTTCCACCGAGGTGTCATTGTGGATAGTGGACATGATGTAAACATCTTTCTTATCCCTCCACTTCACAGCCAACATTTCCTCGTTCCTCAGGCTTGCCGATTCCCCCTTTGTAGTTTTGTGGTGACTAATCTCTGTGGGAAGTCTTTCCTGTTTTTTCTTGAAGTGCCACAGGCCAAAGTGTCCTTCAGGAATAGGTGGCGAAAAAGGGGCAAACTAGTGTAATAATTGTCCATGTATATATGATACCCCTTTTGGAGGAGTGGGAATGCCAACTCCCATACAATTTTCCCGCTTATTCCCATATACGATGGACACTCAGGGGGCTGGAGCTGGGAGTCTTTGCCTTCGTACACACGAAAGGCATTCACATATCCGGAGGAACTCTCACAGAGCTTGTTGAGCTTCAAGCTGTACCTCGCCCTCTTACTGGGAATATACTGCTTGATTCCCAGCCGGCCTGTGAAATGGACCAGGGATTCGTCCACAAAGATGTTCTGTTCCGGGATGTAAAGTTTGGCAAACCTCTTATTGAAAAAATCTATTAGGGGGCGAATTTTAAACAATTTATCAAAGTCCGAATGATTTCGGGGGGGGGCAATGCTAGTTGTCATTGAAATGCAGGTACCGCATGATCATGTCACAGCGGGACCTGGACATCACAGCTCAAAAAATTGGCATATGGATAATGGCCTTTTTAGACCAATATGAATGAAGTTCATTTTTTTTTTTTAAGCCCCATGTTCAGCGTAAGGCCTAAAAACAATCTAAGCTCCTCCATTGTTAGGGGTCTCCTTTCAAAAGGGTGGGCATAGCATGAGTTGGGGTTGTTTAGTATGTAATGACGGGCAAACAGATTTGTTTGGTCTAAGATGCTTTGAAGTAACTCATCAGGGAAAAATAAATTAAAAAAATCGATTTCAGAGAAACCTTCGGTGTTGGCCTGCACACCTGGCTGTGCTGTGAAAGGGGGGATTGTGGCTGACCCTGTGCTAGAAGGTAGCCACAATGGGTTGGCCAAGATGGGTTTGGGCCCTACTTCCTCGGCGTGGAATTCCAGAGCTTGTACTGGGCCTTTCCTCCTGGGGTCTAGCAGCGATTGTACTGGGCCTCTCCTCCTGGGGTCTAGCGCCGTTGGCATTTGCTGATCGGCCATTGTGGTGTTTGGCGCTGCTGGTAGCTTCCTGGAGTTAAGACCGTCTTCTTTTTGGCTGGACTACTTCCTCCTCTGATTCGGATGTACTGATTTTGGGGGGGCTCATATTGCGAACCAGAATCGGAATCAGAACTGTACTGGGGCGTTGAGAGCTCCCCGCTGCTCTCATCGCTCTGGGTTAGCATTTGGTATGCCTCTTCTGGGTTGTATAATCTTTTGGACATGGTGGCTGTATGACAGGGCTGCACAACAGGGACTAATTGGCTGTGCGTCAGCTAGAAATTGGCTGCATGTCAGGTACTCCTGATGAAGGTGACGGTACTCCTGATGGAGGTGACGGGTACTACTGATGGAGGTGACGGGTACTCAGGTACTACTGATAAAGGCGACAGGTACTCCTGATGGGAGTGACGGGTACTCAGGTACTCTTGATGGGGGTGATGGGTACTCAGGTACTCTTGATGGGGGGTGACGGGTACTCAGGTACTCCTGATGGAGTTGACGGGGACTCCTGATGGGGGTGACGGGTACTCCTGATGGAGGTGACGGGTACTCCTGATGGAGGTGACGGGTACTCAGGTACTCCTGATGGAGGTGACAGGTACTCCTGATGGGGGTGACCGGTACTCAGGTACACTTGATGGGGGGTGACGGATACTCAGGTACTCTTGATGGGGGGTGACGGGTACTCAGGTACTCCTGATGGAGGTGACGGGTACTCCTGATGGAGGTGACGGGTACTCAGGTACTCCTGATGGAGGCGACAGGTACTCCTGATGGGGGTGGCGGGTACTCGGGTACTCTTGATGGGGGGTGACAGGTACTCAGGTACTTTTGATGGGGGGGTGACAGGTACTCTTGATGGGGGGTGACAGGTACTCGGGTTCTTTTGATGGGGGGGTGACAGGTACTTTTGATGGGGGGTGACAGGTACTCCGGTACTCTTGATGGGGGGGTGACAGGTACTCAGGTACTTTTGATGGGGGGGGTGACAGGTACTCTTTATTTGAGGGGGGCAATCTGGGCACAGTACTGACAGACACTGTAACTGTAACTGTAACTCACTGTTCTGATTTCTCCTTCTCACACAGGTCACATGGTAAAGAGACAATTTTATTGGCTCTTTACCCTGATCTTGAATGGGCTGTGTCCAAGGGACACGCCTCGTCACCGTTCGCCGCTCTGCGGGCCCCCAGGAGCCTGCAGTAGCGGTGAAAAGGGCTGGACGTCACATGACGTCCGCCCGGAGGGAGAAAGGGTTCATGCCGGCGTCATTTTACAATGACCCGGTATGGAAGGGGTTAAAGTACTGTGAGCTGGGAATGGTAGCAGGTGTAATGCTCCCCGGAGTGAGCAATCTTTTCAGGCAAAAGTACCATACCAGTAATGTGGTGCCAAACAGTGATGAGTTTATTTGTATTTACAGGTGCTATACAGTGCTTTGAAGGAAAATTACTAAAAAAAATTCTAGCTGTGTCTTACACAAAAGGCAATCCTAACCAGTGGCACCCCATCCATTAGGGGTGTCGCCCCCTAATCCATGCGCCCGACCCCTAATCTACTTGCAGGTCGCCGGACGCATGGATTTCAATAGGGTGTTTTTTTTTTTTTAAGCACATGATTAGAGCGCGAGGCACTAATTGGCTTTAAAAAAAGGGTGGGCTTGGGGCGCAGAGCACTGCAGCGGAGGATGTAAGGGAAGATCGGGGAGATGGCCGCCGCCATCCTCATCGGAGTGATCTCTCTGCATCGCCGCCAATGCCAGAGAGGATGTATGGGGAGATACGGAAGATGGCCGTCCTCGTGAGCCTAACTGTGGCGCACCAGCCGCCACTGATCCTAACTATCATGCCGCGTACACACGATCATTATTCACGGCGGTTAAAAAACCGCCGTGAATAATGACATTAAAAACGAGGGAACGGCTTTTTCCCCACACACGGTCGTTTTTCACGTCATTTTTTCTCTTGTCGAGAAAAACGACCGTCTGTGGGCTCCGCGGCAGTTTTCCCATAGGGAAACAAAATGTCGAGAAAAACGACGAGAAAAATTAGAGCATGTTCTAATTTTTCTCGTCGTTTTTAATTCCGTTTTTCCCGTCTGGAAAAATGACAAAATGCCCACAGACGATCGTTTTTCTCGTCAAAAGGAAAAAATTTCATTTTTTTCGATGAGAAAAACGGTCGTGTGTACACGGCATTAGACTGTCCCAGCCTACCGCTTGTCAGCCTCCACAAACCCAGTTTTGCCATTTTTACCAACCTTTTAGCTTTAAGGGCTCATTTACACTTGCTTCAAAATCTGGTATTGGACATGTTTTTTTAAAGCACTCTGCCAATAAAATCACCTGTCACTAAATAAAATGTTAACCTTATGCGGCGTACACACGATCGTTTTTCATGCCATTTTTTTAACCGACATTTTTCTCGTAGTTTTTTTTCATGTTTCCTCTCAAGCCTGTCTTGCATCCACACGATCATTAAAAAAATTGCTCGAGCAAAGCGCAGTGACGTACAACACGTACAACGGCACTATAAAGGGGAAGTTCCATTCAAATGGCGCCACCCTTCATGTTAATAAACTTTGTTGAGCGGCGATTCGCGCTTTTCAGCCTCGTGCTTTTCAGTCCGTTACAGCGTGACGAATGTGCTATCTCCATTACGAACGCTAGTTTTACCAGAACGAGCGCTCCCGTCTCATACTTGATTCTGAGCATGCGCGTTTTTTTCCCCTCGTAAAAGCATACATACTATCGTTTTTCACGTCGTTAAAAAAAACGACATGAAAAACGACATGAAAAAATAAAGCATGTTCGAAATTTTTAATGCCCGTTTTTCACGCCGTTAAAAATGCTCTGGAGCATACACACGATCGGTTTTAATGGCCATTTTAAAAAATGGCATTTTTAACGGCATGAAAAACGATCATGTGTACGCCGCATTAGGCCGGCCATAAACGGTACGAATTTCAAAATGATTGCTGAAGTTGTTCAGTATGTGTACTTTGTGTGAAACAAGTGTAGCGCTACCCCCAGTTAAGAGAGCCGCTGGGTTTTGTTTCAGGCCCTGTATACAGCACCACCAACCCCCGGCAATCTACTCAACCCACACTGGCACAGTTAGTCTAGGGAATGTTACCTCGTAACGGTCTATACCTGATTATACACAATCTGGCAGTATTGATAGATAACTACTATCTGCAAAGATGACACCAATACCAAGACAATAAAATATAACTGGATTTACTTTTGGTATAAAGGTTCAAGGTTAAACACATCACATAGCATACATGCAGAGCCCTCAGCAATAAACATATTCATCAGTGATAGTGCAGAGTGATCACCCGTCACGTGCAACTATCTTCTTTCCTTATGCGTAATATGGCGCAGCAACAAAGTTTTAACCCCCTCCCTGGTCAGGCCTGACTCAGATTAAAACTCAGTTCCCTATGAGAACAATTCTTCGCATGCAACTTGAACGGTGGTGCACTTTCAGGAAACAACATTTGTAATCCAAGGGTAGTAAACAAACAAGGTGGGCCAAGGCAGTCACTAGGCCCAACAAAGTAACAGGGTAATGAAGTGAGCAAGTGCTCGCTCACCACTCCGGACGCGATCCCAGTCCGGGCTTCCACCACTGTGTATCCGCACACAGTGTCTCCAACGGCCGAGTCTCCGGTCCAGCCGATGTCAGCAACTCGAGCAGGAACAGGTGCCACCCAGGCTCCGCAGTGGGGTGGAAGGCTCTTTGGTCGGTATGCAAGGCCCAGGCTTCAGGCCTTACACAGCAGCAGATCCGCACAGGGAGTCCTATTGCTTGCAGCACGGTGTCCAAAGAGGCCGAGCTTCGCCTCGCCCCCTCCTCTTATAGCCCCACCCATGAGTCTCTGCGGCGGCCCAATGCACCCTGGGTGCCGAACGGGGTTCTGGGTAACGTAGTCTAGGGGCCATAAAGGAAACCCTGCTATACAAATAAATTAAAAACCTTAAAATAAACCATGCATATCACAAAACATACAAATAAAGAGTACACATTTGATTGAACTAAAAAAAACTTCATAATGTTCTTATTAAGAACTATCTTCAGTGTAAAGAACAAAAAGTCCTGGAAATGCTGGTTTGGCCCCCACAGAGCCCTGATCTCAGCATCACTAAGTCTGCCTGGAATTACATGAAGAGACAGAAGGATCTGTCTAATTTACAGAAGATCTGTGGTTAGCTCTCCTAGATGTTTGGAACAACCTACCTGCCTAGTTCCTTCAAAAACTGTGTGCAAGTGCACCTAGAAGAATTTATGCTGTTTTAAAGACAAAGGGTAATCACAATTGATTTCATTTGGATCTCTCTTACGTCTATTTCTGAAAGCACTCTTAAAGGATAATTTCACGTTTCATAACACGTTACACCCGTATCCAGCAGTGGTGGCTGGTTCTCCATTTTTTTTGGTGGGGGGGGGGGCACAGCAAAACCGCTCTGCGCCCTAGCCCACCGTTTTTTAAAGCCAATTACGTGCTTTTAAAAAAAAAAACTCATTGGAATCCATGCGTCTGGTGCTCTGCATGTAGATTAGGGATGCATGGATTAGGGGGGCAGCGCCCCTGTGCCCCAAATGGATGGGCCGCCACTGCTATTCAGGGTGTAACATGTTACAAAATAAGCAGGCCCAACACCCCAACCCCTCCCTGAGTCCCCGTTGCAAAAATGGGCCAGGGATCTTCTGCCCGCTGTCACAATTAACAAAAAAAAACATTCAGAGTTCTGTGAATGGGGGAACTACAACCCCTGCCAGCCATTGCTTGTAATTCTTCATGAACTACCAGGGGGTGATGAACGCTCTAGGTAGGTAATTGATTCTTCCTGTCATTCAGTAACTGCCTGTGCATACAAGGTATGGGGAGACAGATACACTGACAGTCTGCAGGAGCCTGAGATGGCACTCGTAATCTGCCAATCACAGATGCTTTACAAGATTCTAATAAAAAAATAAAATAAATGCACATTTTACCTGCAAAAAAATGTGCATTCATTTTTTGTTATTAAAAGGTGACCTTATCCTTTAATTTACAGCATTTTTTCACACCTGCCTAATGCCGCGTACACACGACCGTTTTTAATGTCATTGAAAAAAACTAAGTTTTTCTCTACGTGATTCTTCTCAAGCCTGCCTTGCCTACACACGATCATGAAAAAAATGCTTGAGCAAAGCGCGGTGACGTACGAAATGTACGACAGCACTATAAAGGGGAAGTTCCATTCGGATGGCGCCACCCTTTGGGCTGCTTTTGCTGATCCTCGTGTTAGTAAAGTTTGGTGAGAGACGATTCGCGCTTTTCACGCCCGTGCTCTTCAGTCCGTTACAGCGTGACGAATGTGCTATCTCCATTACGAACGCTAGTTTTACCAGAACGGGCGCTCCCGTCTCATACTTGATTCTGAGCATGCACATTTTTTTTCACGTCGTTAAAGCCTACACACGGCCGTTTTTCATGACGAGAAAAACGACAACGTAAAAAACGACGAGAAAAATTAGAGCATGTTCCAATTTTTTCATGGTAGTGAAAAATGCTATGAAGCCCACACACGATCATTTTTAATGACCATTTAAAAAAAAGTCGTGTGTACGCGGCATAAGAGTTTTGCACACTCACATCCCTTCGCATAGCCTCCTTTGGTTCTGACTTTTTTTCTTGTCCCAAATTCACAGATCTCTGATGGGGTGCGAACAGCTGTGCTCTCTTTTAGAAACACCTAGACATTTACTCAGGGCCGTTTGAAGGAATTTGGGGGCCTCAAGCAAAATGGACATGGAGGTCCCCCAACCCCCCCCCCCTTCCCGCACGCACGCAAAGCCTACAGGAACCACAGCATAGCGATAAATAAAAAATGTTTAAAGTGCAAATACTGCTGTTGCATATAATGTGCATAAAATGTGTACATTTTCAACAACTGAACATTTGCAAAAAACACCATTGTACCATAAAATCAATTATTTTACATTAAAAAAAGTGCACAATAACTAAATCCAACATACTTCTTATGCCCCCCTCCCCCTCCCACCCCACAGCAGGTGTCCCCATCAGAGCCTCCTCATCAGAGTCCCCCCATAGCAGGTGTCCCCATCAGAGCCTCTCCATCAGAGTCCCCCCACAGCAGGTGTCCCCATCAGAGCCCACCCCACCAGAGTCCCCCCACAGCAGGTGTCCCCATCAGAGCCCACCCCACAGCAGGTGTCCCCATCAGAGTCCACCCCACAGCAGGTGTCCCCATCAGAGTCCACCCCACAGCAGGTGTCCCCATCAGAGTCCACCCCACATCAGGTGGTGTCCCCATCAGAGCCCCCCCACAGCAGGTGTCCCCATCAGAGTCACCCCACAGCAGATGTCCCCAGCAGAGTCACCCCAAATCAGGTGGTGTTCCTATCAGAGCCCCCCACAGCAGTTGTCCCCATCAGAGCCCCCCCACAGCAGGTGTCCCCATCAGAGCCCCCCACAGCAGGTGGTGTCCCCATCAGAGCCCCCCCACAGCAGGTGTCCCCATCAGAGAAACCCCACAGCAGGTGTCCCCATCAGAGTCACCCCACAGCAGGTGGTGTCCCCATCAGAGACCCCCCCACAGCAGGTGTCCCCATCAGAGTCACCCCACAGCAGGTGTCCCCATCAGAGCCCCCTCCACAGCAGGTGTCCCCAGCAGAGTCACCCCACATCAGGTGGTGTCCCCATCAGAGCCCCCCACAGCAGGTGTCGTCATCAGAGTCACCCCACAGCAGGTGTCGCCATCAGAGTCACGCCACAGCAGGTGTCGCCATCAGAGTCACCCCACAGCAGGTGGTGTCCCCATCAGAGCCCCCCCACAGCAGGTGTCCCCATCAGAGTCACCCCACAGCAGGTGGTGTCCCCATCAGAGCCCCCCCCACAGCAGTTGTCCCAAGATCATTAGAGCTGTACCTGTCCAATAGGTCCCTGTAGCACATTGCAGGGAGTGGGGCATACGTGACATCTTCAGTTGCTTGGAGGGCGGAACTCGGAGGACATTTCTGGGACTGTGCAGGGGATGATTGGTAGCAGCTCTGGTTAACCAGAAGCCTCTGTGAGGGGGTTAGCTCGGCAGCGGGTGTGTGTGACCCCCGGGATGGGCTCCCCACACAAAACAGGCCCAGCAAACGGAGGTTGTGGTTTTCAAAATCAAAAAAAAGGTGCGGTTTATTTTCTATTTACAGTGACAAAACACAGCAAAGCAAAAGAAACATAAACAAAATAAATCCTGGTCAACTTGACCTCTGACTAAACATACAGGTTTCCTAACTAACAACTGGGATCAGCCTAGTGCTGTCCTAGTCCCTAAGTCCCTGGTTTTAAATGTCCAAGCAAATAGCCACACAGGCTTTGTCTCACCGCACAGGGGTTCACTCTCCCTAGACAGTCCACACAGGTCTGGTTCCAGGCATGAGCAAACACCTAATGAATCTGGGAGTTCTTATAGAGGCCTAAATGAGCTGACAAGCTTCAGCTGGTCTCATCAACTCCCTGTCTGCACGACGCCCCACACTCTCCCTAGAGGTATGAGTCATCCATGAGCCCACTAGCCTCAGCTGGGCTTATACAACTCTCCACCTAGTTGTATAAGTCGGCGTAAAGCCTGAATCTGGGCGAAATATATCTACCCCCCTGGATGCAACCAGGTGACTTTACTTTCCTGCTGTCACATACCCCCCCCTCTTGTTTTAACCTCGGGGTTGGAACACCAGCAATCAGGCATTCATTCATTTGAACGCCAGGGCGATGCTTTACTGTAAAGTTGAATTCCTGGAGGGCCAGGAACCACCTATTCACTCTTCTATTTGTTTCCTTGTTTTGAGCCATCCACTTTAACGGAGCGTGATCCGTAACCATGTCAAAGTGCCTACCTAGCAGGTAGTACCGAAGGGAATCTAGAGCCCACTTCACCGCTAAACACTCCTTTTCAATGGTGGCGTAATTTACCTCATGGGACTTCAACTTCCTGCTGAGGTAAATGACTGGGTGCTCTTCCCCGTTCCAGACCTGGGACAATACTGCTCCTAACCCCACATCTGACGCATCACTTTGTACGACAAAGTCTTTAGAGAAGTCGGGTGAGTACAACACTGGCTGGCTACATAAGGCTTGTTTCAAGAATTGGAATGCTGCCTCAGCCTCGGGGGTCCATTTAATCATGACCGACCCTTTCCCCTTCGTCAGGTTGGTTAGGGGCACAGCCTTAGAAGCAAAGTGGGGAATGAATCGCCGATAATACCCAGCGATTCCCAGAAAGGCTCGTACCTGCTTCTTGCTGTTGGGACGTGGCCAACTCTGGATGGCCTCGATTTTGTTGAGTTGGGGTTTTATTACTCCCCTCCCAATGGTGTACCCAAGATATTTGGCCTCCTCCTGCCCAATGGTACACTTCTTGGGGTTAGCCGTAAACCCCGCTTCCCGAACAGAGTCCAGGACTGCTTGCACTTTTGGCAGATGTGAGGCCCAATCTGTGCTATGGACAATTACGTCATCCAGGTAAGCCGCAGCATACTTCCGATGGGGCCTCAGCATCTGGTCCATTTTCCGCTGGAATGTGGCCGGCGCATTCTGTAACCCGAACGGCATTCTTTTATATTGGAACGCCCCGTCTGGGGTTACAAATGCGGTTTTCTCTTTGGCCGACTTGGCCAGGGGGATTTGCCAATACCCTTTTGTGAGGTCAAGAGTCGTCATGTATCGGGCTGTTCCCAGCCGGTCGATCAACTCATCAATACGTGGCATGGGGTAAGTGTCAAATTTTGTAACTTTGTTCAACTGACGAAAATCGTTACAAAATCGCCAGCTCCCATCCGGTTTAGGCACCAACACAATGGGACTAGACCAATCACTTTGGGACTCCTCTATCACCCCTAAGTTCAGCATTTTCTGTACTTCCTCCCGTATTGCCTCCCGTCGGGCCTCTGGGATCCGATAGGGTTTTAACTTCACCCTTTCACCGGGTGGGGTAATGATGTCATGCTCTACCCCAGATGTTTGTCCCGGCAGCTCAGAGAATACCTCCTTGTTGCGAAGCACAAACTCCTTAACCTCCTGTTGTTGGGGTTGTGACAAGGTGGCTGCTATTCCAACCTCAGGAATCACGCAACCAGTTTGAGCTGGTGACCAAGTGTCTGCGACTAGGGACTCTCTATCCCTCCAGGCTTTCAACAGATTAACGTGATAGATCTGTTCGGGCTTTCGCCTTCCTGGTTGTCTGACCTTGTAATTCACTTCGCTCACTTTTTCCATTATCTCATAGGGGCCTTGCCATTTGGCAAGGAATTTACTTTCAACCGTAGGGACAAGTACCAGTATCCTATCCCCCGGGCAAAAGGTACGGGTCTTGGCTCCACGGTTGTACACTCTCTGCTGTGCTAACTGCGCTTGGGCCAAATGTTCCTTCACGATGGGCATTACCTGTGCAATTCGGTCTTGCATCAGGGCGACATGCTCAATCACACTCCTGTGGGGAGAACTCTCACTTTCCCAAGTTTCCTTGGCAATATCCAACAGCCCTCTTGGGTGTCTCCCATACAGTAACTCAAAGGGGGAGAATCCCGTAGAGGATTGGGGCACCTCCCTAATAGCAAACATCAGATAAGGAAGTAGACAGTCCCAATCCTTTCCATCTCTATCCACCACTTTCTTCAACATTTGTTTTAGGGTTTTGTTGAATCTTTCAACCAGCCCATCGGTTTGGGGGTGATACACAGATGTACGTAATTGCGTCACTTTGAACAATTTACACAGCTCCTTCATAACCCGGGACATAAAGGGTGTACCTTGGTCCGTAAGCAGTTCTTTACAAATACCCACCCGGCTAAACACAAGAGATAGCTCTTTGGCTATGGTTTTGGCCGAGGTATTTCGGAGAGGGATCGCTTCTGGATAACGGGTGGCATAGTCCATTATAACTAATATGTACTGGTGCCCCCTAGCGGACTTGATTATAGGACCTACCAAATCCATGGCGATCCTCTCAAACGGGACCTCAATGATGGGTAGAGGGACCAGCGGGCTACGGAAATGTGGCATCGGGGCCAACCTCTGACACACAGGGCAGGAGGAACAATAATTTTCTATGTCCTTCATCACCCCCGGCCAATAGAATCTCTGTAATACCCTCTCTCGGGTTTTCTCTGTCCCCAGATGACCTCCAAGAATGTGCCCATGGGCCAACTCCAACACCAACTTCCTGTAAGGTTTGGGCACCACAAGCTGCTCAACGGTTTCTTCTGCCCTTTTTGCCACCCGATACAGTAGGTCCTTCTCTACGCTGAAGTATGGGTAAGTGCAGGTATTATCTGGGTTCACTAACTCGCCATCTATTTTCACTACGTTTTCCCGTGCCTTTATTAGGGCGGGGTCTCTCAACTGTTCTGTGGCAAAGTTTTCCCTGTGAACCTCAAGATCAGAAAACTCCACAGACGGTAGGTTTTCGTCTGAGGAGGTGGGCTCCTCTCCAGTTTCTTGAGTCTCCCCTGCCAATACTGATAAGGGAAATTCCGGAGAGTCCTCACCACTCTCAGGGGAGTTCTGGCTATCACATTCCTGGTACATAGGGGCACCAGTGGGGGGCTCAGGATCATCCCACAGTTCCCAGAACTTCGGAAAATCCCTTCCCACAATGGCGTCATGCGGTAACTGAGATACTAAGCCCACTGGATGAGAGAGGGTACCTTTGGGGGTCTCGAAACACACTGTAGTCACTGGATACTCTCGGGTGTCCCCATGCACACAAATAACAGCTACCTTGCTATTCCCAGAGACCTCTGTTTTAACTAACTCAGCCTTTATCAGGGTCACAAGGCTACCTGAATCCAGCAATACCACAACATTTCTACCATTAACACACATTTTGCATAAATGTTTCTCAGTTCCTCGAATGGCAGTGCATGCGACTGTCGCACACAGTGACTGACGTCTGCCCGTCAGAAAGTCACACTGCATGGGTTCCTCCACAACCGGGCAATTGGCTGCAATATGTCCCGCTTGCCGGCAGCGGTAGCAAACGATCCTTCTTGCCGCCTCTTGAGCCGCTGATTTCCCAGGCTGTTCTCGCCAAACTTGGGGTAGAGCTCCCACCCTCTCACTCTCTCCACCCTCACCCCTTGGAAACCTCTTATCTGCCCCTGGGGATGGTCTGGTCTTAGGGTGGAAAGTCCGAGTGTCTCTGGAAGAGGCCGTCAGGTTCTCTGTAGCCAAGTATTTCTCCACACGATCCACAAGACCATCGGCCGTCTCTGGGTCTCCATGGCTTACCCACTTTTGGATGGCAGTAGGAAGAGCTCTCAAAAATCGATCCATTACAACACGTTCCACAATCTTTGGTGCGGACAAAGTCTCTGGCTGTAGCCACTTTCTGCTCAGGTGAATGAGATCATACATTTGAGACCTGGGGGGTTTTCCAAGCTGGAAAGTCCAGTTATGCACACGCTGAGCCCGGACAGCCTGGGTGACACCCAGCCTTGCCAATATTTCAGCTTTTAGCATCACATAGTCTTTTGCTTGGTTAGGCTCTAGGTCATAGTAAGCTTTCTGCGATTCACCAGTTAACAGAGGAGCCACCAGTCCAGCCCACTGCTCCTCAGGCCACTTTTCTCTTTCAGCGGTCCTTTCAAATGTGGTCAAAAATACCTCTGGATCATTCTCTCCAGTCATTTTTGTCAATAAACGACTCACCCCAAAGGACGCGGTATTAGTGGGACGGCTTTCCTCACTGGTCTGCGGACGTTGCTGCATTACTGCTTCCATCTGTTGTTGTAGTCTCTGCTCTTGCTTCTGCAACAGGTCTATGAAGCGGGCCTCAGATTGCTGCTGGGCTTGTTGCTGAGCCTCCAGACTCTGTTGCAAAGTTGCGTTTGTCTGCTGCTGGGCTGCAAGGCTCTGTTGATGAGCTTGCTGCTGGGCTGCGAAGTTCTTTTGTAAACCTGCATTTGTCTGCTGTTGATTGGCATTTGCTAGAGCCAGCTGCTTCAGTATCTCCTCCATGCTGGCTTAAAAAAAAACTGCCACTGGTTCTCCACCAACTGTGAGGGGGTTAGCTCGGCAGCGGGTGTGTGTGACCCCCGGGATGGGCTCCCCACACAAAACAGGCCCAGCAAACGGAGGTTGTGGTTTTCAAAATCAAAAAGGTGCGGTTTATTTTCTATTTACAGTGACAAAACACAGCAAAGCAAAAGAAACATAAACAAAATAAATCCTGGTCAACTTGACCTCTGACTAAACATACAGGTTTCCTAACTAACAACTGGGATCAGCCTAGTGCTGTCCTAGTCCCTAAGTCCCTGGTTTTAAATGTCCAAGCAAATAGCCACACAGGCTTTGTCTCACCGCACAGGGGTTCACTCTCCCTAGACAGTCCACACAGGTCTGGTTCCAGGCATGAGCAAACACCTAATGAATCTGGGAGTTCTTATAGAGGCCTAAATGAGCTGACAAGCTTCAGCTGGTCTCATCAACTCCCTGTCTGCACGACGCCCCACACTCTCCCTAGAGGTATGAGTCATCCATGAGCCCACTAGCCTCAGCTGGGCTTATACAACTCTCCACCTAGTTGTATAAGTCGGCGTAAAGCCTGAATCTGGGCGAAATATATCTACCCCCCTGGATGCAACCAGGTGACTTTACCTTCCTGCTGTCACACCTCTTATCAGCCGCCTATGTCTGTGAGAGGAGCCGACACACACAGAGGGGGCAGGGGGCAGACAGGGGACTGCTACAGTAGGGCGTTCCCAATCCACGCCCACCGGACTGGAGGATTAGTGGACACAGTGCGGCAAGGCAAGGGCCCTGCTTGGGGGCCCCAGGCCAGCTCGGGGCCCCAAGCAGATGCTTGTTTTGCCTGTCCTGTTCCGACGGGCCTGCATTTACTCTCCACCATGTACACACTACAACACGCGCTGATACATGTTCAACCCCCCTCTTACACCAGGAAGTGGTCCACGGATCTAGGAAAGGAACTCCATTTGGTGGGCTGACGAATGTGCTATCTCCATTATGAACGCTAGTTTTACCAGAACGAGCGCTCCCGTCTCATACTTGATTCTGAGCATGCGCATTTTTTTCCCCCTCGTAAAAGCATACACACGACCGTTTTTCACGCCGTTAAAAAGAACGACGTGAAAAACGACGAGAAAAAATAGAGCAGGTTCTCGAGAAAAATGCTCTGGAGCATACACACCACAGTTTTTCACAACCATTTTTAAAAATGGCATTTTTCTCGTCATGAAAAACGGTCGTGTGTACGCGGCATTAGAGTTTTGCACAGGACTGTAAGTGATGGGAACCTCACAAAAAAAGTGGCAGAACAGGTAAAGCGGGAGTCCCAACAAGTACAACCCCAGTGCCATTCGAGAACCTTGGAGCTCCGGTCAGTAACAGAACAGAGATAAGCAGCTCACCAGTTTAACCTCAGTCACAGTATGATTCAAAAATAGTTGCCAAGCCTGCCGACAAGTCTGTCCCACACAGGCACAACACAAAAAAAGACCACTAGGTTATAGAAGCAGCTTGCATTGCCTAAATAAGACTGATAACTGAATACATATATGCAACACAAGCAGAAATAACTGCTGTCTGTAGGGCTGCACACATCCTTACCCAGCTCCCTCATAATATTGGCAAGCAGGACAAGGTCCAAAATATTTTAAATGGTGACCGGGGGGAAGGTGGAGGGTTTTAGAGACAAAAGTCTTCAAACACCTCCAATGGAATTTCCTCTGCATGTGGACCAATCATTAGTAGTTGAAACAACTGCAAAACTTAACAGGGAATGTGGCACCCCCCCACTTCAAAAGGGTATACCCCTGAAGGGGTCTTCAGATACTGGGTCACACCAGTGTAGATCGCCACCGCCTGGACCTGTATAGCACCCTGTGGCTAACTCCATACGTTGCACAGCATACTTGAGGAAGTGTGCCTAACGCAGGATTCCATGCCTGAAGCGACTTTACAGGCTGGCCCCAAATATTCTTATTCTTGGTACTGTCACAACGGTATACCTAGGGTACCGAATCAGAAGCTGTACCATTAGCTAAAGTAGCAGGTGCACAATAAAAAAAAATAAAAAAAATCCTCAGGAGAACAAAAATAAATCCATCACATAAGGACACTAGCAAAAAACTGAGGATAACTGTCAGTGGGAGAGGTTATATGGGGGTCCTTATAGTTCTGTAAGCCAGTTTTCCATAGAGTGTTCAAGAGAAATTTTTCCAAATCATCTACTTTAAGTTCTAGTGTTGCTGTGCGCTTACCAAGTTCTCTTATTTCTCTGGTGAGATTAGCTGTAATTTGATCTGATGTTTGTTTTAAGGCTTTGTTCAACATGTGTTCAAATTGCTTTAATACAGCTGGAGTTACATGAGAAATCTGTATGGGGTCTTGTGAGGTAAATAGTTCACTGTCAGAATCAGCTGGGGAGTCAGGTTGTGTCAGGCTTTGTCTGTGAGAGCGCATAGAGGCTGTGTATGAAGAGGGGGGAGGTGCCATTTTAGCTGCAGTTTTCCCCTTCATGAGGGGATTCTTTAACTTTGCACGGCCGCCTCCCAAAGCCATAGTTTCCCCCACAAATTGACCAGAATAGTCCCGGGTACTAGCTTAACCCCGTGGGTATGTCCAAATACTTGTGGGTTATGTGGAAATATTGGCTCTCCTCCCGAACGGTGTGGAGCTCTAACTCTGCATGACTGCACTGCTAGACTCCACGCATGCACCTCCTGTAAGCCAGTTTTCAATCACCTGAAGGTAGCAGCATAAACCCATTCTGTGAAAACTAGTCTGCACAATAAAGAGCATTATACATCAGCTGTAAGCACACTTGGCGTATATAATTTAGTCAGCGGGAAGTAATAATAGTTTTTAAAAGACTCTTGGAAGTTCATCTTAGTATACATAATATACAGAGATATGGAAAATGACTATCGACATGAACACACACACACCCACTTAGGTGGAATTGCGATGATGCCTGCCGTGTTGTCTGGGAGGAACCTGCAGAGGAGCATGGAGTAACTGCATGAAATGAAGCCTTTAAACAAGGTTACTCTCTCATGTAATTAAAAATTGGCGTGGGACTCTGTTTCCAGTCGTCCCCATCCGATTGGGCCCTGACTGCACGTTGGAGTTGGAAATAAAAAAAAACTGCATAGAGGCAGGGTGCTAAAATTCAGCCTGCAACTCCGAAAATGGACACAGTTTACCGTCTCTGAAAATTTGTGACATATATGTAATTCCATAACGTTGCCATCTCATACCATATTGTAATTTTTCCAACTCCAAGTATCGTTTGTTCCCCCAAATGGGGCTATGCCATATAAGGGATCTGAAAATTGAATTGATAACTCTGAACTGCTTAAGTGGGACAACCATGGGGGAGTTGTGCAGTACATATAGGAGCTGTGACATCAAGATAATTTTTATCAAAATTATTCTACCCACTGGGGACATTTTAAGTTTGGACCACACCTTCACCCGATTCAGCAGTGGGGACAGATTTAAAGTAATATATTCTAGAGGGTTAGGTGTAACCTGGACACCCAAATATCTGAACTCTGTGGATACAGGGATGTCTAGTAAGTGCGTCATCTGTGGGCATGGTTTCTTGTCTAAGAGCATGAGAGAGGACTTGGTCCAGTTAATCACCAAGCCGGAGTAACGGCCAAAAGTCCGAATAACCTCCATTGCCTCCCGCAGAGATGACGCTGTGTCACTAGGGTTGCCACCTGTACGGGATTCACCCGGACAGTCCGGGTTTTGACTCATCTGCCCGGTTTTCAGACTGCCTGAAACCTGGACAGACCATTTGGTCAGGGGGAGCTTTATTAGCATACAGTACTTGGCAATGTGGAGACAGTCACAGCAGCAGTGTCATTTCTTCTCAATAAATACACACACTGTGCTGGTGTGTGTGTTTGGGAATCTAAAGCTCTTTTTTTGTCCCCCCCCCCTCCAGAGTCTCTGTTATCTCTGACCCCCCCCTCCAATCACTAGCGCCGTGTTCTGAGAGAAGAAGGAGGGGGAGCTGAGGAGATCACTGTAACTCCTGTCGGGCTGGCCGCTGCTCACTGAGCTGTGAGTGAGCTGACTTTTTTTTTTTTACTAAGGAAAGTTTCCTGGGGTGGAAAGTTCCAGGAGGATTTCTTTTGCATTAAGATAAGGAGAATCGGAAGAGACAGAAAATGAGTGTGTGTGTGGGGGGGAGTCTCCAGCCCGATCACAGCCAACGCACAGATATGTCCCAAGCAGCACACTTATCTATACAAACATCCCCCATCCTCTGTCCAGATTATGTGAAGTTCATTTATGACCATTTACTTAACCTTGTGTGTATGTGCAGGGCCGTTTGAAGGAATTTGAGGGCCCCAAGCAGAATGGACAACGAAATTTGAAACAAGTTGAGAAGCAGGGGGGGGGACAGGATTTTTTTCACCTATTGTTGTTGAGGAAGGGGGGCGCGGGACATTGATGCCGATCGGGCGAGGGGCGCCGATCACCCGGCATTAGAGTGGATAAGCGGGGGGGGTTGTCTTACCTCCTCCCCCCGTGCTGCCTCCTCTTGCTCCTCTTCCTGCTGGGCAGGAAAATTCACACTATCGCGGGACTGCTGGGGCCCCAGGCCGGCTCGGGGGCCCCAAACAGTTGCTTGGTTTGCCTGTCCTGTTCCGACGGCCCTGTGTATGTGGTGAGTGACACTTCTGATTGTCCAGACTCAGAGCCCGGATAACACAGGGTTATATGAATGGTTATCAATTACCTTCACATCATCTGGACACAGAGTGCTGGGGGCTGGCATCTTATAACAGATTGTTCTCATTGAGTAGTATTGTATATTTTAGTGGATGACCACAATAGCTTTTTTTTATTATAGACATCACTATCTGACTACATCTCAGCCCCCCACTCCTCCCAGCTTACATCACCCCCAGACCACTTTATACAGACATCACTCAGAGCTGATTCTCCCCCCCCCCAGCTAAGGGACATCTTTCCATGGTCATCCCATAGACACTGCAAGAAATCCCTCCCCATACTGCCCCCATCATACCCTCCGCACTCCTCTCCCGTACATACTGCCCCCATCATACCCTCCGCACTCCTCTCCTGTATATACTGCCCCCATCATACCCTCCGCACTCCTCTCCTGTACATAGTGCCCCCATCATACCCTCCACACTCCTCTCCTGTACATATTGCCCACATCATCCCCTCCGCACTCCTCTCCTGTACATACTGCCCCCATCATCCCCTCCACACTCCTCTTCTGTCCATACTGCCCCATCATTCCCTCCGCACTCCTCTCCCATATATACTGCCCCCATCATCTCCTCCACACTCCTCTCCTGTACATACTGCCCCCATCATCCCCTCTGCACTCCTCTCCTGTACATACTGCCCCCATCATCCCCTCCACACTCCTCTCCTTTACATATTGCCCCCATCATCCTCTCCTGTAAATACTGCCCCCATTATCCCCTCCGCTTTCCTCTCCCGTACATACTGCCCCCATCGTCCCCTCCACACTCCTCTCCTGTATATACTGCCCCCATTATCCCCTCCACACTCCTCTCCTGTATATACTGCCCCCATCATTCCCTCCAAACTCCTCTCCTGTACATACTGCCCCCATCATCCCCTCCACACTCCTCTTCTGTACATACTGCGTCCATCATCCCCTCCGCTTTCCTCTCCTGTACATACTGCCCCCCATCATCCCCTCCACACTTCTCTCCTGTATATACTGCCCCCATCATCCCCTCCGCACTCCTCTTCTGTACATACTGCCCCCATCATACCCTCCACACTCCTCTTCTGTACATACTGCCCCCATCATCCCCTCCGCACTCCTCTCCCATACATACTGCCCCATCATCCCCTCCACACTCCTTTCCTGTATATACTGCCCCCATCATCCCCTCCGCACTTCTCTCCTGTAAATACTGCCCCCATCATCCCCTCCACACTCCTCTTCTGTCCATACTGCCCCTATCATCCCCTCCGCACTCCTCTCCCATACATACTGCCCCCATCATCCCCTCCACACTCCTCTCCTGTATATACTGCCCCCATCATCCCCTCCGCACTCCTCTCCTGTACATACTGCCGCCATCATCCCCTCCGCACTCCTCTCCTTTACATACTGCCCCCATCATCCTCTCCACACTCCTCTTCTGTACATACTGCGCCCATCATCCCCTCCGCTTTCCTCTCCTGTACATACTGCCCCCCATCATCCCCTCCACACTCCTCTCCTGTATATACTGCCCCTATCATCCCCTCCGCACTCCTCTTCTGTACATACTGCCCCCATCATCCCCTCCACACTCCTCTTCTGTACATACTGCCCCCATCATCCCCTCCGCACTCCTCTCCCATACATACTGCCCCATCATCCCCTCCACACTCCTTTCCTGTATATACTGCCCCCATCATCCCCTCCGCACTCCTCTCCTGTACATACTGCCCCCATCATCCCCTCCACATTCCTCTTCTGTCCATACTGCCCCCATCATCCCCTCCGCACTCCTCTCCCATACATACTGCCCCCATCATCCCCTCCACACTCCTCTCCTGTATATACGTCCCCCATCATCCCCTCCGCACTCCTCTCCTGTACATACTGCCCCCATCATCCCCTCCGCACTCCCCTCCTGTACATACTGCCCCCATCATCCCCTCCACACTCCTCTCCTTTACATACTGCCCCATCATCCTCTCCACACCCCTCTTCTGTACATACTGCCCCCATCATCCCCTCCGCTTTCCTCTCCCGTACATACTGCCCCCATCATCCCCTCCACACTCCTCTCCTGTATATACTGCCCCCATCATCCCCTCCACACTCCTCTCCTGTATATACTGCCCCCATCATTCCCTCCACACTCCTCTCCTGTACATACTTCCCCCATCATCCCCTCCACACTCCTCTTCTGTACATACTGCGCCCATCATCCCCTCCGCTTTCCTCTCCTGTACATACTGCCCCCCATCATCCCCTCCACACTCCTCTCCTGTATATACTGCCCCCATCATCCTCTCCACACTCCTCTTCTGTACATACTGCCCCCATCATCCCCTCCACACTCCTCTTCTGTACATACTGCCCCCATCATCCCCTCCGCACTCCTCTCCCATACATACTGCCCCATCATCCCCTCCACACTCCTTTCCTGTATATACTGCCCCCATCATCCCCTCCGCACTCCTCTCCTGTACATACTGCCCCCATCATCCCCTCCACACTCCTCTCCTGTATATACTGCCCCCATCATCCCCTCCGCACTCCTCTACTGTACATACTGCCCCCATCATCCCCTCCGCACTCCTCTCCTTTACATACTGCCCCCATCATCCTCTCCACACTCCTCTTCTGTACATACTGCGCCCATCATCCCCTCCGCTTTCCTCTCCTGTACATACTGCCCCCATCATCCCCTCCACACTCCTCTCCTGTATATACTGCCCCCATCATCCCCTCCGCACTCCTCTCCTGTACATACTGCCCCCATCATCCCCTCCGCACTCCCCTCCTGTACATACTGCCCCCATCATCCCCTCCACACTCCTCCCCTTTACATACTGCCCCCATCATCCTCTCCACACTCCTCTTCTGTACATACTGCCCCCATCATCCCCTCCACACTCCTCTCCTGTATATACTGCCCCCATCATTCCCTCCACACTCCTCTCCTGTACATACTGCCCCCATCATCCCCTCCACACTCCTCTTCTGTACATACTGCACCCATCATCCCCTCCGCTTTCCTCTCCTGTACATACTGCCCCCCATCATCCCCTCCACACTCCTCTCCTGTATATACTGCCCCCATCATCCTCTCCACACTCCTCTTCTGTACATACTGCCCCATCATCCCCTCCACACTCCTCTTCTGTACATACTGCCCCCATCATCCCCTCCGCACTCCTCTCCCATACATACTGCCCCATCATCCCCTCCACACTCCTTTCCTGTATATACTGCCCCCATCATCCCCTCCGCACTCCTCTCCTGTACATACTGCCCCCATCATCCCCTCCACACTCCTCTCCTGTATATACTGCCCCCATCATCCCCTCTGCACTCCTCTCCTGTACATACTGCCCCCATCATCCCCTCCACACTCCTCTCCTTTACATACTGCCCCCATCATCCTTTCCACACTCCTCTTCTGTACATACTGCGCCCATTATCCCCTCCGCTTTCCTCTCCTGTACATACTGCCCCCCATCATCCCCTCCACACTCCTCCCCTGTATATACTGCCCCTATCATCCCCTCCGCACTCCTCTCCTGTACATACTGCCCCCATCATTCCCTCAGCACTCCCCTCCTGTACATACTGCCCCCATCATCCCCTCCACACTCCTCTCCTTTACATACTGCCCCATCATCCTCTCCACACTCCTCTTCTGTACATACTGCCCCCATCATCCCCTCCGCTTTCCTCTCCCATACATACTGCCCCCATCATCCCCTCCACACTCCTCTCCTGTATATACTGCCCCCATCATCCCCTCTGCACTCCTCTCCTGTACATACTGCCCCCATCATCCCCTCCACACTTCTCTCCTTTACATACTGCCCCCATCATCCTCTCCACACTCCTCTTCTGTACATACTGCGCCCATCATCCCCTCCGCTTTCCTCTCCTGTACATACTGCCCCCCATCATCCCCTCCACACTCCTCTCCTGTATATACTGCCCCTATCATCCCCTCCGCACTCCTCTTCTGTACATACTGCCCCCATCATCCCCTCCACACTCCTCTTCTGTACATACTGCCCCATCATCCCCTCCGCACTCCTCTCCCATACATACTGCCCCATCATCCCCTCCACACTCCTTTCCTGTATATACTGCCCCCATCATCCCCTCCGCACTCCTCTCCTGTACATACTGCCCCCATCATCCCCTCCACATTCCTCTTCTGTCCATACTGCCCCCATCATCCCCTCCGCACTCCTCTCCCATACATACTGCCCCCATCATCCCCTCCACACTCCTCTCCTGTATATACTGCCCCCATCATCCCCTCTGCACTCCTCTCCTGTACATACTGCCCCCATCCTCCCCTCCGCACTCCCCTCCTGTACATACTGCCCCCATCATCCCCTCCACACTCCTCTCCTTTACATACTGCCCCCATCATCCTCTCCACACTCCTCTTCTGTACATACTGCCCCCATCATCCCCTCCGCTTTCCTCTCCCGTACATACTGCCCCCATCATCCCCTCCACACTCCTCTCCTGTATATACTGCCCCCATCATCCCCTCCACACTCTTCTCCTGTATATACTGCCCCCATCATTCCCTCCACACTCCTCTCCTGTACATACTGCCCCATCATCCCCTCCACACTCCTCTTCTGTACATACTGCGCCCATCATCCCCTCCGCTTTCCTCTCCTGTAAATACTGCCCCCCATCATCCCCTCCACACTCCTCTCCTGTATATACTGCCCCCATCATCCTCTCCACACTCCTCTTCTGTACATACTGCCCCCATCATCCCCTCCACACTCCTCTTCTGTACATACTGCCCCCATCATCCCCTCCGCACTCCTCTCCCATACATACTGCCCCATCATCCCCTCCACACTCCTTTCCTGTATATACTGCCCCCATCATCCCCTCCGCACTCCTCTTCTGTACATACTGCCCCCATCATCCCCTCCGCACTCCTCTCCCATACATACTGCCCCCATCATCCCCTCCACACTCCTCTCCTGTATATACTGCCCCCATCATCCCCTCCGCACTCCTCTCCTGTACATACTGCCCCCATCATCCCCTCCGCACTCCTCTCCTGTACATACTGCCCCCATCATCCCCTCCACACTCCTCTCCTTTACATACTGCCCCCATCATCCTCTCCACACTCCTCTTCTGTACATACTGTCCCCATCATCCCCTCCGCTTTCCTCTCCCGTACATACTGCCCCCATCATCCCCTCCACACTCCTCTCCTGTATATACTGCCCCCATCATTCCCTCCACACTCCTCTCCTGTACATACTGCCCCCATCATCCCCTCCACACTCCTCTTCTGTACATACTGCGCCCATCATCCCCCCCCGCTTTCCTCTCCTGTACATACTGCCCCCCATCATCCCCTCCGCTTTCCTCTCCTGTACATACTGCCCCCCATCATCCCCTCCACACTCCTCTCCTGTATATACTGCCCCCATCATCCTCTCCACACTCCTCTTCTGT
The DNA here is from genome assembly GCA_029206835.1 of Rana muscosa. NCBI lineage: Eukaryota > Metazoa > Chordata > Amphibia > Anura > Ranidae > Rana > Rana muscosa. The sequence goes on along the minus strand of CM055118.1, from coordinate 776,495,247 downwards.
ACATACTGCCCCCATCATCCCCTCCACACTTCTCTTCTGTACATACTGCCCCATCATCCCTTCCGCACTCCTCTCCCATACATACTGCCCCCATCATCCCCTCAACACTCATCTCATGTAAATACTGCCCCCATCATACCCTCCAAACTCCTCTCCTGTATATACTGCCCCCATCATCCCCTCCACACTTCTCCTGTACATACTGTCCCCATCATCCCCTCCGCACTCCTCTCCTGTACATACTGCCCCCATCATCCCCTCCACACTCCTCTCCTTTACATACTGCCCCCATCATCCTCTCCACACTCCTCTCTTGTATATACTGCCCCCATCATCCCCTCCACACTCCTCTTCTGTACATTCTGCCCCCATCATCCCCTCTGCACTCCTCTCCTGTACATACTGCCCCCATCATCCCCTCCGCACTCCTCTCCTGTACATACTGCCCCCATCATTCCCTCCAAACTCCTCTCCTTTACATACTACCTTTACACATTCCCCTCCTATACATACTGCCCCCATCAAACCCTCCAGAAATGTTATTTAATCACAAAACTATATGTATAATGTATGCTACATAAAAAATTAATTTAATGTGCTACAAAAAATATATATTTTCCGTGCGCTGCTAAAGTGTTCTGGTTTGGCTTGAAGAAAAGGTGGCAACCCTATGTGTCACCCAAAAAGAGCATGGTGTCATCAGCATAGAGCATACATTTTTCTTGCTGTTCCCCATACTGAAAACCCCTAATATATGCGTGGGGACGAATCCGGGCGGCCAATGGTTCTATGGCCAGCGCGAACAATAAAGGGGACAAGGGGCAACCCTGTCTGGTGCCCCGAAAGAGATCAAAGTATGGAGACACTCTTCCTGACTCTCTAATAGCTGCTTTCGGGGAGCTATACAGTAACTGTACCCAGGGTATGTAATTAGCCCCAAACCCAAATTTATGTAGGATGGCCCATAAGTAAGACCATTCAATACTATCAAAGGCCTTATGTGCGTCAAGGGAGAGCAGAGCCCTGTCTCCCATGTTATCAAAGATGGATTGCATGTTGACAAATAATCTGTGCAAATTAATAGCCGTGGATTTCTGAGGCATGAACCCCGCTTGATCTGAGTGTATTATGGACGAGATAGCATTGTTCAGCCGTAGGGCAAGAACCTTGGCTAAGATTTTCACATCCGATTGCAAAAGGGATATTGGCCTATAGGAACCCGGGTCTAAGGGATCTTTTCCATTTTTCAACAGCAAGACTATTATGGCTTTGGTCATAGATGGAGGTAGGCACCCAGTTGACTTGGCCTCATGAAACACTCCCAACAGTCTAGGCAGTAATTGTTCCCTATATTGCTTATACACCTCGATCGGAATTCCATCTTCCCCCGGTACCTTGGAGTTGGGGAACATACCGGTCGTCATCTGAAGCTCCTCTAACGTTAGAGGAGCATCCAGTTGTTGTCGAGCATTGTCAGACAGAGTAGGGAGCTCTTTCCCTTCAATATATTCCCGAAGGGAGTCGTCAATGTAATCCTGCCGGGAGCGGTATAGGTCAGAGTAATATGTGCTAAGAATTGTCATAATGTCATCTGGGGAGTTAGTAAGTCTTCCATCGGGTGCTCGCAGGGCACCAATGGAAGGGGACGTCTGTTGAGCTTGAGAAATCTTTGCTAATAGGCAACCAGTATACTCACCCTCCTCATAGAAGGCCAGTTTACTGAAAAAACGTTTCTGCTCAGCTGCAGAAAAGGTAACTCGACTCAGGGCTTCTTGAGCAGATACCCAGGCATCTTTATGGTCCTCGGTGGGGTCAGCAACAAATTTGGCTTCCAGGTCAAGTACCAATCTCTCCACCCCCTCCCTATGTGCACCCGACTGTCTCTTAAATGCATTGATTTCTGTAATGAAAAGTCCCCTCAAAAAGGCCTTAAACGTCTCCCAAGCCACCCCAGCATCTGGGTATTCCCGCCTGGTCCCCCCAAAAGTCAGAAATTTTCCGTGTTATCTGGGCTGGGGCTGGTAGAAGATTAAGTCAAAAGGCATTTAGCTTACAGGGGGCTCTGAGCAGTGACGAGGGAGGGCAAACCTCCAACCCCAGAATCAGCGAAACATGGTCCGAAATACCTCTTATAGCATAAGTTATCTCCGCCACTGTTCGCACCGCTACATCTGAGCACAGGCACAGGTCTATACATGACAGAGACATATGAGTTTTTGAAAAACATGAAAACTGACATTTCACAGGGTTCCTACTCCTCCACAAATCCACCCAACCCACCTTCTCAACCAGCTTCCTCAGGGCCGTGCGACATGCACAGCGCCTCGACGCAACTGGGGAGTGTTTGTCCAGCTGAGGACTCAGGTAGCAGTTAAAGTCACCCACAATGTACAAAGGTACCACCGGGTGCCCCAACTGAATGTCCAGGACCGCCCGCAGGACCTGATGGCTATATGAAGACGGGATATATACAAAGGCAAGTATATATTTCAGTGAAAACAAACGGCAATGTAAAATAACATATCTTCCCTCTGTGTCCACCCCACTATCAGGTTCCTGATAATCCAGTGATCCATGTATCCAAAACACTCACCCCTTTGGAAAAGGAGGTGTGAGTGGAGTGATAAGCTTTACCCACCCACCGAAAGTTGAGGCATGACAAGGAGTCGGGGGGTGAGATGAGTCTCCTGCAATGCACAAATGGCCGGGAGATATTTTTTCAATGACGTGGAGACCATTGTGCGCTTGAGGGGGTCAGCAAGCCCCCTAACATTCCAGGACATCACATTGATTACATTCAACCCTCCTGCCATAGTAGATATAAAGCTATGCATTTAAAAGATAATACATTCTAAGTCAGTGTACACCTCGTCCCCCCTCCCCCATAGCGGGTAGCCTGCAGAAGAGGTAACGCCCATAAAGTCAGATCATGAAGGTGTTGTAAGTTCTGAACCATACTGTATATATAATTGCAAACTGTTTGAACCTCTGAGCGCAACAGCACTTCAACTTTAACATGCACAATCCCTTGAGGTGCAGCCTTAAAAAAGACCGCCAGCAGGTGATCTAGTGTCCCAGTCCCTGTCAGTGCACCAAGGGCCCACAGGAGTAAGGGATGGAACAGCTGAAAAGGCACTAGGACAACAGGTCCTGTCTCCCGCTGGCATCACAACCACCAGTCGGGGGGTACATAGGTGGAATTGGATGGACTAGCGTCTTTATTCAACCTCACCAACTATGTAACTATGTAAATAAGTAATTTGTAGACGCTATAACTTTCACACAAACCAATCAATATACACTTATTGGGAATTCTTTTTACCAAAGACATGTAGCAGAATACATTTTGGCTTAAATTTATGAAGAAAGTTGATTATTTTTTTGTTATTGGATATGTTTTATAGCAGAAAGTAAAAAATATATTCTTCAAAATTGTTGGAGTTTTTTAATTTATATAATAAAAAATAAAAAACCCAGTGGGGATGAAATACCACCAAAAGAAAGCTCTATTTGTGTGAAAAACAAATATATAAATTCAATTAGCTTTAAGTGTTGCATGACTGTGCAATTGCCAGTTAAAGTAGCGCAGTGCTGAATAGCAAAATATGCCCCGGTCATGAAGGGGGTAAAATCTTCCGGAAGTCAATTGGACAAACCCAGTCGTCTAAGACTATGCCTGTTTCCTGTAATGCACAATCAGGAAATTACATTTATGTTTTTTGGTTTTAGATACATGGTCAGGTTTTTAGTTCTGTTATCGTATTGGGTGCATTTTCCCTCACATGGTTGCCACAGAAAGGACAACACAAAAACACATTGGGGTTGAGTTACAAAAATTGAAGAGTACAAAATCTGGTGGAGCTCTGCATAGAAACCAATCAACTTGAAGGCTTTATTTTCAAAGCTTAATTGAACAAGCTGAAGATAGAAGCTGATTGGCTCCCAGGCACAGTTGCACCAGATTCTGCACTCTCCAGTTTTAGTAAATCAACCCCAAATGGAAATCCCTCCCACGCGCTACAGAAAATCCGTATTCACATATATTTGTGTGTCCCGTCCAGGGCAGTGTTTTGCCGGCAGGGGTATGCACAGGTCTGGCGAGCATCCTGGTGCCAGCAGTCTCATAAACATCTATTGGGAGACATGCATACATAGAAAAATAAAAAAGTGATGGCAAAAAAAGACCAAGTAGTCCATCGAGTCTGCCTTTTTTTTTCCTGAGTATAGATGTGTTTGTCCCAAGCATGTTTGAAGCCATTTACTGTAGACTGGCTCACTACCTCTACTGGATGTTTATTTCAAGCATCAACTGTTAGCACACAACTGTCCAGCAAGTTGTGTATTTTTAAGTGATCAATAATCCTTCTATTCAGGAGTGATTCCATTAACTTGACTACAACTGAGGTTAAACTCATTGGCATGTAATTGCCAGCTTCTACCTTGCTGCCCTTCTTGTAGATAGGTACAATACAGGTCCTTCTCAAAAAATTTGCATATTGTGATAAAGTTCATTATTTTCTGTAATGTACTGATAAACATTAGACTTTCATATATTTTAGATTCATTACACACAACTGAAGTAGTTCAAGCCTTTTCTTGTTTTAATATTGATGATTTTGGCATACAGCTCATGACAACCCAAAATTCCTATCTCAAAAAATTAGCATATCATGAAAAGGTTCTCTAAACGAGCTATTAACCTTATCATCTGAATCAACTAATTAACTCTAAACACCTGCAAAAGATTCCTGAGGCTTTTAAAAACTCCCAGCCTGGTTCATTACTCAATACCGCAATCATGGGTAAGACTGCCGACCTGACTGCTGTCCAGAAGGCCATCATTGACACCCTCAAGCAAGAGGGTAAGACACAGAAAGAAATTTCTGAACGAATAGGCTGTTCCCAGAGTGCTGTATCAAGGCACCTCAGTGGGAAGTCTGTGGGAAGGAAAAAGTGTGGCAGAAAACGCTGCACAACGAGAAGAGGTGACCGGACCCTGAAGAAGATTGTGGAGAAGGACCGATTCCAGACCTTGGAGGACCTGCGGAAGCAGTGGACTGAGTCTGGAGTAGAAACATCCAGAGCCACCGTGAACAGGCGTGTGCAGGAAATGGGCTACAGGTGCCGCATTCCCCAGGTCAAGCCACTTTTGAACCAGAAACAGCGGCAGAAGCGCCTGACCTGGGCTACAGAGAAGCAGCACTGGACTGTTGCTCAGTGGTCCAAAGTACTTTTTTCGGATGAAAGCAAATTTTGCATGTCATTCGGAAATCAAGGTGCCAGAGTCTGGAGGAAGACTGGGGAGAGGGAAATGCCAAAATGCCTGAAGTCCAGTGTCAAGTACCCACAGTCAGTGATAGTCTGGGGTGCCATGTCAGCTGCTGGTGTTGGTCCACTGTGTTTTATCAAGGGCAGGGTCAACGCAGCTAGCTATCAGGAGATTTTGGAGCACTTCATGCTTCCATCTGCTGAAAAGCTTTATGGAGATGAAGATTTCATTTTTCAGCACGACCTGGCACCTGCTCACAGTGCCAAAACCACTGGTAAATGGTTTACTGACAATGGTATTACTGTGCTCAATTGGCCTGCCAACTCTCCTGACCTGAACCCCATAGAGAATCTGTGGGATATTGGGAAGAGAGAGTTGAGAGACGCAAGACCCAACACTCTGGATGAGCTTAAGGCCGCTATCGAAGCATCCTGGGCCTCCATAACACCTCAGCAGTGCCACAGGCTGGTTGCCTCCATGCCACGCCGCATTGAAGCAGTCATTTCTGCAAAAGGATTCCCGACCAAGTATTGAGTGCATAACTGAACATAATTATTTGAAGGTTGACTTTTTTTGTAATAAAAACACTTTTCTTTTATTGGTCGGATGAAATATGCTAATTTTTTGAGATAGGATTTTTGGGTTTTCATGAGCTGTATGCCAAAATCATCAATATTAAAACAAGAAAAGGCTTGAACTACTTCAGTTGTGTGTAATGAATCTAAAATATATGAAAGTCTAATGTTTATCAGTACATTACAGAAAATAATGAACTTTATCACAATATGCTAATTTTTTGAGAAGGACCTGTATTAGCTGTCCATCAGTCATGGGGAAATACTCTCGCTGGAGGAGATTGATTAAAAGATCAGTAAATGGTCCAAAAACTGTACCTCAAAGTTCTCTTAGAACTTTGGGATGAATACCATCAGGGCCCATTGCTTTATTAAGCTTTAACGGAGCCAGTTCCTCTGCTACCTCTGTCTCCAGAAATCCTAAAAATGAACCGTCATTAGTAGAACCAATATGATTCCCCAACTTGTTCTTGTTAGTATAATTTATTTCTGAGAAGACTAAACAAAAGTAATTGTTTAAATGGTTTGCTAAATCCAAATCTCCCTCAGCATATGTGTTGTGCCCAGTTTTCATTTTAGCAATCCCATTGTATTTTTCCCTTCCTATCCCTATGTACCTAAAAAAGGTTTTGTATTTCCTTTCTTTATAGATTTAGCGATGTCTTCCTCTTTCTGTGCTTTGGCAGCACTGATAATGTGTTTGGCCTCCTTGTGTATTTTTATACTCTTCTCTGTCAGCTACACCTCCTGTTTCCTTGAATCTTCTATATGCTGATTTTTTTTCCCTTTACTATCCTACTTACCTCTTTAGTGAACCATATTGATTTTTTCTTCCGTTTATTCTTACTAACTTGCCTGACTGTAACAGTGCCCACTGATTACTTACTCCTGTCGTTTTACTCCAAGGAAAATCCGAAAGAACAAAAATCAAAAAAATCAAAAAATTCAAAATTACTAACTATTAAATTATAGGTATTTGAATTTCCTTTAAAATTTGGCTGTTAGTTAATGTAACGAATACAAATTTATCTGAAGTTACGAATTATCCGAAATAACGAATGCCGCATCTAAACAAATGAAACGTAATGAAATAATAATAAATAATAATAAGTTTTTATTATTATTATTATTTATTATTGTTATTTATTATTATTATTCATTACGTTCCATTCGTTTAGATACGGCATTCGTTATTACAGATAATTCGTAACTTCGTAATAAATTCGTATTCGTTACGTTCACTAACAGCCAAATTTGAAAGGAAATTCCAATACCTATTATTTAATAGTTAGTAATAGTTAAGTTATTATTAGTTAGTTACTATTTCAGATTTTCGGGTTTTTGAATTTTCTGATTTTTCATTCTTATTTTTGGATTTCTGAAAATTTCCGAATTTCGAACTTCTGAATTTCTGAAAAAATTTGAAAAAATTTTGAATTTCCGAGTTTCTGAAATTTTGAATTTCCGAATTTCCAATTGCACATGTCTGCATAAGAGCTGTCAGCTCACAAAGCTTGTTGCCTAAACTATGAGCATTAGTGCACATGACATGACAAACGCTGCTATCTACTGCTTTATTTTTACCACCAGAAACTTCAACTGAAGTGACTACCCCATCAGGCCAGTCCTTAGCAACACAGACCCTCACATTTGTTTAAACCTGCTGGGGAGAGAAATGTCCCTCTTTAATTACATCTCTGACCCCCATTTCTCAGTTTAAATGCATATCCAAAAAACTTGTGTGAGGGATACAGACCATCTCTCTTGTACAGCTCAATGTTAGACCACCTGATAGCATCATGACTAACATACCCAAAACCTTCAGATTTGCACCAATCCTTTAACCAAACATTGAACTCTGCTATACGAAGTACTTTCTCTTATTGCCCATTATGCACAGGCAAGACCTCTGAAATTAAGTACAACAGTACAACCTAACTGTTGAAGATTCTGTCCTAATTACTAAAATCCTTCTGTACAGAACACACGCCATTCTGGGACAAATCATGTGTGCCAAGGTGCACAACATTGCACTCCTCGCTATAATTTCTAAAATGCACATTTTATCTCTTCTAAAAGTAGCACCAGGTAAACATCTAACTTCCTTTGACAGTTCCACGATTTCCTAAAGAAACACCTCTTAAAATTGAATCACCGCCAAGAAGTTGAATTTTCCTTTTAGGAGCCTTATCCACAACATTCCCCTGGTTTTCAAACTCAGATAAAACAGTTACTTTTTCAATTCCAATTTTTTTTCTCAGGGTCCTGCTTTCTATGCAGAGAAGGGTTGCCAATCTTACAAGCAGCTATGTTTGCAACCTTTGTATCTTATTCTATCTCAGAAAGAACACTATAAGGGTTATGCAGTGTCACACCAAAAGCTACATGTTTAACCACTTGCTTACTGGGCACTTAAACCCCCCTCCTGCTCAGACAAATTTTCAGCTTTCAGCACTGATGCACTTTGAATGACAATTGCGTGGTCATACAACGCTGTACCCAAATGAAATTTTTATAATTTTTTCCCCACAAATAGAGCTTTCTTTTGGTGGTATTTGATCATCTCTGGGGTTTTTACTTTTTGCTAAACAAACAAAAAAATATGGAAAATTTTGAAGAAAAAAAAACATGTTTTATATTTTGTTAATTTTTTTTGCAAACAAGTCATTTTTCTCCTTCATTGATATGCGCTGATGAGGTGGCACTGATAGGTTGCACTGGTGGGCACTGATAGGCTGCACGGGTGGGCACTGATAAGGCAGCACTGATAGGCACAGATAAGGCGGCACTGATGGGGACAGATAAGGCGGTACTGATAGGCACAAATAAAGCGGCACTGATGGATGGGCACTGATAGTTGGCACTGATAGGTGTTACTGATGGGCACAGATAGATGGCACTGATAGGTGGCACTGCCGGGCACTGGTAGGTGACAATGACCGGCACTGGTAGGTGACAATGATGGGCAGCACTGTTTGAGGCACTGATTAGTGACTTTTAGATTTTTTACTGTGGGCACTGATAGGTGGCACTGTGGGCACTGATAGGTGGCACTGTGGGCATTGATAGGCGGCACTGGTGGGCACTGGTAGGTGGCACTGACAGGTGGCACACATTGGCACAGATGAGCTGTCTGCAGCTCTCCCTGATCGGGACTGATGTCCCGCTGTCTTCTGCCAGTGATCGGCTTTTCTTTTCCTCCTCACGTTATTAGCGTGAGGAGAAAAAATAGCCGATTACCGGCTCTGTTTACATCACATGATCAGCTGTCATTGGCTGACAGCTGATCGTGTGGTAAGGGGTTGGGATCGACCCCTTACTCCGATCTGTGATCCAGCGAGTCTCATAGATTCGCTGATCACAGAGCGAGCCGTGCACGCCCTGCAGGGGGCGTGCAGGCCGCTCAAGCTATAGCGCTATAGCGCGGACGGGAAGTGGTTAAGGTCCACATGCCTCACTCTTCCTGGCCCAACAGTTTTCCACACTGTCCTTCTCCTGTGCAGTCTTTGAGGAAGAAGTGGCTTTTTGCAGAGCAGCTTAACAGAACAAATTGGCTTAGACAGCCTCCTGATCTCTGACTGCAGGGCACAAACCAAGGAATTTAGACAAGCAATGTCATCACAGAAACTAGAAATCTGCATACAAATGGGACAACATCCCAGCTTCCAAAAAGTACCATGAAAAGCAAATTCCAAACAAGTATTGCACTGAACTAAACCAGACATTTAAAAAAAATATTTACTTAAATTCAGACGCAGGTACTAACCAAAGATAGCTGGCTGTCTCCAAACTCCTGCTGTTTTTAAACTACTGCGGTTCTAAACTATGCACTTTTGTCCTGCTGCACTTCAAAAGAGTCAACTCTACAGATTTGCTACTCTTCTTAAAGTGTTTGCTACCCCAATATTTTATGTTCCTGATATGAGCCTGCTGTACCATGTACTTGTATGAAAACGTATCCTGTTCTTTTTGTATTGCTGTGAAATCCCTGGTGTTCCTGTGTTAGATTTTGAATTTATTACTATTTTAAGTGATAAAAGTTTCTGTAATCTATATGAAGCACGTGAATGTTTTAATGTAATTGTAATGTTAAGTTTCTGGAGGTTATTTTCATAGTACAGAGAAAGGACATTTGTTGTGTATGTAATATCTATTCTAAGGAACTATGTCAGGACAATAGGTGGAGTTATGTTACTTAATATACACAAGTGGGTGTTACTTCTGTGGGACAGTTAGTGCTACCTTCCTTGGAGCGATGCTAAATGTAAATTATGCTTAGCTTAGCTTTACAAACAGTATAATAACCCAAGGGTTTTGAACATGAGTTAGGAAGGTCGGGGGAAGGGACCCGATACACGTGGAGATTGTACCATCTAATTCTCCTTCCTCCTTTTGTAGCTACCATCTTACCATATGTTATCAGCTGTCATTATGTAAGTCTTGTCTTTCTTGAAGAATAAACTCACACGTTGTTGAAGATAACCTAGCTTTTGAATTTTGGAACGAAACGCCTAGAAAGAAGACACTAATAGATTTAACACGTATCTCCCCCACCCCTAACATTGGCGAGCTCCAGCTGTTTTTTTTTCCCCTAACTACTTGACAACAGGAGGGACTCAGATGAAGAGACGAGACGAAAACAATTGATCAAGTCTTGGGAAAAAAACAACCAAAGAACTTAGAAAGAAAAAGGCATGTGTGTTCCATCAGACGTAGACAGAAGATCCAAGTAACTGAGGCAGCTAAAGACGAGAATTTGTGGCCCTGGAACAAAGCCAATTATTGATCTTGACTCCAGTATTTTGGTTCAAAGCACAAGGGTGAGTTTTTCTCTGTTTTCTCACCTACAGAATCGCTTGTAAACTTGCAAGCAGAAGAAAAAACAAACACTCAGCTTACGAGTTTGATTGACAAGGCCATCTGGACAGAATGCTTCAAGATATCGTAGGAAATCCAGCGAGGACTTTCAGGTTGTGAAAAAGTGTAAACGTTTACGTACGTGAAGATTTCTGCCAAGGAAGTTCCTAAAAAAGGTGAGAAAAGTCTCACAGAAGAAGTGTTGAAATGGGAACTAAGACTTCATGTTATTAAAGGCCACCCTTGTAGATACAACAGGCAGATGTACTCTTTGGGTGAGCTAATATGAAAGTCGGATTTTGATGTTTTGGGCGGTCCAAGAACAGGCAAACACTACACTACACATTCACATCTCATTCCTTCAGGAAGGAGAAAATACATTTTCAATACACACGCATCCTTACATTTTGTTTACTTTAGGCCTATTTACAGCCTACAGAAACATTACATAAACACGAGTCAAGGAACAAGGCAAAAGCTACAAGAAAACTATTCTTCAAAGAAAAATATAAGGACAATATTCTTCCAAGAAAAAGCAACGAATAAAAGCAACGAACAAAGACAAAACAACAAATGAAAAGAAACGAACAACAGACAAAGCTAAAGGACATTATTCAACTCTTGTTTTTTTAAGTGTACACAGGACAATCATTCTAAACAAGGGGTGAGTGAGGTTGTTTATTTAAGAGGATAACGTGGGATGGTTAACATCTCAAAGCTCAGAAGTATATCCCTGTACTATCGGGAATTGATATATTGCATATATATGGAATACAGGCATGTAGCAGTAGTAGGGTAATTAATTAATTAATGCCAGAGTGCAAAGAAGTTCTTTAATAAGGAAACTAAGTTTAATGCTGCATGTAAATGTTTATGAATATTTAAGCCCTATAAACAACAGAAAATGTGTTATTACATGTGGTCATTCAAGCACAAACAAGGGGCAGAACAAAGTTTTAAGAAAAAACTATTGATTAAGATTGTGGAAAACAACATGGTATTTAGTGTTTAACAAAAATCTTACAGATTGGGTTGCAGGAAATAATAAGTTAACGATTGAGCAATTTTTACTAAATATTCCAAACTAGGATTTGGTTATTAAATTAAAAGTAGTATATTGTTCTAATTTACTTAAGGCTATCCAGAAAAATATTAAAATATGAAAATTTTGTTCAATCTAAAAATTATCAAAAATTTAAAAAAAACAATTGTTAAAAGTTTTTGTAATTGAGTATTTCTGATAAAAGTAAAGACTTTGGTTGGGGGAGGAATTTTTCTCGGGGAAATGGCCAATCGCAGTTCAGGGGCAGGAACAAATCTGTGAGTTTCACGAGATTGTCCTCTAAACAATTTTTTGTCATTACTATAACCAGGAACGTCATATTATAACATAGTGTACATACATTTTTGGCAGATGTACAAACCAAATATGTTTAAAAAATTGTAAAAAAGGTTAAAAATTATAAAAACGATAAATGAGATTGTTATCGAATTGTACAATGAAGGGGATGCAATGCATGGTAGCTAACATGTAACAGATCTTTCTCTGAAGAGTGTGACAGGTAAAGGAATGTACTGTCAACAGAGAAATGCAGATCGAGTTACACAGCCTCAGACATGCCATGACAATTTTCACTTCTGTGAATCTGAGAACAACATTTTTGCGTTAAAACTTCCAGAAACCTGGAAGAGGGTTCATGGATGAGAAAAAAATATATTTAAATGGAATTAGTACTTGTTTTGAAAAAAACACGTGGGTTTTGCACCATTTGTTTTGAAAAACATCTTATGTTACAGTGTTATTTCAAAGAAAACAGGAGGTGTCAATACACACAGCTTTGACTAAGCTTTGTTTATGGACAACTGGATGATAAAAAGAAAGGTCAGTTGAAGTGGGATATAAATAAATCGAGACTAAAAAGATGCAGTGTGACAAAGCCACAGTTGAAGTGTAAGTGTCAGGGACGTGCTGGGCTTGAACCTGGGACATCTTCTGTGTCTGGCATTGACTCTTCCAACGGAGCTATCTGAGATGCTGGGCAGTTCCCTGCCTGATCTGCTGGATAACCTATCTGATCCATTAGACTACTCTGCTTGGTGTCTTGATTACTGTTGAACTCTGAACCCCTTGCTCCTCCCATGTACTTCCTATAAAAGACATTCCAGAGATGTTGCCCCTTGCGGTTTGATCTGCTTCTGTTCCCTGAGTTCCTGATTCTGTGCTTGTATCCTGTTCCTGTGTTTGACCCGGCTTCCTGACCACGCTTCTGTCTCCAGTCCTGACCTTGGCTCGTTTGATCCTGCTCAGTTATCTGCCAGTCTGCCTGTTGCCAAGATTCGGCCTGGACTTTGACTACTCTCTGCCTGCCACTTATGATGTTTACCTTGATGTGTATGACCCGGCTTGTCTGACTCTGCAAACCTGCACCAGCTTACCTGCATCCTCTGCTCTGCGAGCTGCACACGCTGACCTGCATCCTTTGCAATGCAAACCTGCACCTGCTGACCTGCATCCCTGCTCTGCAAACCGACACCTGCTGACCAGCATCCTCTGCAAGCTGCACCTGCTGACCTGCATCCGCTGCTTCCGGAACCAGCCGTTCCAGTCTCCACTCGGCTCCACCACTCCAAGCAGTGAGGATCAGACAGGCACTCTTACCTCACCGTGCTCTTACCACCACTGTCCCCACTCCAGTGGTCTCCGAGCCGGGGTTGTACGGGAGGTCTCTCTCCGCACGTCAGGCTCACACCTAAGGTACGTTACAGTAAGTTAATCATGCAAAAGTTACTTTATCAGCTTTTAGTGGACATTTATTGGGAGAGAGTTTTTTTTGTGCTTTTTATAAATGGATCCATATATTGGCACAATGGAATAATATACTTTCTGTATATATGTCTGCACTGAAAGCTGAACTTTGTTTAGCAGTCAGAGTGACGGAGCACGTGTGGTTCATTCATTCATACTGTATGATTGGTTCTGAAAAATAGTACTTCAACATGATCAAGTTTCTTTCAGAAATAGAATATTTAGGAAAGCCCAACCTAAATTAATGTTCTTTTGCAAAATTAAAGCAGTTATAAGTGAAAGTGTAGTAAAAGGAAAATACAATAATCTGGTAAGATTATTACTTTTACAAAATTTAATTTAGTCACAGGATAAAGAGGGGGATTATGAAATTTTGTCTTAGTTAGAATCAGTACAGACTGATAATGGAGATAAAATTCATTGTAAAAATGATTGATTTCAACAATAATGGATAGAGTTATTTTTAAATGAAAATAATTCTTTTTGCATATCTAGGTACCTGACTGACAGAATAATTGATTAATTGATTTTTTTGTTAAATCTATATAAATACATTTTTAACTACTCATTTTAGAGCACTTTGTCATCAAACTTCTGAATATTGTTTTATTTGTTTATAGAACAATTCAAAAGGAAAGAGTAACCTGATACTACAAAGTATTGAGAGATTTGGAAATTTATGTAGATTGATTATATTAGTTTTTTCACCTGCTAAAGATGGATACAAGGATGTTATTTTCTTTAGTAAATATTTCTTTTGATAAATTAATTGAGGAAATTCTAGGAAAAAATGTATATTTTAAACAAATGCTAAGTTGTTTTGAACTTATGTGATATTCCATTGGGGTTGGATTTCAAACCATGGAATCAGATAATGATTTTTTAATTTTATAGGACGGGTAATGAAGGACATGTATGCAATTTTAGGTATTTAATAAAATTTTTATGTTTCTTCTCATCTTTAGTGCTAAGGTATTGTAGAACGTATCAATAGTATTTTAAAGTCCAAATAGGGTAAGATGATTCAAGAAAAAGGCAAAGATTAGGTGACTTATTTACCTGTTATATTTTTAGTTTAAAAACGTTAGTATTTTCTAAACATAGGGTTTGTAAATTTTTTGAGGTAATGACAGGATGAAGAATGTCTTTTGAGATTAGCATACTAAGTTATTTACAATCTGTTGTATAGGAAAAAGTAAAGGTATAGCAATTTCAGAAGTTTGTTCACAAAACATGGCTAGGCCTTTGCTAAATTTAAATAGAAATTATGTTTTGAATAAGATTTCTACTTATGAGTATGTTTCGTAATTTATTCCAGTAGCTAAAGTTATGGTTAAGAATTATAGATCAGTACCAGGGATGCCAATAGAGATGCCAACTGAGATATCAATTGGAATGCCAATTGGGAAGATTATTTTATTATTTTTAAGGTAATAGGGATTATAATTATTTTTGTTTCAAAATAATTGGTAAAAATAAAAGTAATGGGTAAAAATAAGAATAAAATGGGTAAACGCAGAAAGGATTATGAGTCTAAAATAGTTTATATTGATTAATTAAATGATTCTATTCTATGGATTTTTTATTTATATTGTTGATTCTTCAATGACCATGGACCAAGCACAACTTAAAGTTATAAAAAGTTAAATCTATGATGGTAAACCAAGAGCATTTTTAATATTACATAGTTTAGATGGAGAATTAAATTAAATTAATAAATAATATAATAATTTATAGTTTCTTGATGGAATGAAATGGTTAAAAATTTCACAGGAATATCTCTGAGTTTTGGAAAAAGCTTTTGTACAATATCTGAAACTTTTTACCCCCCCCTCCTTTTTTTTTTTGCTTCTCTAAGAGGAGCTCAGTGGTCTGAAACAAAACCTGCTATACACTGGCCCTTTTCAGTAGGGTCGCAATCCTAGGGTAGAGTATAACAGATTTACCCCGATAAGAAGAAAGGTACAGCACAAAATCAAAGATTAAAACTGGGGAAACTAATAAGACCTGCTAACAAAAATAAGATGAGCAAAGCCACGAGGGGGATGGCCTCCAAGACTCCTAGGAATAGTACAGCAAATAGTACAATTAAACAGTACATGACCCAGGAGGTAAGCTCAAAGAGCACAGGAATAGGAGTACAAAAGCAGGATAAAGGCGAAAATAGAA
The DNA here is from genome assembly GCA_029206835.1 of Rana muscosa. Classification (NCBI taxonomy): domain Eukaryota; kingdom Metazoa; phylum Chordata; class Amphibia; order Anura; family Ranidae; genus Rana; species Rana muscosa. The sequence goes on along the minus strand of CM055118.1, from coordinate 776,479,571 downwards.
AAGGGGTCAAAGAGTACGGAAAAGAAGGGAGGAGGGACATCAGATCGATCTAAAAGGGACCAAACAACAGAAGGTGAACTAGAAATAAGCAGAGCAGAAGAGCAATGGGCAGATGCACAAATTCCTACAAAGGGAGAAATGACCGAGATGCTAACGAGATTGGAAAATGCAATAAAGGCAGAAATCAATATTTTAAGAATAGATTTCGGACATCTCTTGTCAAGAGTAGAAGCGATGGAAGAAAGAGCGGATAAACAGGATCGGGAATTAAGCAAATTAAAGGAGCAGGATAAAATAATACAACAAAATCAGAGAAACATTCTATACCGATTAGAAGATCAAGAGAACAGAAACAGAAGACAGAACTTGAGAATCCGCTCTCTACCAGAGGAAAAAGGAGAGGACCTGAGGAAAACTATGAATATAATATTCAAGCCCATATTGGATATTGGGGCAGAAGACTCCCTTAAAATTGATCGAGTGCATCGTATCGGCAAACTAAGGAATGGAGAAACCGATTGGCCGAGAGACATTATTGTAAGGTTCCGGTACTATGAAGAAAAAGCAGATATTTCAATGAAAATAAGAGGAAAACCCCCTATCCAATTCCAAGGAAAGGAGCTGCAGATCTTCACAGACTTAGCACCCGAGACATTGGCAAGGAGGCGATTATTGAAGCCACTTCTGGAGCAAATGAAGACACAGAATATCAAATATAACTGGGAGTTTTGGGGAGGGGGGAGGGTGGGGGTTCTTTGGGGGGCAGGGGTTGGAGGAGGGGGAAGGTCCAGGGGGCGGAAAAGGTCGACTGGGCCACTGTGCAGCGTCTCCGGGCTACCTCACCCTCCCCAAATCTAAGGAGAGGGGGAGGGAGGCTGAGCGGCAGAGTCTGAGCTGCACCTCCAAAATGAGAGAACCAAGAGGAAAGATCATCAATGGTTCGAAGGCCAATAATGGGCCAAAAGGGAGGAGGGGAGGGGGAGAGGGAGGGAAAAATTGGAGGAAGGAAGGAGGGGTTCTGTAAAGGGGGAGTGGGAGGGAGGGAAGGATCTGGGGGGGAGGGAAAGGGGTTTTGTAAAGAGGAGAAAGGAGGGGATTCAACCTTTTTGACTCTACAAAAAAGAAAGGGAAAAGGTGATGAAAGACAGATAAAACGTAAACAGTTTAAAAACAAAAAAGAAGAAAAAAAGAGAAAAAAAAAATATAGATGTCAGCAATAAATTTCCTGTCCTACGATGTTAGAGGTCTTAATATACCTACCAAAATACATAAGGTCTTAAGAGAGCTTAAGCATTATAGAGCAGATGTGGTCTTCTTACAGGAGACCCACCTGACCCTAGAATCAAATATTAAATTATACTCACCCTATTTCCCGAATTGGTTTTACGGAGATACTATCTCCAAAAGGGCAAGGGGGGTTGCAATAGGGTTTTCTAGGGAAATTAGGTTCACATTGGAGGATAGAATGACGGATAAAGATGGGAGATATATTTTTCTAAAAGGGAAGTTGGGGGAAATGAAATGTACCCTGGCAAATATCTACGCTTCTAATGTGAACCCCATTAAATATCTCATTGAAACTCTGGGGAAATTGAAGGATTTTGGGGTGGGATATATAATTTTGATGGGAGATATGAACTTTTGTTTGGATCCGGCAGTGGATAGTACGTCCCGAATACAGGGGACAAATAACGTACAACTGACAAAGATAAAACAAAAAATGCATAGTAGTCAGATGGTTGATTATGCATCCAAAATCAAAGGATTATACGTTTTTCTCCCTGTACACGGGACGTACTCGAGGATAGACCACATAATGGTCGAACAAAGAATGCTGGATATGGTCATGGAATCAAACATAGGAATTGCCTCGCTCTCTGACCATGCCCCTGTAAGCATGAAATTAAAATTGCCGAATATCATAGACAACCCTATACTTGGCGACTAAAAGAGGAACTGCTCCGGGATGAAGAAGGATTAAAGAGGGTGAAAAAGGAATTAGAACATTACTTCCAGATAAACAATACGGAAGGGATATCAGGGGCAACCCTATGGGAGGCACACAAAGTCTACATTAGGGGGATCTTGATTTCGGAAAGGGTAAGGAAAAAAAAAAGAGAGAAGTAGAAAATATAACTCGTTGATAGAAGAAATATTCAAAATTGAGCAAGAGCATAAAAAACAACAGGGGCAACAACAAGAGTTATATCATGAATTAGTGATGAAAAGGGATGAACTTAAAAAATTAATGGAACAAGAGACTAAAATAAAACTACATCGCATAGCAAAAGAAAGGTATAAGTGGGGGAACAAGTCTAGTAAACATCTAGCAAGAATGGTACAAAATAAAAAGACCAGAAATTTCATAGAAAAGATAAAAAAAAGAACGGAGAGGAAGTGTACATAACTAAGGATATAGCAGATACATTTAAAAACTACTATGAGGGGTTGTATTCAGTGGAGCAGAAGAGACGGGGGGTAGGAGAGAAACAACTAAAAATAAAATAATTTTTAAGAAAGGCGAGATTGCATAGGATCAATGAGGACGAAAGAACGGCATTAGATAAACCCATAACGGAAGAAGAAATAAGTAATGTACTAAGAGACTCAGCCCCAGGGAAAAGTCCCGGCCCTGACGTGTTTACAGCATTATATTTCAAAAAATGTAAGGAGATATTGATACCCAGGATATGTAAATATGTGAATGGATTAGGGACGGACTATGAAATGGGAAGGGAGGCCTCAGTAGCTATAATAACGGTCATACCAAAGGAGGGGAAAGATGAAAGGTTATGCTCCGGGTATAGGGCCAATCTCGCTATTAAACGCGGATGTAAAACTATACGCAAAAGTCCTGGCAGAAAGAATGAAGGGATTGATGCCCACACTGGTCCACCCGGATCAGGTGGGATTTATCCCCAGGTAGGAGGGGAGGGACAATGGTGTGAGAGCATTGCTCCTCCTCCAGAAAATAAAAGAATGGGTCCCCAGGTCTACTCCTGTCAGTAGATGCAGAAAAGGCATTTGAGAGGGTAGACTGGGGACTCATGATACAAACCCTGGAAACTATGGGCCTAGGAGCCAGGATGATACAATGGATTAAAACATTGTATCAGCACCCTATGGGTAGGGTTAAAATAAATGGCACACTATCTCTAGCTTTGAGATGAAAAATGGGACAAGACAGGGATGCCCCCTGTCCCCCCTCTTGTTTGTGCTGTTCCTGGAATCTCTGTTCGCGACGGTACGAAACAACCCAGACATTAAAGGGATTAGAATGGAGGAAGACGAACATAAACTCTCAGCCTTTGCGGACGATGTCTTGTTCTTTATCAGTAATCCCAGGACCACATTACCGAATTTACTTAAAATATTTGAACAATATGGTGAAATATCAAACTTTAAAGTTAAAATAGCTAAAACTGAGATTCTAAATGTCAACATTGGAAAGGTAGAAGAACAGAGCCTAAGAAAAGAGTTTAATTTTCCTTGGCAGAAGGAACTCAAGTACTTAGGGGTAAAACTCACTAATTCAATAAAAAAATATATAAGATAAATTATATCCCTCTACTAGATGAAATAAAAAGTGAAATCAGAAAGATGATAAACTGCCAGATATCATGGATAGGAAGGATTAACATTCTGAAGATGGTTCTGCTGCCGAAAATCTTATATAAATTTCAGATGTTACCAGTTGCAATACCTCAACCGTACTTCAGAATGATAAAAAAAGATGCTAATGAATTTTGTGTGGAAGAATAAAAAACATAGAATCTCCTTCTCGGTATTAAAACAGGATAAAAAACATGGAGGGCTGGCAGTGCCAGACATAAAAAAAATACTACAATGCGGTGGTGTTGTCCCGAAAAGTTGAGTGGGCCAAAGATAGGCACGAAAAAAGGTGGGTAAAAATTGAAAAGGTAATGGCAAAAACACAATTGGGAGGTGTAATATGGAACAGTATAGAGCATTAGGTGAAAACACTCACGGTGTGACACGAATTGCATTTAAAATTTGGGACAGGTTACATAAACAAATAGATAGGGACTATAACTCTCCCCTTATAGAATTAAAAGAAAATTAATATTTTGCACCGGGAAAAAAAACAGTGGGAGGAAATTGGATTAAAAAAGATAGAGCACAGTTAAGAGATATAATAAAAAAGGGGAAAATTACACTATTTCAAGAATTAAGACACAATAGGGAATTAATGATATTAGATGAATGGAGGTACCATCAGTTGGCCAACTTTGTACAAAGCCTTCCCCAGCCAATTAGGTCGGGGGAGGAGCTTACGACGCTGGAACGGCTCTGTACGGCCAATAATCCAAAAGGAACTATATCAAAACTCTATAAATTGCTGTTGACAGTGGACAAACTGGAGATACCCGCATTTATAAAGAAATGGGAAAGAGAACTGGGAACACACAGGGATAAAATGACTATAGAGAGAATAATAAAATTGACCCACTCGTCTGCTATGGACAACAGGACCGCAGAGATGCATTATAAATGTATTACAGGTTGGTATGCCACACCAGATAAATTTAGTAAATTTCAAGTGGAACAGAAGGCAGAATGCTGGAGAGAATGTGGGGAGAGGGGAACAATGGCCCACTTGTGGTGGCAGTGTCCTAAAATTCAAAAATATTGGGAGAAGATACTGGAAATGATAAAAGCAATAACCGAGAAGGAGATTAAAAAAGATCCATGGATAGTTTTATTCCATGGAGGAGAAGGAGGAATGAAACAGTATAAAGAGTCACTGATCCCACATTTACTAAACGCGGCCAAAAGGCTGATTCCAAAAAAATGGCGAGAAGTGGAAAGCCCATCTGTATGGGAGTGGATAGACTCCGTGGAAGAAACATATAGTATGGAGGGACAGTATGGCATAGAGGAGGAAAAAAAAAGGATTTAAAAACAAGTGGGAATGTTGGAAAGAATTTAAGAAAACATGGAGTTATGCAGAAAATCTGAGAAGTTAGAGAAAAATTTGTAGAAAATAAGAGGTAGAAGGGGGGAGGGGGGGGTATATAGCGGAAAGGGGGGACGGGATGGTGAAATAGAGATTTTAGAAATGTGAATATAAGGAGAAGAGCCAAGAGTCCCTTAGTACTCATTTTTATTTTTGTCTATGTATTATCTTGGCTGGATAAATGGAAATGTATGAAACACTATATTGTATGAATATTTATTGAATTGTATGTATTGGAAAAAAAGAGGATCAGAAACATTTATTATTTAACCACTTAAGCTCCGGACCATTTTGTAGCTAAAGGACCAGAGGTGTTTTCAGAATTTGGCACTGCGCTGCTTTAACTGTAAATTGTGCGGACATGCAATGTTGTACTGAAACGAAATTTGCGTCCTTTTCTTCCCAAAAATAGAGCTTTCTTTTAATGGTATTTGATTGCCTCTGCGATTTTTATTTTTTGCGATATAAACGGAAATTTTTATTTTTTTTTGCACAAAGTTGTTACTAAATGATATATTGCTCACACATGCCATGGTTATATGTGGAATTGCACCACAAAATACATTTTGCTGCTTCTCCTGAGTACGGGGATACCACATGTGTGGGACTTTTTAGGAGCCTAGCCGCATACGGGGCCCCGAAAACCAAGCACCGCCTTCAGGATTTCTAAGGGCACAAATTTTTGATTTCACTCCTCACTACCTATCACAGTTTCGAAGGCCATAAAATGCCAAAATAGCACCAAACCCCCCCCCCCCAAATGACCCAATTTTGGAACGTAGACACCCCAAGCTATTTGCTGAGAGGCATGTTGAGTATTTTACAGCTCTAATTTGTTTTTGAAAATGAAGAAAGAAAATCATTTTTTTATTTTTTTTCCAATTTTCAAAACTTTGTGACAAAAAGCGAGATCTGCAACATACTCACAATACCTCTCTGCAAATAGCTTGGGGTGTCTACTTTCCAAAATGGGGTCATTTGGGGGGGTTTTGTGCCATCTGGGCATTCCATGGCCTCCGAAACTGTGATAGTCAGTGAGAAGTGAAATCAAAAATTTACACCCTTAGAAAGCCTGAAGGCGGTGCTTGGTTTTTGGGGTCCCGTACGCGGCTAGGCTCCCAAAAAGTCTCACACATGTGGTATCCCCGTACTCAGGAGAAGCAACAGAATGTATTTTGGGGTGTAATTCCACATATGCCCATGGCATGTTTGAGCAATATATCATTTAGTAACAACTTTGTGCAAAAAAAAAAAAAATTGTCTTTTTTCTGCAACTTGTGTCAACATATAAAATATTCAATGGACTCGACATGCCTCTCAGTATATAGCTTGGGGTGTCTACTTTCCAAAATGGGGTCATTTGGGGGGGTTTTGAACTGTTCTGGCATTTTATACACAACATTAGGAAGCTTACATCCACTCTTCTAAGCACTTGAAGACAAAGCCCTTTCTGACACTTTTTGTTTACATGAAAACATTTTTTTTTGTAAGAATATTATGTTGAACCCCCAAACATATATTTTTTTAAAGCAAAGGCCCTACAGATTAAAATGGTGGGTGTTGCATTTTTTTTTTCCACACAGTATTTGCGCAGCGATTTTTCAAACGCATTTTTTTTGGGGAAAAAATACACTTTTTTAAATTTTAATGCACTAAAACACACTATATTGCCTAAATGTTTGATGAAATAAAAAAGATGATCTTAGGCCGAGTACATAGATATCAAAAATGACATGCTTTAAAATTTCGCACAAACGCGCATTGGCGACAAACTACATATATATTTTTAAAAGCCTTTAAAAGCCTTTACAGGTTACCACGTTAGATTTACAGAGGAGGTCTACTGCTAAAATGACTGCCCTCAATCTGACCTTCGCGGTGATACCTCACATGCATGGTGCAACTGCTGTTTTAGACGCCAGACCCACGCTTGCGTTCGCCATTGCGCAAGAGCAGGGCAGGACAGTGGTGCTTTTTTTTTTTTATTATTATTAATTTTGCTTTTTTATTTTATTTTTAAACTGTTCCTTCCATATTTTTTTATTTTTTTTATCATTTTTATTGTTATCTCAGGGAATGTAAATATCCCCTATGATAGCAATAGGTAGTGACAGGTACTCTTTTTTTGAAAAAACTGGGGTCTATTAGACCCTAGATCTTTCCTCTGCCCTCAAAGCATCTGACCACACCAAGATCGGTGTGATAAAATGCTTTCCCAATGGCGCTTTTTATATCCGGGGGGGGGCACATTCCCTCCCACTGCTTGTAAAAGCAGTCCAGAGGCTAATTAGCCACTAGGATTGCTTTTACATGAAAGCCAGCCGCTGGCTGAAAAGAATGATACCAAGATGATACCTAAACCCGCAGGCATCAATCTGGTATAACCATTCAAAGTCCAGCAACATACCAGTACGTTGCTGGTCCTTGTTGGACATGTATTGTAATCTTTTTTTTTCATGCAGCCTGTTGGCTGAACGAAAAAAAAGAGATTGATCGGTGGGTGTGCCCACCATTAGAATACCGCCTTTCATCCTCCCACTTCTAATGATGGGCATACATGCACCATTTATATATGCCGAAGCATGGGGGCATCTTCCCGCAAAAGTTATGCCGCGTACACATGGTCAGACTTTTCCACGGGCAAGCCTCCGTCGGAATTTTGACTGTATGTACGCGGCATTAGGAGCCAAATCGCTCCTCCGCCCCTGCTGCCCCAATGCTTCGGCATATATGCTTTTTTTTTTTTTAACTGTGGTGGTGAAATCACCTCCTACAGCACTGGAGTCGCAGGGATCAGGCCTGTCTCTGCGAACGCTGCAGTTATGTGTGTTGTGTTATGTAAGTGACAGCGATCGATCAATACTGCACTTGGGTGGCCTGGGCTGGACGGAGGGGCAAAACGCAGGTGCTAGCAGGTATCTGGGCTGATCCCGCTAACGCTGCATTTTTGGGAACCCTAAACTGCTGGGGACGCTAGTATAGATCTGATCAGATCAGATATTGATCTGTTCAGATACTATACCACTAAGGGAGGTGTATGCTTCACGCGTGGGTGTTGGCGTTACTGGCACTAACCTGACGCTGCCTGGGGTGTGACGCAGGGTTAACTAGGGGCAATTAGGGGGTTAAAATCTTTATTAGATAATATATGGGGGTACCTGACGCTATAAAAACCTGCGGCGAACCTAAAAAAAATAACTGGCTATCTATCGGCACCAGCATAACTAATACAGCGATCAGAAAAATGATCGCTTAGTGACACTGGCAAAAGGGGGTGAAAGGGTTACCTGGGGGGGCGATTAAGGGGTTAAACCTTTATTAGGTAATATATGGGGGTACCTGACGCTATAAAAACCTGCGGCGAACCTAAAAAAAATAACTGGCTACCTATCGGCACCACCGACAATAAGACAGCGATCAGAAAAATGTTCGCTTAGCGACAGTGGTGATAGGGGGTGAAAGGGTTACCTGGGGGGTGATCAAGGGGGTTAAACCTTTATTAGTTAATATATGGGGGTACCTGACGCTATAAAAACCTGCGGCGAACCTAAAAAAAATAACTGGCTACCTATCGGCATCACCGACAATAAGTCAGCGATCAGAAAAACGATCGCTTAGCGACAGTGGTGATAGGGGGTGAAAGGGTTACCTGGGGGGCGATCAAGGGGGTTAATCCTTTATTAGGTAATATATGGGGGTACCTGACGCTATAAAAACCGGCGGCGAACCTAAAAAAAATAACTGGCTACCTATCGGCATCACTGACAATAAGACAGCGATCAGAAAAACGATCGCTTAGTGACAGTGGTGATAGGGGGTGAAAGGGTTACCTGGGGGGCGATCAAGGGGGTTAAACCTTTATTAGGTAATATATGGGGGTACCTGACGCTATAAAAACCGGCGGCGAACCTAAAAAAAATAACTGTCTACCTATCGGCACCACCGACCCTAAGACAGCGATCAGAAAAACTGTTGATAGAAGAATCTCAAAAATAAAATAATAAAATTCAAAAGGAATAAAAAAAAATCCTCAGGAGACTGGCATCAAACAGAGCCACGTCCTCTCCTCTGCTAGGCAGAAAAAAAATTAGGCAGCTGGCTGCAGGTAGGAGGCTTATGTCCAGAGGGACCGCCCCCTGGGCGGGGCTGTTCAGCTCTGGTAATGGAATGTATGTTAAAACATTTAACATTCTGCCTAGTTTTCTCCAAGAGCAGGAACATAACCCACTTTGTCAAGATTGAAGATGCTGTGTCAGTCCATGGACGGTAAGAGAAAGGACATTTGCTGTGTATGTAATACCTATTCTAAGGAACTATGTCAGGACAATGGGTGGAGTTATGTTACTTAATATACACAAGTGGGTGTTACTTCTGTGTGACAGTTAGTGCTACCTTCCTTGGAGCGATGCTAAATGTAAATGAATTTATGTTTAGCTTAGCTTTACAAACAGTATAAGAGCCCAAGGGTTTTGAACATGAGTTAGGAAGGTCGGGGGAAGGGACCCGATACACATGGAGATTGTACCATCCAATTCTCCTTCCTCCTTTTGTAGCTACCATCTTACCATATGTTATCAGCTGTCATTATGTAAGTCTTGTCTTTCTTGAATAAACTCACACGTTGTTGAAGATAACCTGGCTTTTGAATTTTGGAACGAATCGCCTAGAAAGAAGACACTAATAGATTAACACGTGTCTCCCCCACCCCTAACATCCTGCCAGTTCCTCTGCTTTCCTATTAAAAACTAAGCACACTAAGCATGAGAACATGTGGTCTGTTCTAAAACTGTGCTGGGAACTCAGCCTGCTCTCCTCCAATGATTAGACCTGTCCTGACACCCCAACCTCACCCTTTTACTAGGATGCTCAGTGTGCTGCTGTTTCTCCTCCCACCAGCACCAACCTTATGCAGCTGAGAACAGAGGGACTATAATGTGATTTTTTTTTATCTAAACACATGTTTTGCCTTTATATTTTAAACTGAATGGGTTGTTTTACAAGGTGCTGGTTAAGGCTTGGTTCATACTGCAGCGTATTCGGATCCAACTTGTCAGACCTCAAGTCGCATGACATGTGAAATCCCATTTTAGTGAATGAGAGATGTCTTAATTGGCACTACTGAAGTCACTCTAACTTTAGAAAAGGTTCCTGTACTACTTCAAGGTGACTTCTATCCGACTTGTGCCCATAGACCAGGGATATGCAATTAGCGGACCTCCAGCTGTTGCAAAACTACAAGTCCCATCATGCCTCTGCCTCTGGGTGTCATGCTTGCTTCTGTCAGAGTCTCGCTATGCCTCATGGGACTTGTAGTTTGGCAACAGCTGGAGGTCCGCTAATTGCATATCCCTGCCATAGACTTTAATGGAAGTCGCCTCCAAGTTGGAACCTCATCTTAATTGATGAGATTTGGAGCCGACTTTACAGGAAAATTACACTGGAATTCCCTAAAGTTGCTTCAAGGTCACACTCAAGTCGTCTGGCAAAGTTGCACTACAGGTCACGGCAGTGTGAACCAAGTCTTACAATCACTTTAAATACAACACAAGGCACCAATTTGGACAACAGCTCACCTCTCTCACATATGCTAATTGATAACACCCTGTACTCAAAACCTCAGGCGCACAATAACAATTACTCCCAACTTTTTGAGATGGGAATCAGGGACACCTATTTGCAAAAGTATATAGGCATAGGATACACCCTGCCACACCCCCTTAAGATCCCTTTCACACTGGGGCATTTTCAGGCGCTTTAGCGTTAAAAAAAGCGCCTGTAAAGCGGATGAAAGAAGCTGCATCTGCAATCCCAATGTGAAAGTGTCAGGAACCATGAATCAGACCAAGACAGAAGTACAGTTAATTCACACTCGTTTAATAATAAAAAGGTAAACAGAGTAAGCGTAGTCAAAACATAGCCAGAGTTCAGTAACCGGATCGGGTAGTCGGCCAAGCCAATGTCCAAGAGCCAGCGATAAAGGTAGTAGTACAGCAAGCAGGATCTGTAGCCAGAGGAAACATCAGTCAAGCAAGTCTTCAACAGGAGCGCAGGAGAAAGTCTCTCGTGATGTTAACACAGGCAAAGGCAAAGAGCAAATGAACTGGAAGGCTTTAAGTAGGCAGAGCTGACGAGCAGGATCATTAACAGGTGGATCACTGTGGAGAGATAGGAGCTGGCAATTAGCTGACAGCTGAGCTGCCAGCACAGAGAAGGAAGGGCTGAGCCCAGCCCTGACAGAAAGCGCCTGAAAAACGCCCCAGTGTGAAAGGGGTCTTAGCGTTAAAAAAAGCGTCTGTAAAGCGCCTAAAAGAAGCTGCATTTGCAATCCCAATGTGAAAGCTCGAGTGCTTTCAGACTGAGGCGCTGCGCTGGCAGAGTGTCAAAAAAAGTCCTGCAAGCAGCTTCTTTGCAGCGCTTTAGGAGCGTTGAATACACCGTTCCTAAAGCGCCCCTTCCCATTGAGGCGCTTTTTTTAACGCCAAAGCGCCTGAAAAATGCCCCAGTGTGAAAGGGGTCTTAGCGGAGCTTTACCAGCGTTTTTCGGGCGCTGGCAGTGTGAAAGGGCTCTGAAAGCACTCGGGCTTTCACATTGGGATTGCAGATGAGGCTTCTTTCAGGCGCTTTACAGGTGCTTTTTTTAACGCCAAAGTGCCTGAAAAACGCCCCAGTGTGAAAGGGGTCTAAAGGAGAATTATACAAAATAAATGATTTGTTAAAGAGGAGTTACAGCCTGTAAAAAAAATTAAATTAAAAGTCAGCAGCTACAAATACCTGTCCAGGGATCCCGCAATGTCGGCACCCAAAGTTGATCCGTCTATCAGCTCCGGCATCTTCACTTCAAGGGAAACAGGAAGTGTGTTCTGGGACCTGTGTGTCTCCCAGAAGGCAGCAGGAGGGGGGGAGAGGAGGGGCCAGAAATTTCATAGATTGCCGTACAAAAATTGCTGCTATCTTACCCAGAAGTGGGAGTGGGTACCTGGTTTTGACAGGTATGTGCTCCCCCCGAAAGGTGCCAAATGTGACAGCGGAGGGGGGGGGGGGAAAGTAAACAAGCGGAGCTTCCCTTTTTGGGTGGCACTCCACTTTAAAGGATAAGTTCACCTTTCATAACATGTTACACCCATATTTGGAGTGTAACATGTAATGAATGCACCAGCCCCTGCACCTCTCCGATCCCCACTGTGCCAGCTAGCTGGGGTTCTTCTCCACCTGCTAGCATCACTCATTCACAGCGCTCTGTGAATGGAAAACTACAAGGTCTGGCAGCCTTTGCGGTTGTTGGCTTGTAGTTTTCAAGAACTACCATGATGCTGTGTTCATGTGTAAGTTCACGCATAACTACAGCCAGGAGAGGATTACCTTCCTGGATGTAGAGATATTTGTGAATGAAACTGGTAATTTATGTTCAACTCTATACAGAAAACCAACTGCAGGTAACACACTGTTACACGCCACGAGCTCACACCCGAAACCTTTAACAGTATTCCGTACAGCCAATACCTTAGATTGAAACATAATTGCACCAGAGAAGAAGACTTTAAAAAAAGAGGCAAATCAGCTGTATGAACGTTTGAAAATAAGGGAATATACCAAAAGCTGTCTAAAAAAGGCCTATAATAAAGAAAGATTTCTAGATAGAAATACATTGATTTATAAACCAAGGAAAGACAATAAACTAGATTCAACTAGGATAGTGACCAGATATAATAGACAAGACAACATGAAAAAATCCATAAGATTTATAAAAAAAATCTGGTATCTCCTTACAGCAGACAATAAAATTAATAAGTATGTTAAAACCTATCCTGAAATTACTTTCAAACGGTCACGCTCCATTAAAGACCCTATGGTGTCAAGCCACTACACTACGAGTGGATCTAACAAGACAGATCAGGAACCTACCCTTGCAGCAGTTGTAATTACTGCCGGTAAATTAGGGTGTTTCATTTTTCCAAAGATGTGATTTTCATATGACTTTGCTAATGCCCCGAGTCCCAGTGATGTAAAAGATATACCGTATATACTCGAGTATAAGCCGAGTTTTTCAGCCCTTTTTTTAGGGCTGAAAGTACACCCCTCGGGTTATACTCGAGTCAGTACCTGAAAATCTTCTTATACTGCGGCCGGCGTCCATTGTTTAAATATCGCGGCTTTCTCCTGGTCCCTTCCGTGATAGGCGTTTCCAGCAAACACTGTGTTGAGTGTTCCGCCTATCACGGAGGTCCTCTCATTCTCGGACTCCGTTTCCCAGCAGACACTGTGTTCAGTGTTCCGCCTATCATGGACGTTCTCTTGTCCAAGAATGAAAAGACGTCCATGATAGGCGGAACACTAAACACAGTGCCTGCTGGGAAACGGAGTCCGAGAATGAGAGGATCTCCGTGATAGGCGGAACACTCAACACAGTGTTTGCTGGAAACGCCTATCACGGAAGGGACCATGAGAAAGGCGCGATATTTAAACAATGGACGCCGGCCGCAGTATAAGAAGATTTTCAGGTACACTCGGGCACAATAGCTGCAATGGACACAGTGAGGTTGGGCACAGTAGGCTGGCAATGGGCACAGTGAGGTGGCAATGGACACAGTGAGGTTGGGCACAGTAAGCTGGCAATAGGCACAGTAAGGTGGCACAGTGAGGTGGCAATGGGCACAGTAAGGTTGGGCAATTGGCTCAGTGAGGTGGCAATGGGCACATTTCCCCCCCCCTAGGCTTATACTTGAGTCAATACGTTTTCCCAGTTTATTGGGGTAATATTAGGTACCTCGGCTTATACTCGGGTTGGCTTATACTCGAGTATATACGGTATATTCCAAATTTCAAGAAGATTGGATAATATTTAGGGGTTGCACACATTGATCACTTTTATCACAAACTAGTGAAATTTATAGCATTGAACTAAGTATACAAAAGAATATAAAAAAAAGATTCATATAAGAATAAACATTACAAAGCTATCGCTGAAATCAATAAGACAGTTATACTGGAAGACACATTTCCATCATCACAAGCACCTAGTGACGAAGAGGCTGAGTTTTCGCCTCCAGCAACTAAATAATTACGTTCAAATCCTAGATTAAAACCTCTTGATCAGACACTCACGTCTACTTGGAATCGAGAACAGCTATCTATTTGACAAGCAAGTACTTAATTTATAGCAACTGCAAACAGCCTTAGCCACAATGTTTCAAAAATTTCCATATCTCCAGCTACCGTTTACCGAGCTCGGGCCATCAATAGAAGTAAAATGGCAAAGAAAATTGAAGAGTCACTCTTTTAAAATCCTCCTCATTTGGTCTTGCATTCGGATAGTAAACTGTTGCCCTCAGTTGCCCATGGGAATGTCAAAACTTTGGAAGATAGAGTTGCAGTTCTAGTGACTGGCAAAGATTTTGAGCATTTGCTTGGCGTACCTGTTGCCCTGAAAGGCACTGGTGAGCAGATGGCTGAAGTAGTTATTCGGGAAGTGGACCGATTTGGGCTACGTGACAATATAATCGGTATATCTTTTGATACTAGAGCATCTAATACAGGACTGATCCAAGGGGCATGTACCAGAATTGAAAGGGAAATCGGACAAACATTGTTGTGGTTGGCTTGCCGTCATCACATTCATAATATTGAAAGGAGTGTTTGAGGATTGTTGTGGCATACCATCAAGTGGTCCTGACATCCAGAAAAAGGAAGTGAAACGATTAGAGGGTAAAAACATGGTTTTTGAAGGAAAAGACCTGAGCCATTTCATTACTAATAAAACAAAGACGTTCTTTGAATTGTTTGGGATCCACGACGTAACAGAATACTGCAGTGATTCTCTAAGAAGCCATGTGAACGCTTTTAAGGTTGTCAATGATACCGCAGAAAGAGGAATTGCTCTGATAAAAAAGTATAACGAATCGGTCAAGGATGAACAACAAAAACAATTCTTGTTGAGGGTAGTCGAGCATCACAGAAAAGTCGTCAGCAAGCGAACAAAACAAGGGATTGCATCATTCAAATTTGATTAATACAACACATGTTTTGCCTATCATATTACCTATTAATCTAAAGCCCTGTACACACGGCCGAGAATCTCGTCAGGAAAAAACACGTTGTTTTTCCTGACGAGATTCTTGCCAAGAATCTTGTCCTGGCCAAGTGTACACACGTACCTTTCAAAAGAACCGCCGTTCTTTTGAATGGCACGAACGCGGTGATGTCATTGACTATGACGAGCGCACGCTCGTCACATTCGATGCCGTCGCAGCCATATTGCTACACCCTACCTATGCCTAGGAAACTACCGCGCATGCGTCAAAGTCATTTCGAGCATGCGCGGGTTCCACGGCGACAGGTAAGTGTACACACACTCGGGTTTCTCGTCGGGAAACAGGCTGACGAGAATCCCGACGAGAAAAAATAAAGCAGGTCTTCTTTTTTTCTCGTCGAGATTCTGGTCAGTTTTCCTGACGAGAAACCTGAACGCCTCGTACACACGGCCGGTTTTCTCGGCAAGAAAGCTCTGCAAGCAGTTTTCTTGCCGGTTCTTGCCGAGAAAACTGGCCGTGTGTACGAACGAGGCTTTAGTGTATAGTTTTAATAGTATTTTAAGTTTGTGATTTCTAGTTTTACCAATAAAAGTAATTAACATTGAAAAATCATATTTTTTGCTTACTTTTACAAAACATATCAAAGTGTGCAACCTCTAAATATTATCCAATCTTATTGAAATTTAGCATATATATCTTTTACATCACTGAGACTCGGGGCGTAAGCAAAGTCTGCAAAAGTTTTACAGTTTTTTTTTGTCTTAGAAAATGAAACACCCTGTACCGGGTACATACTGCGAGGTCCAAACATTAATCTTCCTAACAGTACTATTTGGGCACCAAAATGGAAAGCTACATGTCAATCGATTGGAATTATTTACCTCATGAAGTGCGTCTGCGGCGCATTTTATATTGGTAAAACTAAACGCAATGTTTTTTGCAGAATTCAAGACCATGTGTCAGCTATATTCAAACAGAAAATGGAAACACCCATCAGCCGACACATTGGCTTATACCACAATCACAACCTTAAGATGATTGGGTTCCATGCCTTGAAACACATTCCCCCACATGAGAGAGGTGGTGTTGCAGACAGGCAACTTCTTCAAATAGAAGCTAAATGGATCTATCGTCTGCAAGCTACTAGGTATCTAGGCCTCAATGAGGGCATCAGTTATAAACCGTTTTTATAAATATTAAGTTTAGAATATGTAACCACACAGCGACTTTCAAGTCGCATTGGCCTCATATGTCTGTTTGTGCCTCTCCCCTTATTATATCCCGCCCACCACCTGTTATTCGGGTGTGTTAGGAGTCCGTGTGCTTGCCTGTTTGCTGCCACTATTTTAGAGAGGAATTTGGGCATCGATTTTTGCTGCTACACTTTCCCCTCTTATGTTCGATCTATATTCGTGATATATTTATAAGTGGAGCTATATCTATCAAGTTACTATGTATATAACAACATTGTTTAGATATTTAACCCAAAGAGTATTTATTGATTGACTGTACGCAGTACCTGTGAATTTATGAAACCCCGTAATATGTGACAATAATCGCATGCAAAAACACATTTTTCTTTTTTGACAGGTAATTGACAAATCATTTGTCTTTTTATAAAAAAAATTATTTTTTCTTCTTTCCTCGTTTTCATTTTGTGTTTACACAGAGCACTCCTCCGACGCAGGCCCTGGGTAGTCCATCTCCTCACTGGCTAGGGTCCCCACAACGGACGCCCAGGGGCACACATCAGCACGGTCTGGCATATCAGCCCCTGCTGAACCCCAGTGGAAACAGGAGTGGTATGTGTGTCCGGGATCACAGTGGCGCTTCCAGAGGCAGGCGGTGCACACAGCACCCGCTTTGCTCATTCTCTGATGATTGGCAATCATTCCACACACTATTGCCATAGCAACCCAGATGCACGCACACGTCGGGGAGAACGTTGTCCTCTCACGGACGCTGCGTGCGCAATCCATCTTGGGTGAGCCTGTGGAGGAAGGTCATCATCTCCCCACAGGGCGCCGCCACCAAAAGACGTCCGTTGCTGTGCCACTGACGGCGTGACGTCACACGCCGTGCTGCCCACGAGGGGAATATAAATAGACCCACGTGGCAACACAGCAGCCGCGGGGTCTTCTAGGAGACACACCCTCCTCGAAACTGCAGACAGGTAGCAACACTTTGATGTTTGTCTTGGCTTTTTTTTTTTCACTTCTGTTGACAGATCTATGTAAGCTTGGAATTAATACCCAGCGCCATTTTTGAACACATCTGTCTGTTTACAAAAATTTCGGTCCAATACAGCTTTAAAACAATCTTCAAGCTGGGGCATATTTAGAATCAACTCATATGTGTATACCTAATAGGTAACTATATTAAATTTATAACTAAAATATTGATTAACATTTTTAGGCAAACCCATTCCATTTGAAGCTGATAAACAGTATTTGTAACGACCACTTTATCTGTACATCTATAGACAATCTATCTCTTTGATTAGATTGGCCGATACATCCACCAACCTCATATACACAATTCTACAATCTGCAGTTGATGCCATACAGGACAATATTGGCTCCTAGACAAGTGACTTCAGTCATATCACTATGTAAGCACATCCGTAATTATTATTATTATTTTTTTCACATGGTAAATACCTCATAGTATACAGCAATTTATACTGAGAAAACTAAAGGTTATACTGATGTATTTGCCATTTTCACAGGTAAATATACTCTCTTGAAAAAGGCTTGTTTACATTGAGAACAATATTCCCCACCTTGGAATGCCCACCCGTTTTGTAGCCGGGCATCACAGGTTTTCCTGCGTTTGATAAGTAGCTCTGACATCAATGTATGCTGATTACTTTTTGAGTACCCCACTGTGGACTCAAAAGTAATATATTCAAGGGTTTCTGCAAATTATCCAGGTACAGCCATAAAATGTTTAATAAAACTTAATGAAGTTTTTATAATGTTGCTGTGATTAATATTTACTTGGAATTTGTTTATACCTACTTATTAGATAAGAATGTCCATGTGTGTTCCTGAGGAAGCCGAAAGGCGAAACATGTAGAACAGCAAGTGTGGAATTTTCTATGTGGAAAAAATATGTCTTTGTTTAAATAATATTAATAAGCACCCAGAAAGTCCCATACATCCCCCAATTTGGGGTTTTTATGACGCTGTGGTAGTTCATTCATTCTTCCTGTCAGTGTGTATTGGCCTTCTCGTACAAGGTATGAGGAAGCAAATACACCGACAGGTCTGCAGGAGACCTGCAAGGCATCAGCAATCTGCTGATCGCTGGTGCAATACTTTTTTTTTTTTTTTAAAGGGTACATTTTTATTGCACATGTTCACAGTATAGTACAATAGTATATGACGGTACATATTCTCATACATTATAATTCGACAATATTTCCAATCAAACGTAGAAGCGTATAGTTAGGCCATGTACATAATATCAGGAAAAGAAAAACAACAAATCTATCCATTTTTATAGAACCAATAACAAGAAAAAAGAGAAGGAGAAAAAAAGGAAAAGAAAAGAAAAAAAAAAACACGTATAGGAATTCTACACATTACCTATGTCTCTCCAAGTGTTTAACATATTAAACCTGAGTACCTCCTGATGTACCATCAGTCTCCCCCACTCATCTCCAGTTATAACGTATCCCTGTGCAACTATCACACCCCTACTTCTCCCGAAACCTTCTCAATCCAACCTGCCCATACCTTCTCAATTTTTTTAGGGCACCCTCTAGCCGTATAGGTCAGTTTGTACATTGGTAGGGCATTATTCACTAGTTTCACCGATCCTTGCAGAGATGGAGGTGACGGGTTCCGTCATTGAATGGCCAGGGCCTTCTTAGCATAACAAAACAATATTCTTAAAAGTGTTTTCTGTGAAGTGGATATGTCCTCCTCCAAATCTCCTAAAAGACATCTGGCCGGGGAGTATATATTTGGGAGTTCTAAGGTATCCTCCAGAAATGTTAGTATTTCCCTCCAGAAGCTCTCTACTCGGGTACACTGCCACACCATATGGAAAAAGCCGCCCTCTGCTGCGTGACAGCGAGGGCACTCCGATGAATCCCGCCTACCCATTCTATATAGTCTCTTGGGGGTGTAGTATAGTATATGAAGGTAATTAAACTGTGTTAGTTTGTCCCTGGCTGAGATCATCAAGGGTACCAGTGTATCCAGGGCCTCCGACCATGATTCCCCTGTAAGGGCTGGTGCAATACTTTACACAGGCTCCTGCAACAACAAAAAATAAATGTACAGTTTTTTACCTGCAAACAAATGTGCATTTATTATTTTTTCTGAATAGGTGAACTTATTTTTATTATTTATTATACAGGATTTATATAGCGCCGACAGTTTACACAGTGCTGCTTTACAACGTGAGGGTAGACAGTACAAATACAATACGTTTACGTGACATTGCCAAGCTCGACAGCTGGCCATCACACTGGATTAGTGATGAGCCGAACACCCCCGGTTTCGGTTCGCACCAGAACCCGCGAACGGACCAAAAGTTCGTACGAACATTAGAACCCTATTAAATACAATGGATGCGAACGTTCGAATTCTAAAGTGCTAATTATAACAACTATTATGCATGTTATTGTCCTAAAAAGGGTTTGGGAACCGGGGTTGTGCACCAGGGGACATGTATCAATGCAAAAAGAAGTTTTAAAAACGGTCGTTTTTCGGGAGCAGTCATTTTAATGATGCATAAAGTGAAAAAAAAAAAGTCAAATATTCCTTTAAATATCGTACCTGGGGGGGTGTCTAAAGTATGCCTGTGAAGTGCCACGTGTTTCCCGTGTTTAGAACTGTCCCTGCACAAAATGACACTTCTAAAGGAAAAAAAAGCCATTTAAAACTGCTTGCGGCTTTAATGTAATGTCTGGTCCCGGTAATATGGATGAAAATCTTTAAGAAAAATGGCATAGCTACCCCATGACCCCCCCCCCCTACCCCAGCCCATTACCAGCCCCTTTGGGTCTTGTATGGATATTAAGGGGAACCCCGCACATAAAATAAAAAAGGCCCTATATACTCTGAACAGCCGTATACAGGCGGTGCATACAAGACAGGGACTGTAGGTTTGTTCTTATGTAGAATGTGTTTGTAATTTTGAACAGGTACATTGTTGAAGTGTAGCTCCAGCCCAAAAATCTATTTTTAAACTTTTTGGAAAACATAGGTAAGGGTTATCACCCCTGTAACATTTGTTTTGCTGTCTGTGCCCCTGTTCAGAACATTTCACCTCACTTTCCGTCCCAATGACAACTGTTTTTGAAATGTGGTGTTTTTCTTGAAACAAGGATTGCTGATAAAGCATCAGTACAGAGGAGACACCTTTCTTCCATATTTATTCTTACAGGAGAGAATTTTCCTTCCTAGTGGTAGATTTCCTCTCACTTCCTGTTGTCTTCTTGCGTTTGCAAGTAGGAGTCGTTTGTAAGTTGGATGTTTGAAAGTAGGGACCTGCCGTATATACTCTGCAGAAATAGGCCCCTTAGTTGTTGGTGTTGGCACAACACTGTAAGCACTCACAGTTACTCTTGGTTGGTGCTGGAACGCCCTGCTGTCAACTATTATATCAGGAATTTTAATTACATATAATTGTTGAACAGTGGTAGTAAAAATTGGGCCTTTGATGGTGGTGCTGGTGCCACAACACTGTAAGCCCTGACAGTTACTCTTGGTGGGTGCAGCAATGGGCCCTGCTGTGAATTATTAGATCAGGAATTGTAATTACATGCCCCTTTTGAACAGGGGCTGAAAAATTGGGCCTTTCGTGGTGGTGGTGGTGGTGGCGTTGCCACAACACTGTAAGCCCTCAGAGTTACTCTTGGTGGGTGCAGCAATGGGCCCTGCTGTGAATTATTAGATCAAGAATTGTAATTACATGCCCCTTTTGAACAGGGGCTGAAAAATTGGGCCTTTCGTGGTGGTGGTGGTGGTGGTGGCGTTGCCACAACACTGTAAGCCCTCAGAGTTACTCTTGGTGGGTGCAGCAATGGGCCCTGCTGTGAATTATTAGATCAAGAATTGTAATTGCATGCCCCTGTTGAACAGGGGCTGAAAAATTGGGCCTTTCGTGGTGGTGGTGGTGGTGTTGCCACAACACTGTAAGCCCTCAGAGTTACTCTTGGTGGGTGCAGCAATGGGCCCTGCTGTGAATTATTAGATCAAGAATTGTAATTACATGCCCCTTTTGAACAGGGGCTGAAAAATTGGGCCTTTCGTGGTGGTGGTGGTGGTGGCGTTGCCACAACACTGTAAGCCCTCAGAGTTACTCTTGGTGGGTGCAGCAATGGGCCCTGCTGTGAATTATTAGATCAAGAATTGTAATTGCATGCCCCTGTTGAACAGGGGCTGAAAAATTGGGCCTTTCGTGGTGGTGGTGGTGGTGGTGGTGTTGCCACAACACTGTAAGCCCTCAGAGTTACTCTTGGTGGGTGCAGCAATGGGCCCTGCTGTGAATTATTAGATCAAGAATTGTAATTACATGCCCCTTTTGAACAGGGGCTGAAAAATTGGGCCTTTCGTGGTGGTGGTGGTGGTGGCGTTGCCACAACACTGTAAGCCCTCAGAGTTACTCTTGGTGGGTGCAGCAATGGGCCCTGCTGTGAATTATTAGATCAAGAATTGTAATTGCATGCCCCTGTTGAACAGGGGCTGAAAAATTGGGCCTTTCGTGGTGGTGGTGGTGGTGGTGGTGTTGCCACAACACTGTAAGCCCTCAGAGTTACTCTTGGTGGGTGCAGCAATGGGCCCTGCTGTGAATTATTAGATCAAGAATTGTAATTGCATGCCCCTGTTGAACAGGGGCTGAAAAATTGGGCCTTTCGTGGTGGTGGTGTTGCCACAACACTGTAAGCCCTCAGAGTTACTCTTGGTGGGTGCAGCAATGGGCCCTGCTGTGAATTATTAGATCAAGAATTGTAATTACATGCCCCTTTTGAACAGGGGCTGAAAAATTGGGCCTTTCGTGGTGGTGGTGGTGGTGGCGTTGCCACAACACTGTAAGCCCTCAGAGTTACTCTTGGTGGGTGCAGCAATGGGCCCTGCTGTGAATTATTAGATCAAGAATTGTAATTGCATGCCCCTGTTGAACAGGGGCTGAAAAATTGGGCCTTTCGTGGTGGTGGTGGTGGTGGTGGTGTTGCCACAACACTGTAAGCCCTCAGAGTTACTCTTGGTGGGTGCAGCAATGGGCCCTGCTGTGAATTATTAGATCAAGAATTGTAATTACATGCCCTTTTGAACAGGGGCTGAAAAATTGGGCCTTTCGTGGTGGTGGTGGTGGTGGCGTTGCCACAACACTGTAAGCCCTCAGAGTTACTCTTGGTGGGTGCAGCAATGGGCCCTGCTGTGAATTATTAGATCAAGAATTGTAATTGCATGCCCCTGTTGAACAGGGGCTGAAAAATTGGGCCTTAGGCACTGGTGGCACAACACTACAACCCCTCACAGATACTGTACTTGGAGCACAGCAATGAGCCCTGTTGCAAAGTATTGCTTCAAAAATTGTAATGACACGCCCCTGTTAAACAGGGGCTGAAAAATTGGGCCTTAGGCACTGGTGGCACAACACTACAACCCCTCACAGATACTGTACTTGGAGCACAGCAATGAGCCCTGTTGCAAAGTATTGCTTCAAAAATTGTAATGACACGCCCCTTTTAAACAGGGGCTGAAAAATTGGGCCTTAGGCACTGGTGCCACAACACTCCAACCCCTCACAGATACTGTACTTGGAGCACAGCAATGAGCCCTATGGCAAATTATTGCTAAAAAAATTGTAATTACACGCCCCTGTAAAACAGGGGCTGAAAAATTGGGCCTTAGCCACTGGTGGCGGCACCCATAAACAAAAATGATCTTCCAAGCTATCATCATCAATCGTATCATTGAGGACTCGGAGGAGGAGGATAGCCAGTCAACATAACAGCACAGGCACTCAGCATCAGCATCAGTCTTGAAGGGATGTGACATGTTAAAATCAATTAGTCTGTTATATCAGCATCAGGTGTGTGGTAGCTGGTGGTGATCCAAGACTGGTTCATCTTGATGAAAGTCAGTCGATCAACCGAGTCGGTGGACAGGCGCACCCTGTGATCCGTGACAAATCCTCCAGCAGCACTGAATGTGCGTTCCGAAAGAACGCTGGATGCAGGACAGGCCAGTAGCTCAATTGCATACTGTGCAAGCTCTGGCCAGTGATCCATCCTCAAGACCCAGTAAGCCAGAGGATTTTCGGTGGGGAAGGTGTCCAAGTCTGACCTTGCCCCTAGATATTCCTGCACCATGTTTATCAGACGCTGGCGATGGTTGCTGGAACCGATCATACTTTGGGGCTGCGGACTAAAGAATTGTCTGAACGCATCGGTCAGACGGCCACCTTCCCCACCGCTCCTTCTTTGACTGGCCGAAGCCTCAGCAACTCGTTGTCCAGGACCAGGAGTTTGTAACCTCCCAGTCTCTGGGAACGCGTTGCACAGACCTTTCTGCAAGGCCTCCCGGAGTTGTCTCATCCTCTGCTCCCTCTGCGACGGTAACATAAGGTCCGCAACCTTACCCTTGTACCGTGGATCAAGGAGAGTGGCCAGCCAGTAATGGTCCCTCTCCTTGATCCGAAGAATACGAGGATCCTTCCGCAGACTTTGCAGGATCAGGGAGGCCATGCAGCGTAGGTTTGCTGAGGCATTCGCTCCGGAGTCCTCTGGGTCACTAAGGACGACATGATCCGCAGCCACCTCCTCCCAGCCACGTACAAGTCCACTGGTTTCTTGGGACTGTAAATCATCCCTAAAAGACTGCTGCTGATGATGCTGAGTGCCAGCCTCCACCTCCATGCTGACACAATCCTCCTCCTCCTCCTCCTCCTCCTCCTCCTCCTCTTCCTGTGCGATGGGTGGGACAGAAGGAACACTGTCTGGGTAAAGGGGGCCTTGAGAGGCAAGGAAGTCCTCCTCTTCCTGCCTCTGTTCTGCCTCAAGTGCCCTGTCCATTATTCCACGCAGCGTGTGCTCCAACAGGTGGACAAGAGGTACAGTGTCACTGATGCATGCACTGTCACTGCTCACCATCCTCGTGGCCTCCTCAAATGGTGCCAGGACAGTGCATGCAGCCCTGATCATGCCCCACTGGCGTGGAGAAAAAAAACCAAGCTCCCCTGACCCTGTCCTGGTGCCGTAGTCGCACAGGTACTCATTGATGGCCCTCTGCTGCGTGTGCAGCCGCTGCAGCATGGCCAACGTTGAGTTCCACCTGGTGGGCATGTCACATATAAGGCGGTTCTTGGGCAGGTTCAACTCCTTTTGCAGCTCAGCCAGGCGAGCACTGGCATTATAAGATCTGCGGAAATGCACACAGACTTTCCTGGCCTGCCTCAGGACATCCTGTAAGCCCGGGTACCTGCCCAAGAACCGCTGCACCACCAGGTTAAGGACGTGAGCCACACAGGGCACATGGGTCAGTTGTCCCTGTCGGAGGGCGGAGAGGAGGTTGGTGCCATTGTCGCAAACCACCATTCCTGGCTTAAGCTGGCGTGGCGTCAACCACCTCTCGGCCTGGCCCTGCAGAGCAGACAGGACCTCTGCCCCAGTGTGGCTTCTGTCCCCCAAACACACCAGCGCAAGCACGGCATGGCATCTTTTTGCCTGCGTACTTGCGTAGCCCCGTGAACGGCTACGGAGCACCGCTGGTTCATAGGACAAACCACAGGAAGAGGCCATGGAGGAAGAAGAAGAGGAGGGGGTGGAGGAGAGAGGTGTGTCACAACCAGTAGTAGCATTTTGGAGGCGTGGCGGTGGAACAACCTCCAACACTACTGCACCTTGTCCTGCATCCTTCCCAGCTGCCAAAAGAGTGACCCAATGGGCCGTGAAAGAAAGGTAACGTCCCTGTCCATGCCTGCTGGACCATGAGTCAGCGGTAATATGCACCTTACCGCTGACCGCCCTGTCCAGCGAGGCCAAGACATTGCCTTCCACATGCCGGTAGAGAGCCGGAATAGCCTTCCGTGAGAAAAAGTGGCGTTTGGGAACCTGCCACTGAGGAACCGCACATTGCACAAACTCACGGAAGGGGGCCGAGTCTACCAACTGAAAAGGCAGCAGTTGAAGCGCTAGCAATTTAGCCAAGCTAGCATTCAACCGCTGGGCATGTGGATGGCTGGGAGTGAACTTCTTTCGACGGTCCAGCAGCTGGGGCAGGGAAATTTGCCTGCTAGAATCGGACGTCGGTGTACTGCTAGCAGAGTGGCCGCAAGTACTTGGCTGTGACACACCTAATTCTACACCTTCATTCCTCTCAGTGCATGTTTCAGAGAGGACTGAAGTTATAGTGGGGTTGGAGATCCCAGCTGATGCGGTGCAAGGAGAGGTCCGCTTTGTTCTTTGGTGTGGGTCTTTGAGGTAGGCTTGCCAACGAGCTGCATGGCAGGTCAACATATGTCTGGTCAGGCATGTGGTACCCAAGCGGCTGATGTTTTGGCCACGCGATATACGCTTGAGACATATGTTGCAAACAGCAGCTGTGCGATCTGATGCACTAGCCTCAAAAAAGGCCCACACCAAGGAACTTTTTGAATGACGGGCAGAGGCAGCGCCCTGCACGGGCGGAGCTCTGCGGTGTGATTCCGTCGGTGTACTGCCCTTACGCTGGCCACCAAAGGGCATCCTGCCTCGTTGGAGATGTGCCTCCTCCTCATCCTCCTCCTCCTCCTCTCTCCTATTAGGCACCCACGTGGAGTCAGTGACCTCATCATCCCCTCCCTCCTCATCACTGGAGCCAATCTGGCAGTATGCTGCAGCTGCTGGAACATGACTGCCAGATTGGTGTCCTTCTTGAGCATCCCCTCTGTCTGCTCTCACGCTACTGCCTTCCTGTAGCTGGGTTTCATCATCAGACCCTTCGAAACGCTGGGCATCCTCCTGGAGCATGTACCCAACACTGTGCTCAAACAGTTCGGGGGACTCCTCAGGAGGAGGACATGGTGGGTCTAGGGAAGGAGTGACTGATGATGAGTCTGACATTGATACCAGGGAAGAGGACGCTTTGGCAGCTGCTTTTCCAGTACCCTGAGCCTGGGTGAGAGAGGATGAGGAGGAGGAGGAGGGCTTGGTCATCCACTCTACCAAGTCTTCGGCATGATGTGGCTCAACATGTCCAGCTGCCGAAAAGAAGGACAAGCGTGTCCCATGGCCATGTGCTGATGACAATGCACCGCGTCCACGACCAGCACTGTTGCCCCCAGACACAGAGCCTGCTTGCCCTCTTTTATTGCCTCCTGACTGTCTGCCTCTCCTTGTTTGCCTTCCAGACATTCTAATAGATGGCCTGCAGGGAGATGGGAAAAAAGCAATAAGGGCTACCTTCAGGTGTCCTTCTCTGTCCCTTTACTTAAGGATTTCTAAATATGGTTGAGGATGATTGCTTTTGCACAGAATAGCACAACGACAATTTCCCTGACTGTCCAAAAAAACAAGGATTTCAAAGATGGTTGATGAGGAATGCTTTAGCACACTATAGCACAAGGAGAATTTCCCTCACTGTCCTTCCCTGTCCCTAGAAACAAGGATTATCACAGTGAAAGAAACTGACACTCTTCCTACCTATAGTTTTCTGTCCCTAGAAAAAATGTTTTTTTAAAGCACACTATAGCACAAGGAGGATTTTCCTCACTGTCCTTCCCTGTCCCTAGAAACAAGGATTATCACAGTGAAAGAAACTGACACTCTTCCTACCTATAGTTTTCTGTCCCTAGAAAAAATGTTTTTTTAAAGCACACTATAGCACAAGGAGAATTTCCCTCACTTTCCTTCTTTGTCCCTAGAAACAAGGATTATCACAGTGAAAGAAACTGACACTCTTCCTTCCTATAGTTTTCTGTCCCTAGAAAAAATGTTTTTTTAAAGCACACTATAGCACAAGGAGAATTCCATCACTGTCCTTCCCTGTCCCTAGAAACAAGGATTCGCACAGTAAAAGACACTGACACTCTCCCTACCTATAGTTTTCTGTCCCTAGAAAAAATGTTTTTTTAAAGCACACTATAGCACAAGGAGAATTTCCCTCACTTTCCTTCTTTGTCCCTAGAAACAAGGATTATCACAGTGAAAGAAACTGACACTCTTCCTACCTATAGTTTTCTGTCCCTAGAAAAAATGTTTTTTTAAAGCACACTATAGCACAAGGAGAATTCCCTCACTGTCCTTCCCTGTCCCTAGAAACAAGGATTCGCACAGTAAAACACACTGACACTCTCCCTACCTATAGTTTTCTGTCCCTAGAAAAAATGTTTTTTTAAAGCACACTATAGCACAAGGAGAATTCCCTCACTGTCCTTCCCTGTCCCTAGAAACAAGGATTTGCACAGTAAAAGACACTGACACTCTCCCTACCTATAGTTTTCTGTCCCTAGAAAAAATGTTTTTTTAAAGCACACTATAGCACAAGGAGAATTTCCCTCACTTTCCTTCTTTGTCCCTAGAAACAAGGATTATCACAGTGAAAGAAACTGACACTCTTCCTACCTATAGTTTTCTGTCCCTAGAAAAAATGTTTTTTTAAAGCACACTATAGCACAAGGAGAATTTTCCTCACTGTCCTTCCCTGTCCCTAGAAACAAGGATTATCACAGTGAAAGAAACTGACACTCTTCCTACTGTGAGGGGGTTAGCTTGGCAGCGGGTGTGTGTGACCCCCGGGATGGGCTCCCCACACAAAAACAGGCCCAGCAAACGGAGGTTGTGGTTTTCAAAATCAAAAAAAAAAGGTGCGGTTTATTTTCTATTTACAGTGACAAAACACAGCAAAGCCAAAAGAAACATAAACAAATTAAATCCTGGTCAACTTGACCTCTGACTAAACATACAGGTTTCCTAACTAACAACTGGGATCAGCCTAGTGCTGTCCTAGTCCCTAAGTCCCTGGTTTTAAATGTCCAAGCAAATAGCCACACAGGCTTTGTCTCACCGGACAAGGGTTCACTCTCTCCAGGAAGTCCACACAGGTCTGCTTCCAGGCATGAGCTAACATCTAATGAAGCTGGGAGTTCTTATAGAGGCCTAAATGAGCTGACAAGCTTCAGCTGGCCTCATCAACTCCCTGTCTGTACGACGCCCCACACTCTCCCTAGAGGTATGAGTCATCCATGAGCCTACTAGCCTCAGCTGGGCTTATACAACTCTCCACCCTAGTTGTATAAGTCAGAATAAAGCCTGAATCTGGGAGAAATATATCTACCCCCCTGGATGCAACCAGGTGACTTTACCTTCCTGCTGTCACATACCCCCCCCTCTTGTTTTAACCTCGGGGTTGGAACACCAGCAATCAGGCATTCATGTACTCGAGACAAAGCATCCACATTCCCCATTTGAACGCCAGGGCGATGCTTTACTGTGAAGTTGAATTCCTGGAGGGCCAGGAACCACCTATTCACTCTTCTATTTGTTTCCTTGTTTTGAGCCATCCACTTTAACGGAGCGTGATCCGTAACCATGTCAAAGTGCCTACCTAGCAGGTAGTACCGAAGGGAATCTAGAGCCCACTTCACCGCTAAACACTCCTTTTCAACGGTGGCGTAATTTACCTCATGGGACTTCAACTTCCTGCTGAGGTAAATGACTGGGTGCTCTTCCCCGTTTCAGACCTGGGACAATACTGCTCCTAACCCCACATCTGACGCATCACTTTGTACGACAAAGTCTTTAGAGAAGTCGGGTGAGTACAACACTGGCTGGCTACATAAGGCTTGTTTCAAGAATTGGAATGCTGCCTCAGCCTCGGGGGTCCATTTAATCATGACCGACCCTTTCCCCTTCGTTAGGTTGGTTAGGGGCACAGCCTTAGAGGCAAAGTGGGGAATGAATCACCGATAATACCCAGCGATTCCCAGAAAGGCTCGTACCTGCTTCTTGCTGTTGGGACGTGGCCAACTCTGGATGGCCTCGACTTTGTTGAGTTGGGGTTTTATTACTCCCCTCCCAATGGTGTACCCAAGATATTTGGCCTCCTCCTGCCCAATGGTACACTTCTTGGGGTTAGCCGTAAACCCCGCTTCCCGAACAGAGTCCAGGACTGCTTGCACTTTTGGCAGATGTGAGGCCCAATCTGTGCTATGGACAATTACGTCATCCAGGTAAGCCGCAGCATACTTCCGATGGGGCCTCAGCATCTGGTCCATTTTCCGCTGGAACGTGGCCGGCGCATTCTGTAACCCGAACGGCATTCTTTTATATTGGAACGCCCCGTCTGGGGTTACAAATGCGGTTTTCTCTTTGGCCAATTTGGCCAGGGGGATTTGCCAATACCCTTTTGTGAGGTCAAGAGTCGTCATGTATCGGGCTGTTCCCAGCCGGTCGATCAACTCATCTATACGTGGCATGGGGTAGGTGTCAAATTTTGTAACTTTGTTCAACTGACGAAAATCGTTACAAAATCGCCAGCTCCCATCCGGTTTAGGCACCAACACAATGGGACTAGACCAATCACTTTGGGACTCCTCTATCACCCCTAAGTTCAGCATTTTCTGTACTTCCTCCCGTATTGCCTCCCGTCGGGCCTCTGGGATCCGATAGGGTTTTAACTTCACCCTTTCACCGGGCGGGGTAATGATGTCATGCTCTACCCCAGATGTTTGTCCCGGCAGCTCAGAGAATACCTCCTTGTTGCGAAGCACAAACTCCTTAACCTCCTGTTGTTGGGGTTGTGACAAGGTGGCTGCTATTCCAACCTCAGGAATCACGCAACCAGTTTGAGCTGGTGACCAAGTGTCTGCGACTAGGGACTCTCTATCCCTCCAGGCTTTCAACAGATTAACGTGATAGATCTGTTCGGGCTTTCGCCTTCCTGGTTGTCTGACCTTGTAATTCACTTCGCTCACTTTTTCCATTATCTCGTAGGGGCCTTGCCATTTGGCAAGGAATTTACTTTCAACCGTAGGGACAAGTACCAGTATCCTATCCCCCGGGGAAAAGGTACGGGTCTTGGCTCCACGGTTGTACACTCTCTGCTGTGCTAACTGCGCTTGGGCCAAATGTTCCTTCACGATGGGCATTACCTGTGCAATTCGGTCTTGCATCAGGGCGACATGCTCAATCACACTCCTGTGGGGAGAACTCTCA
The DNA here is from genome assembly GCA_029206835.1 of Rana muscosa. NCBI lineage: Eukaryota > Metazoa > Chordata > Amphibia > Anura > Ranidae > Rana > Rana muscosa. The sequence continues at coordinate 776,449,408 of CM055118.1, read as the reverse complement.
CTTTCCCAAGTTTCCTTGGCAATATCCAACAGCCCTCTTGGGTGTCTCCCATACAGTAACTCAAAGGGGGAGAATCCCGTAGAGGATTGGGGCACCTCCCTAATAGCAAACATCAGATAAGGAAGTAGACAGTCCCAATCCTTTCCATCTCTATCCACCACTTTCTTCAACATTTGCTTTAGGGTTTTGTTGAATCTTTCAACCAGCCCATCGGTTTGGGGGTGATACACAGATGTACGTAATTGCGTCACTTTGAACAATTTACACAGCTCCTTCATAACCCGGGACATAAAGGGTGTACCTTGGTCCGTAAGCAGTTCTCTACAAATACCCACCCGGCTAAACACAAGAGATAGCTCTTTGGCTATGGTTTTGGCCGAGGTATTTCGGAGAGGGATCGCTTCTGGATAACGGGTGGCATAGTCCATTATAACTAATATGTACTGGTGCCCCCTAGCGGACTTGATTATAGGACCTACCAAATCCATGGCGATCCTCTCAAACGGGACCTCAATGATGGGTAGAGGGACCAGCGGGCTACGGAAATGTGGCATCGGGGCCGACCTCTGACACACAGGGCAGGAGGAACAATAATTTTCTATGTCCTTTATCACCCCCGGCCAATAGAATCTCTGTAATACCCTCTCTCGGGTTTTCTCTGTCCCCAGATGACCTCCAAGAATGTGCCCATGGGCCAACTCCAACACCAACTTCCTGTAAGGTTTGGGCACCACAAGCTGCTCAACGGTTTCTTCTGCCCTTTTTGCCACCCGATACAGTAGGTCCTTCTCTACGCTGAAGTATGGGTAAGTGCAGGTATTATCTGGGTTCACTAACTCGCCATCTATTTTCACTACGTTTTCGCGTGCCTTTATTAGGGCGGGGTCTTTCAACTGTTCTGTGGCAAAGTTTTCCCTGTGAACCTCAAGATCAGAAAACTCCACAGACGGTAGGTTTTCGTCTGAGGAGGTGGGCTCCTCTCCAGTTTCTTGAGTCTCCCCTGCCAATACTGATAAGGGAAATTCCGGAGAGTCCTCACCACTCTCAGGGGAGTTCTGGCTATCCCATTCCTGGTACATAGGGGCACCAGTGGGGGGCTCAGGATCATCCCACAGTTCCCAGAACTTCGGAAAATACCTTCCCACAATGGCGTCATGCGGTAACTGAGATACTAAGCCCACTGGATGAGAGAGGGTACCTTTGGGGGTCTCGAAACACACTGTAGTCACTGGATACTCTCGGGTGTCCCCATGCACACAAATAACAGCTACCTTGCTATTCCCAGAGACCTCTGTTTTAACTAACTCAGCCTTTATCAGGGTCACAAGGCTACCTGAATCCAGCAATACCACAACATTTCTACCATTAACACACATTTTTCATAAATGTTTCTCAGTTCCTCGAATGGCAGTGCATGCGACTGTCGCACACAGCGACTGACGTCTGCCCATCAGAAAGTCACACTGCATGGGTTCCTCCACAACCGGGCAATTGGCTGCAATATGTCCCGCTTGCCGGCAGCGGTAGCAAACGATCCTTCTTGCCGCCTCTTGAGCCGCTGATTTCCCAGGCTGTTCTCGCCAAACTTGGGGTAGAGCTCCCACCCTCTCACTCTCTCCACCCTCACCCCTTGGAATCCTCTTATCCGCCCCTGGGGATGGTCTGGTCTTAGGGTGGAAAGTCCGAGTGTCTCTGGAAGAGGCCGTCAGGTTCTCTGTAGCCAAGTATTTCTCCACACGATCCACAAGACCATCGGCCGTCTCTGGGTCTCCATGGCTTACCCACTTTTGGATGGCAGTAGGAAGAGCTCTCAAAAACCGATCCATTACAACACGTTCCACAATCTTTGGTGCGGACAAAGTCTCTGGCTGTAGCCACTTTCTGCTTAGGTGAATGAGATCATACATTTGAGACCTGGGGGGTTTTCCAAGCTGGAAAGTCCAGTTATGCACACGCTGAGCCCGGACAGCCTGGGTGACGCCCAGCCTTGCCAATATTTCAGCTTTTAGCATCACATAGTCTTTTGCTTGGTCAGGCTCTAGGTCATAGTAAGCCTTCTGCGATTCACCAGTTAACAGAGGAGCCACCAGTCCAGCCCACTGCTCCTCAGGCCACTTTTCTCTTTCAGCAGTCCTTTCAAATGTGGTCAAAAATACCTCTGGATCATCCTCTCCAGTCATTTTTGTCAATAAACGACTCACCCCAAAGGACGCGGTATTAGTGGGACGGCTTTCCTCACTGGTCTGCGGACGTTGCTGCATTACTGCTTCCATTTGTTGTAGTCTCTGCTCTTGCTTCTGTAACAGGTCTATGAAGCGGGCCTCAGATTGCTGCTGGGCTTGTTGCTGAGCTGCAAGGCTCTGTTGATGAGCTTGCTGCTGGGCTGCGAAGTTCTGTTGTTGAGCTGCAAGGCTCTTTTGCAAACCTGCATTTGTCTGCTGTTGATTGGCATTTGCTAGAGCCAGCTGCTTCAGTATCTCCTCCATGCTGGCTTAAAAAAAAACTGCCTGCATTCTCCACCAACTGTGAGGGGGTTAGCTTGGCAGCGGGTGTGTGTGACCCCCGGGATGGGCTCCCCACACAAAAACAGGCCCAGCAAACGGAGGTTGTGGTTTTCAAAATCAAAAAAAAAAGGTGCGGTTTATTTTCTATTTACAGTGACAAAACACAGCAAAGCCAAAAGAAACATAAACAAATTAAATCCTGGTCAACTTGACCTCTGACTAAACATACAGGTTTCCTAACTAACAACTGGGATCAGCCTAGTGCTGTCCTAGTCCCTAAGTCCCTGGTTTTAAATGTCCAAGCAAATAGCCACACAGGCTTTGTCTCACCGGACAAGGGTTCACTCTCTCCAGGAAGTCCACACAGGTCTGCTTCCAGGCATGAGCTAACATCTAATGAAGCTGGGAGTTCTTATAGAGGCCTAAATGAGCTGACAAGCTTCAGCTGGCCTCATCAACTCCCTGTCTGTACGACGCCCCACACTCTCCCTAGAGGTATGAGTCATCCATGAGCCTACTAGCCTCAGCTGGGCTTATACAACTCTCCACCCTAGTTGTATAAGTCAGCATAAAGCCTGAATCTGGGAGAAATATATCTACCCCCCTGGATGCAACCAGGTGACTTTACCTTCCTGCTGTCACACTACCTATAGTTTTCTGTCCCTAGAAAAAATGTTTTTTTAAAGCACACTATAGCACAAGGAGAATTCCCTCACTGTCCTTTCCTGTCCCTAGAAACAAGGATTCGCACAGTAAAACACACTGACACTCTCCCTACCTATAGTTTTCTGTCCCTAGAAAAAATGTTTTTTTAAAGCACACTATAGCACAAGGAGAATTTCCCTCACTTTCCTTCTTTGTCCCTAGAAACAAGGATTATCACAGTGAAAGAAACTGACACTCTTCCTTCCTATAGTTTTCTGTCCCTAGAAAAAATGTTTTTTTAAAGCACACTATAGCACAAGGAGAATTCCCTCACTGTCCTTCCCTGTCCCTAGAAACAAGGATTCGCACAGTAAAAGACACTGACACTCTCCCTACCTATAGTTTTCTGTCCCTAGTAAAAATGTTTTTTTAAAGCACACTATAGCACAAGGAGAATTTCCCTCACTTTCCTTCTTTGTCCCTAGAAACAAGGATTATCACAGTGAAAGAAACTGACACTCTTCCTACCTATAGTTTTCTGTCCCTAGAAAAAATGTTTTTTTAAAGCACACTATAGCACAAGGAGAATTCCCTCACTGTCCTTCCCTGTCCCTAGAAACAAGGATTCGCACAGTAAAACACACTGACACTCTCCCTACCTATAGTTTTCTGTCCCTAGAAAAAATGTTTTTTTAAAGCACACTATAGCACAAGGAGAATTCCCTCACTGTCCTTCCCTGTCCCTAGAAACAAGGATTTGCACAGTAAAAGACACTGACACTCTCCCTACCTATAGTTTTCTGTCCCTAGAAAAAATGTTTTTTTAAAGCACACTATAGCACAAGGAGAATTTCCCTCACTTTCCTTCTTTGTCCCTAGAAACAAGGATTATCACAGTGAAAGAAACTGACACTCTTCCTACCTATAGTTTTCTGTCCCTAGAAAAAATGTTTTTTTAAAGCACACTATAGCACAAGGAGAATTCCCTCACTGTCCTTTCCTGTCCCTAGAAACAAGGATTCGCACAGTAAAACACACTGACACTCTCCCTACCTATAGTTTTCTGTCCCTAGAAAAAATGTTTTTTTAAAGCACACTATAGCACAAGGAGAATTTCCCTCACTTTCCTTCTTTGTCCCTAGAAACAAGGATTATCACAGTGAAAGAAACTGACACTCTTCCTTCCTATAGTTTTCTGTCCCTAGAAAAAATGTTTTTTTAAAGCACACTATAGCACAAGGAGAATTCCCTCACTGTCCTTCCCTGTCCCTAGAAACAAGGATTTGCACAGTAAAAGACACTGACACTCTCCCTACCTATAGTTTTCTGTCCCTAGAAAAAATGTTTTTTTAAAGCACACTATAGCACAAGGAGAATTTCCCTCACTTTCCTTCTTTGTCCCTAGAAACAAGGATTATCACCGTGAAAGAAACTGACACTCTTCCTTCCTATAGTTTTCTGTCCCTAGAAAAAATGTTTTTTTAAAGCACACTATAGCACAAGGAGAATTCCCTCACTGTCCTTCCCTGTCCCTAGAAACAAGGATTCGCACAGTAAAAGACACTGACACTCTCCCTACCTATAGTTTTCTGTCCCTAGAAAAAATGTTTTTTTAAAGCACACTATAGCACAAGGAGAATTCCCTCACTGTCCTTCCCTGTCCCTAGAAACAAGGATTCGCACAGTAAAACACACTGACACTCTCCCTACCTATAGTTTTCTGTCCCTAGAAAAAATGTTTTTTTAAAGCACACTATAGCACAAGGAGAATTCCCTCACTGTCCTTCCCTGTCCCTAGAAACAAGGATTCGCACAGTAAAACACACTGACACTCTCCCTACCTATAGTTTTCTGTCCCTAGAAAAAATGTTTTTTTAAAGCACACTATAGCACAAGGAGAATTTCCCTCACTTTCCTTCTTTGTCCCTAGAAACAAGGATTATCACAGTGAAAGAAACTGACACTCTTCCTACCTATAGTTTTCTGTCCCTAGAAAAAATGTTTTTTTAAAGCACACTATAGCACAAGGAGAATTCCCTCACTGTCCTTCCCTGTCCCTAGAAACAAGGATTCGCACAGTAAAACACACTGACACTCTCCCTACCTATAGTTTTCTGTCCCTAGAAAAAATGTTTTTTTAAAGCACACTATAGCACAAGGAGAATTCCCTCACTGTCCTTCCCTGTCCCTAGAAACAAGGATTCGCACAGTAAAACACACTGACACTCTCCCTACCTATAGTTTTCTGTCCCTAGAAAAAATGTTTTTTTAAAGCACACTATAGCACAAGGAGAATTCCCTCACTGTCCTTCCCTGTCCCAAGAAACAAGGATTCGTACAGTAAAACACACTGACACTCTCCCTACCTATAGTTTTCTGTCCCTAGAAAAAAAGTTTTTTTAAAGCACACTATAGCACAAGGAGAATTTCCCTCACTGTCCTTCCCTGTCCCTAGAAACAAGGATTCGCACAGTAAAACACACTGACACTCTCCCTACCTATCCTTCTCTTTCCCTAAACTAAAGGAATCCAGGTTAAGCAAGAAAAAAATAAATGTCACTGTCCCTGCCTATGCTTCTCTTTCCCTGCTCCGGAACACACTACACTAGGCCGCCGTGCTGGCGGCCTTTTATAGTGTGGGGCGTGTACTAAACACCCTCAGCAATAATTGGCCACAGGCATCCTGCCTGTGGCCAATCATTGCTCTCCTCGCTGCCGGCGCTGTGATTGGCCAAGCATGCGGGGTCACAGTGCATGCTTGGCCAATCACAGCGCCTGGATGACACTGCGATGGCGTAGTGCATTGTGGGCCGTTCGCGTCACTCGAATTTGGCGCGAACGGCCCAAATCGTTCGATCTTCGTCGAACGATCGAACAGCCGATGTTCGAGTCGAACGTATGTTCGACTCGAACACGAAGCTCATCCCTACACTGGATAGAAACATTGATAGTTTTTATTGGATTGCAGTAGTCGAGGCGAGAGATGACCAGGGACTATTAGAAGCTTTGTGGTGTCGTTGGATAGAAAGGGGTGTATTTTGGAGATGTTGCGGAGGTTGAGGCGGCAAGTTTTGAACAGTGATTGGATGTGGCGCCAAAAGGATAGTTCAGATTCCATTAAACCCACAAAAAATTTTTTTGTACCATTACTGTTCCTTTATATTGGCTTTTGAAATTTAGAAATGTAGAAACTGGATGAAAGGTTTAGCACTGGGAAACACTTTTTGAAAGTGTGACAGCAGGAAGGTAAAGTCACCTGGTTGCATCCAGGGGGGTAGATATATTTCGCCAAGATTCAGGCTTTACGCCGACTTATACAACTAGGTGGAGAGTTGTATAAGCCCAGCTAAGGCTAGTGGGCTCATGGATGACTCATACCTCTAGGGAGAGTGTGGGGCGTCGTACAGACAGGGAGTTGATGAGACCAGCTGAAACTTGTCAGCTCATTTAGGCCTCTATAAGAACTCCCAGCTTCATTAGATGTTAGCTTATGCCTGGACCCAGACCTGTGTGGACTGTCTAGGGAGAGTGAACCCCTGTGCGGTGAGACAAAAGCCTGTGTGGCTATTTGCTTGGACATTTAAAACCAGGGACTTAGGGACTAGGACAGCACTAGGCTGATCCCAGTTGTTAGTTAGGAAACCTGTATGTTTAGTCAGAGGTCAAGTTGACCAGGATTTAATTTGTTTATGTTTCTTTTGGCTTTGCTGTGTTTTGTCACTGTAAATAGAAAATAAACCGCACCTTTTTTTTTTGATTTTGAAAACCACAACCTCCGTTTGCTGGGCCTGTTTTTGTGTGGGGAGCCCATCCCGGGGGTCACACACACCCGCTGCCAAGCTAACCCCCTCACAGTTGGTGGAGAACCAGTGGCAGTTTTTTTTAAGCCAGCATGGAGGAGATACTGAAGCAGCTGGCTCTAGCAAATGCCAATCAACAGCAGACAAATGCAGGTTTGCAAAAGAGCCTTGCAGCTCAACAACAGAACTTCGCAGCCCAGCAGCAAGCTCATCAACAGAGCCTTGCAGCCCAGCAGCAAGCTCACCAACAGAGTCTGGAAGCTCAGCAACAAGCCCAGCAGCAATCTGAGGCCCGCTTCATAGACCTGTTACAGAAGCAAGAGCAGAGACTACAACAAATGGAAGCAGTAATGCAGCAACGTCCGCAGACCAGTGAGGAAAGCCGTCCCACTAATACCGCGTCCTTTGGGGTGAGTCGTTTATTGACAAAAATGACTGGAGAGGATGATCCAGAGGTATTTTTGACCACATTTGAAAGGACTGCTGAAAGAGAAAAGTGGCCTGAGGAGCAGTGGGCTGGACTGGTGGCTCCTCTGTTAACTGGTGAATCGCAGAAGGCTTACTATGACCTAGAGCCTGACCAAGCAAAAGACTATGTGATGCTAAAAGCTGAGATATTGGCAAGGCTGGGTGTCACCCAGGCTGTCCGGGCTCAGCGTGTGCATAACTGGACTTTCCAGCTTGGAAAACCCCCCAGGTCTCAAATGTATGATCTCATTCACCTGAGCAGAAAGTGGCTACAGCCAGAGACTTTGTCCGCACCAAAGATTGTGGAACGTGTTGTAATGGATCGGTTTTTGAGAGCTCTTCCTACTGCCATCCAAAAGTGGGTAAGCCATGGAGACCCAGAGACGGCCGATGGTCTTGTGGATCGTGTGGAGAAATACTTGGCTACAGAGAACCTGACGGCCTCTTCCAGAGACACTCGGACTTTCCACCCTAAGACCAGACCATCCCCAGGGGCGGATAAGAGGATTCCAAGGGGTGAGGGTGGAGAGAGTGAGAGGGTGGGAGCTCTACCCCAAGTTTGGCGAGAACAGCCTGGGAAATCAGCGGCTCAAGAGGCGGCAAGAAGGATCGTTTGCTACCGCTGCCGGCAAGCGGGACATATTGCAGCCAATTGCCCGGTTGTGGAGGAACCCATGCAGTGTGACTTTCTGACGGGCAGACGTCAGTCGCTGTGTGCGACAGTCGCATGCACTGCCATTCGAGGAACTGAGAAACATTTATGCAAAATGTGTGTTAATGGTAGAAATGTTGTGGTATTGCTGGATTCAGGTAGCCTTGTGACCCTGATAAAGGCTGAGTTAGTTAAAACAGAGGTCTCTGGGAATAGCAAGGTAGCTGTTATTTGTGTGCATGGGGACACCCGAGAGTATCCAGTGACTACAGTGTGTTTCGAGACCCCCAAAGGTACCCTCTCTCATCCAGTGGGCTTAGTATCTCAGTTACCGCATGACGCCATTGTGGGAAGGGATTTTCCGAAGTTCTGGGAACTGTGGGATGATCCTGAGCCCCCCACTGGTGCCCCTATGTACCAGGAATGGGATAGCCAGAACTCCCCTGAGAGTGGTGAGGACTCTCCGGAATTTCCCTTATCAGTATTGGCAGGGGAGACTCAAGAAACTGGAGAGGAGCCCACCTCCTCAGACGAAAACCTACCGTCTGTGGAGTTTTCTGATCTTGAGGTTCACAGGGAAAACTTTGCCACAGAACAGTTGAAAGACCCCGCCCTAATAAAGGCACGCGAAAACGTAGTGAAAATAGATGGCGAGTTAGTGAACCCAGATAATACCTGCACTTACCCATACTTCAGCGTAGAGAAGGACCTACTGTATCGGGTGGCAAAAAGGGCAGAAGAAACCGTTGAGCAGCTTGTGGTGCCCAAACCTTACAGGAAGTTGGTGTTGGAGTTGGCCCATGGGCACATTCTTGGAGGTCATCTGGGGACAGAGAAAACCCGAGAGAGGGTATTACAGAGATTCTATTGGCCGGGGGTGATGAAGGACATAGAAAATTATTGTTCCTCCTGCCCTGTGTGTCAGAGGTCGGCCCCGATGCCACATTTCCGTAGCCCGCTGGTCCCTCTACCCATCATTGAGGTCCCGTTTGAGAGGATCGCCATGGATTTGGTAGGTCCTATAATCAAGTCCGCTAGGGGGCACCAGTACATATTAGTTATAATGGACTATGCCACCCGTTATCCAGAAGCGATCCCTCTCCGAAATACCTCGGCCAAAACCATAGCCAAAGAGCTATCTCTTGTGTTTAGCCGGGTGGGTATTTGTAGAGAACTGCTTACGGACCAAGGTACACCCTTTATGTCCCGGGTTATGAAGGAGCTGTGTAAATTGTTCAAAGTGACGCAATTACGTACATCTGTGTATCACCCCCAAACCGATGGGCTGGTTGAAAGATTCAACAAAACCCTAAAGCAAATGTTGAAGAAAGTGGTGGATAGAGATGGAAAGGATTGGGACTGTCTACTTCCTTATCTGATGTTTGCTATTAGGGAGGTGCCCCAATCCTCTAAGGGATTCTCCCCCTTTGAGTTACTGTATGGGAGACACCCAAGAGGGCTGTTGGATATTGCCAAGAAAACTTGGGAAAGTGAGAGTTCTCCCCACAGGAGTGTGATTGAGCATGTCGCCCTGATGCAAGACCGAATTGCACAGGTAATGCCCATCGTGAAGGAACATTTGGCCCAAGCGCAGTTAGCACAGCAGAGAGTGTACAACCGTGGAGCCAAGACCCGTACCTTTTCCCCGGGGGATAGGATACTGGTACTTGTCCCTACGGTTGAAAGTAAATTCCTTGCCAAATGGCAAGGCCCCTACGAGATAATGGAAAAAGTGAGCGAAGTGAATTACAAGGTCAGACAACCAGGAAGGCGAAAGCCCGAACAGATCTATCACGTTAATCTGTTGAAAGCCTGGAGGGATAGAGAGTCCCTAGTCGCAGACACTTGGTCACCAGCTCAAACTGGTTGCGTGATTCCTGAGGTTGGAATAGCAGCCACCTTGTCACAACCCCAACAACAGGAGGTTAAGGAGTTTGTGCTTCGCAACAAGGAGGTATTCTCTGAGCTGCCGGGACAAACATCTGGGGTAGAGCATGACATCATTACCCCGCCCGGTGAAAGGGTGAAGTTAAAACCCTATCGGATCCCAGAGGCCCGACGGGAGGCAATACGGGAGGAAGTACAGAAAATGCTGAACTTAGGGGTGATAGAGGAGTCCCAAAGTGATTGGTCTAGTCCCATTGTGTTGGTGCCTAAACCGGATGGGAGCTGGCGATTTTGGAACGATTTTCGTCAGTTGAACAAAGTTACAAAATTTGACACCTACCCCATGCCACGTATAGATGAGTTGATCGACCGGCTGGGAACAGCCCGATACATGACGACTCTTGACCTCACAAAAGGGTATTGGCAAATCCCCCTGGCCAAATTGGCCAAAGAGAAAACCGCATTTGTAACCCCAGACGGGGCGTTCCAATATAAAAGAATGCCGTTCGGGTTACAGAATGCGCCGGCCACATTCCAGCGGAAAATGGACCAGATGCTGAGGCCCCATCGGAAGTATGCTGCGGCTTACCTGGATGACGTAATTGTCCATAGCACAGATTGGGCCTCACATCTGCCAAAAGTGCAAGCAGTCCTGGACTCTGTTCGGGAAGCGGGGTTTACGGCTAACCCCAAGAAGTGTACCATTGGGCAGGAGGAGGCCAAATATCTTGGGTACACCATTGGGAGGGGAGTAATAAAACCCCAACTCAACAAAGTCGAGGCCATCCAGAGTTGGCCACGTCCCAACAGCAAGAAGCAGGTACGAGCCTTTCTGGGAATCGCTGGGTATTATCGGCGATTCATTCCCCACTTTGCCTCTAAGGCTGTGCCCCTAACCAACCTAACGAAGGGGAAAGGGTCGGTCATGATTAAATGGACCCCCGAGGCTGAGGCAGCATTCCAATTCTTGAAACAAGCCTTATGTAGCCAGCCAGTGTTGTACTCACCCGACTTCTCTAAAGACTTTGTCGTACAAAGTGATGCGTCAGATGTGGGGTTAGGAGCAGTATTGTCCCAGGTCTGGAACGGGGAAGAGCACCCAGTCATTTACCTCAGCAGGAAGTTGAAGTCCCATGAGGTAAATTACGCCACCGTTGAAAAGGAGTGTTTAGCGGTGAAGTGGGCTCTAGATTCCCTTCGGTACTACCTGCTAGGTAGGCACTTTGACATGGTTACGGATCACGCTCCGTTAAAGTGGATGGCTCAAAACAAGGAAACAAATAGAAGAGTGAATAGGTGGTTCCTGGCCCTCCAGGAATTCAACTTCACAGTAAAGCATCGCCCTGGCGTTCAAATGGGGAATGTGGATGCTTTGTCTCGAGTACATGAATGCCTGATTGCTGGTGTTCCAACCCCGAGGTTAAAACAAGAGGGGGGGGTATGTGACAGCAGGAAGGTAAAGTCACCTGGTTGCATCCAGGGGGGTAGATATATTTCGCCCAGATTCAGGCTTTACGCCGACTTATACAACTAGGTGGAGAGTTGTATAAGCCCAGCTAAGGCTAGTGGGCTCATGGATGACTCATACCTCTAGGGAGAGTGTGGGGCGTCATACAGACAGGGAGTTGATGAGACCAGCTGAAACTTGTCAGCTCATTTAGGCCTCTATAAGAACTCCCAGCTTCATTAGATGTTAGCTCATGCCTGGACCCAGACCTGTGTGGACTGTCTAGGGAGAGTGAACCCCTGTGCGGTGAGACAAAAGCCTGTGTGGCTATTTGCTTGGACATTTAAAACCAGGGACTTAGGGACTAGGACAGCACTAGGCTGATCCCAGTTGTTAGTTAGGAAACCTGTATGTTTAGTCAGAGGTCAAGTTGACCAGGATTTAATTTGTTTATGTTTCTTTTGGCTTTGCTGTGTTTTGTCACTGTAAATAGAAAATAAACCGCACCTTTTTTTTGATTTTGAAAACCACAACCTCCGTTTGCTGGGCCTGTTTTTGTGTGGGGAGCCCATCCCGGGGGTCACACACACCCGCTGCCAAGCTAACCCCCTCACAAAAGATATAAAGTACATTTTATATACAACTATATAGATCAGACCAAAATGAGGGACAAATAAGGACCAAAAGACATCTATGGGACTGCCGACACGAGGATGCATGCATACTTGCCAACAGTCCAGATTTTCCTAGGACAATCGCGATTTTGGGACCCTCGTCCCGATCGGAGGCCGTCCCAATTAAAATCACAGGATTTTGCTTTTGTCCCAGGAAATCAGGAATGTTTTGGGCACTGCAGCTGCTTCTGGCTCCAAAAAAAAATCCGTCAGTGCCGCAAGATCTCTTTCCGGGCTAGCAGGTTCTTTCCCTTTGTGTTCAGTGGAGAGGGGAGGGGCCTCCGATCCGTGCAGCCAATGAATCGGCTTCTCTCTTCACAATTCTCTTGCACACTGAAGCTGGGGTTAGCTGCACAGATCGGCCCCTTCCCTCTCCACTAGGGATGAGCTTCGTGTTCGAGTCGAACATACGTTCGACTCGAACATCGGCTGTTCGATCGTTCGACGAAGATCGAACGATTTGGGCCGTTCGCGCCAAATTCGAGTGACGCGAACGGCCCACAATGCACTACGCCATCGCAGTGTCATCCAGGCGCTGTGATTGGCCAAGCATGCACTGTGACCCCGCATGCTTGGCCAATCACAGCGCCGGCAGCGAGGAGAGCAATGATTGGCCACAGGCAGGATGCCTGTGGCCAATTATTGCTGAGGGTGTTTAGTACACGCCCCACACTATAAAAGGCCGCCAGCACGGCGGCCTAGTGTAGTGTGTTCCGGAGCAGGGAAAGACAAGCATAGGCAGGGACAGTGACATTTATTTCTTTCTTGCTTAACCTGGATTCCTTTAGTTTAGGGAAAGAGAAGGATAGGTAGGGAGAGTGTCAGTGTGTTTTACTGTGCGAGTCCTTGTTTCTAGGGACAAAGAAGGAAAGTGAGGGGAATTCTCCTTGTGCTATAGTGTGCTTTAAAAAAACATTTTTTCTAGGGACAGAAAACTCTAGGTAGGGAGAGTGTCAGTTTCTTTCACTGTGCGAGTCCTTGTTTCTAGGGACAAAGAAGGAAAGTGAGGGGAATTCTCCTTGTGCTATAGTGTGCTTTAAAAAAACATTTTTTCTAGGGACAGAAAACTCTAGGTAGGGAGAGTGTCAGTTTCTTTCACTGTGCGAGTCCTTGTTTCTAGGGACAAAGAAGGAAAGTGAGGGGAATTCTCCTTGTGCTATAGTGTGCTTTAAAAAAAAAAAAATTCTAGGGACAGAAAACTCTAGGTAGGGAGAGTGTCAGTTTCTTTCACTGTGCGAGTCCTTGTTTCTAGGGACAAAGAAGGAAAGTGAGGGGAATTCTCCTTGTGCTATAGTGTGCTTTAAAAAAACATTTTTTCTAGGGACAGAAAACTCTAGGTAGGGAGAGTGTCAGTTTCTTTCACTGTGCGAGTCCTTGTTTCTAGGGACAAAGAAGGAAAGTGAGGAGAATTCTCCTTGTGCTATAGTGTGCTTTAAAAAAACATTTTTTCTAGGGACAGAAAACTCTAGGTAGGGAGAGTGTCAGTTTCTTTCACTGTGCGAGTCCTTGTTTCTAGGGACAAAGAAGGAAAGTGAGGGGAATTCTCCTTGTGCTATAGTGTGCTTTAAAAAAACATTTTTTCTAGGGACAGAAAACTCTAGGTAGGGAGAGTGTCAGTTTCTTTCACTGTGCGAGTCCTTGTTTCTAGGGACAAAGAAGGAAAGTGAGGGGAATTCTCCTTGTGCTATAGTGTGCTTTAAAAAAACATTTTTTCTAGGGACAGAAAACTCTAGGTAGGGAGAGTGTCAGTTTCTTTCACTGTGCGAGTCCTTGTTTCTAGGGACAAAGAAGGAAAGTGAGGGGAATTCTCCTTGTGCTATAGTGTGCTTTAAAAAAACATTTTTTCTAGGGACAGAAAACTCTAGGTAGGGAGAGTGTCAGTTTCTTTCACTGTGCGAGTCCTTGTTTCTAGGGACAAAGAAGGAAAGTGAGGGGAATTCTCCTTGTGCTATAGTGTGCTTTAAAAAAACATTTTTTCTAGGGACAGAAAACTCTAGGTAGGGAGAGTGTCAGTTTCTTTCACTGTGCGAGTCCTTGTTTCTAGGGACAAAGAAGGAAAGTGAGGGGAATTCTCCTTGTGCTATAGTGTGCTTTAAAAAAACATTTTTTCTAGGGACAGAAAACTCTAGGTAGGGAGAGTGTCAGTTTCTTTCACTGTGCGAGTCCTTGTTTCTAGGGACAAAGAAGGAAAGTGAGGGGAATTCTCCTTGTGCTATAGTGTGCTTTAAAAAAACATTTTTTCTAGGGACAGAAAACTCTAGGTAGGGAGAGTGTCAGTTTCTTTCACTGTGCGAGTCCTTGTTTCTAGGGACAAAGAAGGAAAGTGAGGAGAATTCTCCTTGTGCTATAGTGTGCTTTAAAAAAACATTTTTTCTAGGGACAGAAAACTCTAGGTAGGGAGAGTGTCAGTTTCTTTCACTGTGCGAGTCCTTGTTTCTAGGGACAAAGAAGGAAAGTGAGGGGAATTCTCCTTGTGCTATAGTGTGCTTTAAAAAAACATTTTTTCTAGGGACAGAAAACTCTAGGTAGGGAGAGTGTCAGTTTCTTTCACTGTGCGAGTCCTTGTTTCTAGGGACAAAGAAGGAAAGTGAGGGGAATTCTCCTTGTGCTATAGTGTGCTTTAAAAAAACATTTTTTCTAGGGACAGAAAACTCTAGGTAGGGAGAGTGTCAGTTTCTTTCACTGTGCGAGTCCTTGTTTCTAGGGACAAAGAAGGAAAGTGAGGGGAATTCTCCTTGTGCTATAGTGTGCTTTAAAAAAACATTTTTTCTAGGGACAGAAAACTCTAGGTAGGGAGAGTGTCAGTTTCTTTCACTGTGCGAGTCCTTGTTTCTAGGGACAAAGAAGGAAAGTGAGGGGAATTCTCCTTGTGCTATAGTGTGCTTTAAAAAAACATTTTTTCTAGGGACAGAAAACTCTAGGTAGGGAGAGTGTCAGTTTCTTTCACTGTGCGAGTCCTTGTTTCTAGGGACAAAGAAGGAAAGTGAGGGGAATTCTCCTTGTGCTATAGTGTGCTTTAAAAAAACATTTTTTCTAGGGACAGAAAACTCTAGGTAGGGAGAGTGTCAGTTTCTTTCACTGTGCGAGTCCTTGTTTCTAGGGACAAAGAAGGAAAGTGAGGGGAATTCTCCTTGTGCTATAGTGTGCTTTAAAAAAACATTTTTTCTAGGGACAGAAAACTCTAGGTAGGGAGAGTGTCAGTTTCTTTCACTGTGCGAGTCCTTGTTTCTAGGGACAAAGAAGGAAAGTGAGGGGAATTCTCCTTGTGCTATAGTGTGCTTTAAAAAAACATTTTTTCTAGGGACAGAAAACTCTAGGTAGGGAGAGTGTCAGTTTCTTTCACTGTGCGAGTCCTTGTTTCTAGGGACAAAGAAGGAAAGTGAGGGGAATTCTCCTTGTGCTATAGTGTGCTTTAAAAAAACACTTTTTCTAGGGACAGAAAACTCTAGGTAGGGAGAGTGTCAGTTTCTTTCACTGTGCGAGTCCTTGTTTCTAGGGACAAAGAAGGAAAGTGAGGGGAATTCTCCTTGTGCTATAGTGTGCTTTAAAAAAACATTTTTTCTAGGGACAGAAAACTCTAGGTAGGGAGAGTGTCAGTTTCTTTCACTGTGCGAGTCCTTGTTTCTAGGGACAAAGAAGGAAAGTGAGGGGAATTCTCCTTGTGCTATAGTGTGCTTTAAAAAAACATTTTTTCTAGGGACAGAAAACTCTAGGTAGGGAGAGTGTCAGTTTCTTTCACTGTGCGAGTCCTTGTTTCTAGGGACAAAGAAGGAAAGTGAGGGGAATTCTCCTTGTGCTATAGTGTGCTTTAAAAAAACATTTTTTCTAGGGACAGAAAACTCTAGGTAGGGAGAGTGTCAGTTTCTTTCACTGTGCGAGTCCTTGTTTCTAGGGACAAAGAAGGAAAGTGAGGGGAATTCTCCTTGTGCTATAGTGTGCTTTAAAAAAACATTTTTTCTAGGGACAGAAAACTCTAGGTAGGGAGAGTGTCAGTTTCTTTCACTGTGCGAGTCCTTGTTTCTAGGGACAAAGAAGGAAAGTGAGGGGAATTCTCCTTGTGCTATAGTGTGCTTTAAAAAAACATTTTTTCTAGGGACAGAAAACTCTAGGTAGGGAGAGTGTCAGTTTCTTTCACTGTGCGAGTCCTTGTTTCTAGGGACAAAGAAGGAAAGTGAGGGGAATTCTCCTTGTGCTATAGTGTGCTTTAAAAAAACATTTTTTCTAGGGACAGAAAACTCTAGGTAGGGAGAGTGTCAGTTTATTTCACTGTGCGAGTCCTTGTTTCTAGGGACAAAGAAGGAAAGTGAGGGGAATTCTCCTTGTGCTATAGTGTGCTTTAAAAAAACATTTTTTCTAGGGACAGAAAACTCTAGGTAGGGAGAGTGTCAGTTTCTTTCACTGTGCGAGTCCTTGTTTCTAGGGACAAAGAAGGAAAGTGAGGGGAATTCTCCTTGTGCTATAGTGTGCTTTAAAAAAACATTTTTTCTAGGGACAGAAAACTCTAGGTAGGGAGAGTGTCAGTTTCTTTCACTGTGCGAGTCCTTGTTTCTAGGGACAAAGAAGGAAAGTGAGGGGAATTCTCCTTGTGCTATAGTGTGCTTTAAAAAAACATTTTTTCTAGGGACAGAAAACTCTAGGTAGGGAGAGTGTCAGTTTATTTCACTGTGCGAGTCCTTGTTTCTAGGGACAAAGAAGGAAAGTGAGGGGAATTCTCCTTGTGCTATAGTGTGCTTTAAAAAAACATTTTTTCTAGGGACAGAAAACTCTAGGTAGGGAGAGTGTCAGTTTCTTTCACTGTGCGAGTCCTTGTTTCTAGGGACAAAGAAGGAAAGTGAGGGGAATTCTCCTTGTGCTATAGTGTGCTTTAAAAAAACATTTTTTCTAGGGACAGAAAACTCTAGGTAGGGAGAGTGTCAGTTTCTTTCACTGTGCGAGTCCTTGTTTCTAGGGACAAAGAAGGAAAGTGAGGGGAATTCTCCTTGTGCTATAGTGTGCTTTAAAAAAACATTTTTTCTAGGGACAGAAAACTCTAGGTAGGGAGAGTGTCAGTTTTTTTCACTGTGCGAGTCCTTGTTTCTAGGGACAAAGAAGGAAAGTGAGGGGAATTCTCCTTGTGCTATAGTGTGCTTTAAAAAAAAAAAAAATTCTAGGGACAGAAAACTCTAGGTAGGGAGAGTGTCAGTTTCTTTCACTGTGCGAGTCCTTGTTTCTAGGGACAAAGAAGGAAAGTGAGGGGAATTCTCCTTGTGCTATAGTGTGCTTTAAAAAAACATTTTTTCTAGGGACAGAAAACTCTAGGTAGGGAGAGTGTCAGTTTCTTTCACTGTGCGAGTCCTTGTTTCTAGGGACAAAGAAGGAAAGTGAGGGGAATTCTCCTTGTGCTATAGTGTGCTTTAAAAAAACATTTTTTCTAGGGACAGAAAACTCTAGGTAGGGAGAGTGTCAGTTTATTTCACTGTGCGAGTCCTTGTTTCTAGGGACAAAGAAGGAAAGTGAGGGGAATTCTCCTTGTGCTATAGTGTGCTTTAAAAAAACATTTTTTCTAGGGACAGAAAACTCTAGGTAGGGAGAGTGTCAGTTTCTTTCACTGTGCGAGTCCTTGTTTCTAGGGACAAAGAAGGAAAGTGAGGGGAATTCTCCTTGTGCTATAGTGTGCTTTAAAAAAACATTTTTTCTAGGGACAGAAAACTCTAGGTAGGGAGAGTGTCAGTTTCTTTCACTGTGCGAGTCCTTGTTTCTAGGGACAAAGAAGGAAAGTGAGGGGAATTCTCCTTGTGCTATAGTGTGCTTTAAAAAAACATTTTTTCTAGGGACAGAAAACTCTAGGTAGGGAGAGTGTCAGTTTCTTTCACTGTGCGAGTCCTTGTTTCTAGGGACAAAGAAGGAAAGTGAGGGGAATTCTCCTTGTGCTATAGTGTGCTTTAAAAAAACATTTTTTCTAGGGACAGAAAACTCTAGGTAGGGAGAGTGTCAGTTTCTTTCACTGTGCGAGTCCTTGTTTCTAGGGACAAAGAAGGAAAGTGAGGGGAATTCTCCTTGTGCTATAGTGTGCTTTAAAAAAACATTTTTTCTAGGGACAGAAAACTCTAGGTAGGGAGAGTGTCAGTTTCTTTCACTGTGCGAGTCCTTGTTTCTAGAGACAAAGAAGGAAAGTGAGGGGAATTCTCCTTGTGCTATAGTGTGCTAAAGCATTCCTCATCAACCATCTTTGAAATCCTTGTTTTTTGGACAGTCAGGGAAATTGTCGTTGTGCTATTCTGTGCAAAAGCAATCATCCTCAACCATATTTAGAAATCCTTAAGTAAAGGGACAGAGAAGGACACCTGAAGGTAGCCCTTATTGCTTTTTTCCCATCTCCCTGCAGGCCATCTATTAGAATGTCTGGAAGGCAAACAAGGAGAGGCAGACAGTCAGGAGGCAATAAAAGAGGGCAAGCAGGCTCTGTGTCTGGGGGCAACAGTGCTGGTCGTGGACGCGGTGCATTGTCATCAGCACATGGCCATGGGACACGCTTGTCCTTCTTTTCGGCAGCTGGACATGTTGAGCCACATCATGCCGAAGACTTGGTAGAGTGGATGACCAAGCCCTCCTCCTCCTCCTCATCCTCTCTCACCCAGGCTCAGGGTACTGGAAAAGCAGCTGCCAAAGCGTCCTCTTCCCTGGTATCAATGTCAGACTCATCATCAGTCACTCCTTCCCTAGACCCACCATGTCCTCCTCCTGAGGAGTCCCCCGAACTGTTTGAGCACAGTGTTGGGTACATGCTCCAGGAGGATGCCCAGCGTTTCGAAGGGTCTGATGATGAAACCCAGCTACAGGAAGGCAGTAGCGTGAGAGCAGACAGAGGGGATGCTCAAGAAGGACACCAATCTGGCAGTCATGTTCCAGCAGCTGCAGCATACTGCCAGATTGGCTCCAGTGATGAGGAGGGAGGGGATGATGAGGTCACTGACTCCACGTGGGTGCCTAATAGGAGAGAGGAGGAGGAGGAGGATGAGGAGGAGGCACATCTCCAACGAGGCAGGATGCCCTTTGGTGGCCAGCGTAAGGGCAGTACACCGACGGAATCACACCGCAGAGCTCCGCCCGTGCAGGGCGCTGCCTCTGCCCGTCATTCAAAAAGTTCCTTGGTGTGGGCCTTTTTTGAGGCTAGTGCATCAGATCGCACAGCTGCTGTTTGCAACATATGTCTCAAGCGTATATCGCGTGGCCAAAACATCAGCCGCTTGGGTACCACATGCCTGACCAGACATATGTTGACCTGCCATGCAGCTCGTTGGCAAGCCTACCTCAAAGACCCACACCAAAGAACAAAGCGGACCTCTCCTTGCACCGCATCAGCTGGGATCTCCAACCCCACTATAACTTCAGTCCTCTCTGAAACATGCACTGAGAGGAATGAAGGTGTAGAATTAGGTGTGTCACAGCCAAGTACTTGCGGCCACTCTGCTAGCAGTACACCGACGTCCGATTCTAGCAGGCAAATTTCCCTGCCCCAGCTGCTGGACCGTCGAAAGAAGTTCACTCCCAGCCATCCACATGCCCAGCGGTTGAATGCTAGCTTGGCTAAATTGCTAGCGCTTCAACTGCTGCCTTTTCAGTTGGTAGACTCGGCCCCCTTCCGTGAGTTTGTGCAATGTGCGGTTCCTCAGTGGCAGGTTCCCAAACGCCACTTTTTCTCACGGAAGGCTATTCCGGCTCTCTACCGGCATGTGGAAGGCAATGTCTTGGCCTCGCTGGACAGGGCGGTCAGCGGTAAGGTGCATATTACCGCTGACTCATGGTCCAGCAGGCATGGACAGGGACGTTACCTTTCTTTCACGGCCCATTGGGTCACTCTTTTGGCAGCTGGGAAGGATGCAGGACAAGGTGCAGTAGTGTTGGAGGTTGTTCCACCGCCACGCCTCCAAAATGCTACTACTGGTTGTGACACACCTCTCTCCTCCACCCCCTCCTCTTCTTCTTCCTCCATGGCCTCTTCCTGTGGTTTGTCCTATGAACCAGCGGTGCTCCGTAGCCGTTCACGGGGCTACGCAAGTACGCAGGCAAAAAGATGCCATGCCGTGCTTGAGCTGGTGTGTTTGGGGGACAGAAGCCACACTGGGGCAGAGGTCCTGTCTGCTCTGCAGGGCCAGGCCGAGAGGTGGTTGACGCCACGCCAGCTTAAGCCAGGAATGGTGGTTTGCGACAATGGCACCAACCTCCTCTCCGCCCTCCGACAGGGACAACTGACCCATGTGCCCTGTGTGGCTCACGTCCTTAACCTGGTGGTGCAGCGGTTCTTGGGCAGGTACCCGGGCTTACAGGATGTCCTGAGGCAGGCCAGGAAAGTCTGTGTGCATTTCCGCAGATCTTATAATGCCAGTGCTCGCCTGGCTGAGCTGCAAAAGGAGTTGAACCTGCCCAAGAACCGCCTTATATGTGACATGCCCACCAGGTGGAACTCAACGTTGGCCATGCTGCAGCGGCTGCACACGCAGCAGAGGGCCATCAATGAGTACCTGTGCGACTACGGCACCAGGACAGGGTCAGGGGAGCTTGGTTTTTTTTCTCCACGCCAGTGGGGCATGATCAGGGCTGCATGCACTGTCCTGGCACCATTTGAGGAGGCCACGAGGATGGTGAGCAGTGACAGTGCATGCATCAGTGACACTGTACCTCTTGTCCACCTGTTGGAGCACACGCTGCGTGGAATAATGGACAGGGCACTTGAGGCAGAACAGAGGCAGGAAGAGGAGGACTTCCTTGCCTCTCAAGGCCCCCTTTACCCAGACAGTGTTCCTTCTGTCCCACCCATCGCACAGGAAGAGGAGGAGGAGGAGGAGGAGGAGGAGGAGGAGGATTGTGTCAGCATGGAGGTGGAGGCTGGCACTCAGCATCATCAGCAGCAGTCTTTTAGGGATGATTTACAGTCCCAAGAAACCAGTGGACTTGTACGTGGCTGGGAGGAGGTGGCTGCGGATCATGTCGTCCTTAGTGACCCAGAGGACTCCGGAGCGAATGCCTCAGCAAACCTACGCTGCATGGCCTCCCTGATCCTGCAAAGTCTGCGGAAGGATCCTCGTATTCTTCGGATCAAGGAGAGGGACCATTACTGGCTGGCCACTCTCCTTGATCCACGGTACAAGGGTAAGGTTGCGGACCTTATGTTACCGTCGCAGAGGGAGCAGAGGATGAGACAACTCCGGGAGGCCTTGCAGAAAGGTCTGTGCAACGCGTTCCCAGAGACTGGGAGGTTACAAACTCCTGGTCCTGGACAACGAGTTGCTGAGGCTTCGGCCAGTCAAAGAAGGAGCGGTGGGGAAGTTGGCCGTCTGACCGATGCGTTCAGACAATTCTTTAGTCCGCAGCCCCAAAGTATGATCGGTTCCAGCAACCATCGCCAGCGTCTGATAAACATGGTGCAGGAATATCTAGGGGCAAGGTCAGACTTGGACACCTTCCCCACCGAAAATCCTCTGGCTTACTGGGTCTTGAGGATGGATCACTGGCCAGAGCTTGCACAGTATGCAATTGAGCTACTGGCCTGTCCTGCATCCAGCGTTCTTTCGGAACGCACATTCAGTGCTGCTGGAGGATTTGTCACGGATCACAGGGTGCGCCTGTCCACCGACTCGGTTGATCGACTGACTTTCATCAAGATGAACCAGTCTTGGATCACCACCAGCTACCACACACCTGATGCTGATATAACAGACTAATTGATTTTAACATGTCACATCCCTTCAAGACTGATGCTGATGCTGAGTGCCTGTGCTGTTATGTTGACTGGCTATCCTCCTCCTCCGAGTCCTCAATGATACGATTGATGATGATAGCTTGGAAGATCATTTTTGTTTATGGGTGCCGCCACCAGTGGCTAAGGCCCAATTTTTCAGCCCCTGTTTTACAGGGGCGTGTAATTACAATTTTTTTAGCAATAATTTGCCATAGGGCTCATTGCTGTGCTCCAAGTACAGTATCTGTGAGGGGTTGGAGTGTTGTGGCACCAGTGCCTAAGGCCCAATTTTTCAGCCCCTGTTTAAAAGGGGCGTGTCATTACAATTTTTGAAGCAATACTTTGCAACAGGGCTCATTGCTGTGCTCCAAGTACAGTATCTGTGAGGGGTTGTAGTGTTGTGCCACCAGTGCCTAAGGCCCAATTTTTCAGCCCCTGTTTAACAGGGGCGTGTCATTACAATTTTTGAAGCAATACTTTGCAACAGGGCTCATTGCTGTGCTCCAAGTACAGTATCTGTGAGGGGTTGTAGTGTTGTGCCACCAGTGCCTAAGGCCCAATTTTTCAGCCCCTGTTTAACAGGGGCGTGTCATTACAATTTTTGAAGCAATACTTTGCAACAGGGCTCATTGCTGTGCTCCAAGTACAGTATCTGTGAGGGGTTGTAGTGTTGTGCCACCAGTGCCTAAGGCCCAATTTTTCAGCCCCTGTTCAACAGGGGCATGCAATTACAATTCTTGATCTAATAATTCACAGCAGGGCCCATTGCTGCACCCACCAAGAGTAACTGTCAGGGCTTACAGTGTTGTGGCACCAGCACCACCATCAAAGGCCCAATTTTTACTACCACTGTTCAACAATTATATGTAATTAAAATTCCTGATATAATAGTTGACAGCAGGGCGTTCCAGCACCAACCAAGAGTAACTGTGAGTGCTTACAGTGTTGTGCCAACACAGGGCTGGCCCAAGACATTGTGCTGCCTGGGCCCAAGAATGAAATGCTGCCCCCCCAAAAAAAAAAACTATGCCCATCCAGCAAAAGAGACGTTTCCATAAAGCAAAGAGACAGCCCAATATATTCAGCAAGAGACATCCCATATATTCAGTAAAGAGACATGCCCCTTCTAGGGTGACCACGTGTCCCGGATTGCCCGGGACAGTCCCGCATTTTGCAGATCGGTCCCGGGCACCTTCATTCCAGGACAATACAGTGTCCCAGGCCAATCTGATGCCCCCAAAAAAGGCCGCCACGTGACCGCTTTACTCACCAACAGTACTTGTCCTGGCCGGGAATGCCTGGAGGAGCACAATCCCCGCCCCCTGCTTGTGATTGGAGAAATCATAAATCCCGCCTCTTGTGTCCAATCACTGTGCTGTGATTCGTTACAGCACAAGCTGATTTTTGGGAAGGGAGGGTGTCCCTGAATGGTAGTTTGGAAATGTGGTCACCCTAGCCCCTTCCTGCAAAGAGTATTGTGTAGCACCACAAAAGCTCCCCCCTTTCTCTCCACTGCCACCGACCAGCTACGCTCTGATCCCAGCTCAGTGATGCAACATGCTGAAACAACAGCGCTGCAGTGGCGGCTAGGGTGACCACATTTCCAAACTGCCATTCAGAGATACCCCCCTTCCTTCCCAAAAAAAGATGAGGGGGGAGTGTAGTCTCGCTGACAGGGAATTTGGCAGCGGGTGATTTGTCGGGCAAATGGCTGGTGTTAGCACATAAATCATCCTAACATTATGATCGATATGGTGTCAGGATGATCAAATCACATTTATATTACTACATTGTAATATATAATGAAATAGTTTAACTCACCATAATGCAGAATCAGTGGAAGCCCTGAGCTTGTCATTTGCCACCATTGCTTGCCACCAGATGTAGCTTGTTGCTTGCCACCGTTGCCTGCCACAACATGCAGCGTGTCACTTGTCAACATTGCCTGTCACTTGTCACCATTGCCTGTCACCAGATGCAGCCTGTCACTTGTCACCATTGACTGTCACCAGATGCAGCCTGTCACTTGTCACCATTGACTGTCACCAGATGCAGCCTGTCACTAGATGCAGCCTGTCACTTGTCACCAATGCCTGTCACCAGATGCAGCCTGTCACTTGTCACCATTGCCTGTCACCAGATGCAGCCTGTCACTTGTCATCAATGCCTGTCACCAGATGCAGCCTGTCACTTGTCACCAATGCCTGTCACCAGATGCAGCCTGTCACTTGTCGCCATTGCCTGTCACCAGATGCAGCCTGTCACTTGTCACTTATGCCTGTCACCAGATGCAGCCTGTCACTTGTCACGGATGCCTGTCACCAGACGCAGCCTGTCACTTGTCACCAATGCCTGTCACCAGATGCAGCCTGTCACTTGTCACCAATGCCTGTCACCAGATGCAGCCTGTCACTTGTCACCATTGACTGTCACCAGATGCAGCCTGTCACTCAGCCTGGCTCTCTCTCCCTCCCCTTCAGCTTGGCATGCTGGGGGCTGCAATTTCCCCCCTAGAATTGCAATGGGCCAGCCAGTTATTTGCACTACATATCCCATAATCCTCTTTTCTCCTTTTTGTTTTTTTCCCTGGCCAATGGGAGAAAAAGGGGGAAGAAACATAGCGGTGGCTGTCCTGGGAACAGCAGCATGAGGAGGAGAAGGAGGGGGGAGAAGAGCCCGCAGCTCCACACACACAGAGCTCCGATCTCATGCTGTTCTGCTGCCTGCTAACAGAAGAGGGAATGGGCAGGAAACAACAGAGATAGTGGCACCTCGAGGGAAGAGGAGGCAGGCAGCACTGATCCTCGCACCGCATGCCGCTCCTAACTTGCTGAGGGGAACACATACAGGGAGGAGGCTGGTGGAGCTAGCGGAGGAGGAGGAAGTTAAATCCTCCTCCACAATGAATGGTGGGTCTCTCTCTCCTTACGTCACTGGTTGCTAGACACAAAGCGGTCCGCAGCTAGCAACCAGTTTGGCAAGGAAGCAGGGGCCGCTGGTGAGACCCTTGAAGTGCTTCTTGCCACTGCGGCCAGTGACAGCGGCGCCGGCGATGCAGTACAAGTATGACACTGCACACTAGATGGAGGGAAACCCAGGTCCTCAGGCAGTGCGCCCCTGTTGCCGCCCCTCTTAAAGTGCCGCCTGGGACCATGGTCCCACCGGGTCCCATGGTAGGGCCGGCCCTGTGCCAACACCAACAACTAAGGGGCCTATTTCTGCAGAGTATATACGGCAGGTCCCTACTTTCAAACATCCAACTTACAAACGACTCCTACTTGCAAACGCAAGAAGACAACAGGAAGTGAGAGGAAATCTACCACTAGGAAGGAAAATTCTCTCCTGTAAGAATAAATATGGGAGAAAGGTGTCTCCTCTGTACTGATGCTTTATCAGCAATCCTTGTTTCAAGAAAAACACCACATTTCAAAAACAGTTGTCATTGGGACGGAAAGTGAGGTGAAATGTTCTGAACAGGGGCACAGACAGCAAAACAAATGTTACAGGGGTGATAACCCTTACCTATGTTTTCCAAAAAGTTTAAAAATAGATTTTTGGGCTGGAGCTACAGTTCAACAATGTACCTGTTCAAAATTACAAACACATTCTACATAAGAACAAACCTACAGTCCCTGTCTTGTATGCACCGCCTGTATACGGCTGTTCAGAGTATATAGGGCCTTTTTTATTTTATGTGCGGGGTTCCCCTTAATATCCATACAAGACCCAAAGGGGCTGGTAATGGGCTGGGGTAGGGGGGGGTGGGTCATGGGGTAGCTATGCCATTTTTCTTAAAGATTTTCATCCATATTACCGGGACCAGACATTACATTAAAGCCGCAAGCAGTTTTAAATGGCTTTTTTTTCCTTTAGAAGTGTCATTTTGTGCAGGGACAGTTCTAAACACGGGAAACACGTGGCACTTCACAGGCATACTTTAGACACCCCCCAGGTACGATATTTAAAGGAATATTTGACTTTTTTTTTTTCACTTTATGCATCATTAAAATGACTGCTCCCGAAAAACGACCGTTTTTAAAACTTCTTTTTGCATTGATACATGTCCCCATGGTGCAGAACCCGGGTTCCCAAACCCTTTTTAGGACAATAACATGCATAATAGTTGTTATAATTAGCACTTTAGAATTCGAACGTTCGCATCCATTGTATTTAATAGGGTTCTAATGTTCGTACGAACTTTCGGTCCGTTCGTGGGTTCTGGTGCGAACCGAACCCGGGGGTGTTCGGCTCATCACTACTCTCCACTGAACACAGGGGAACGTGACAGACACATGGAGCTGCCGCCAACCCTCTGTCCCATGGCCTGCTGCCGTGGTTGGAATTTTTGACAGGTTGGAGCTTTTGACAGAACACCCATCTGGTGAGAGGCAGACTGCACTGGGGACACATTATGTAAGAGGCACTTCACTGGGGACACCTGATGTAAGAGGCACTCCACTGGGGACACCTGATGTAAGAGGCACTGCAGTGGGGACAACTGATGAAAGAGGCACTGCACTGGGGACACCTGATGTAAGAGGCACTCCGCTGGGGACAACTGATGTAAGAGGCACTGCACTGGGGACAACTGATGTAAGAGGCACTGCACTGGGGACACCTGATGTAAGAGGCACTCCGCTGGGGACACCTGATGTAAGAGGCACTGCACTAGGGACACTTGATGTAAGAGGCACTCCGCTGGGGATGCCTGATGTAAGAGGCACTGCACTGGGGACACCTGATGTAAGAGGCACTGCACTGGGGACACCTGATGAAAGAGGCACTCCGCTGGGGACACCTGATGTAAGAGGCACTGCACTGGGGACACCTAATGTAAGAGGCACTCCGCTGGGGACACCTGATGTAAGAGGCACTTCGCTGGGGATACCTGATGTAAGAGGCACTGCACTGGGGACGCCTGATGTAAGAGGCACTCCGCTGGGGACACCTGATGTAAGAGGCACTGCAGTGGGGACACCTGATGTAAGAGGCACTCCACTGGGGACAACTGATGAAAGAGGCACTCCGCTGGGGACTCCTGATGTAAGAGGCACTGCACTAGGGACACTTGATGTAAGAGGCACTCCGCTGGGGATGCCTGATGTAAGAGGCACTGCACTGGGGACACCTGATGTAAGAGGCACTGCACTGGGGACACCTGATGAAAGAGGCACTCCGCTGGGGACACCTGATGTAAGAGGCACTGCACTGGGGACACCTAATGTAAGAGGCACTCCGCTGGGGACACCTGATGTAAGAGGCACTTCGCTGGGGATACCTGATGTAAGAGGCACTGCACTGGGGACGCCTGATGTAAGAGGCACTCCGCTGGGGACACCTGATGTAAGAGGCACTCCGCTGGAGACACCTAATGTAAGAGGCACTCCGCTGGGGACACCTGATGTAAGAGGCACTTCGCTGGGGATACCTGATGTAAGAGGCACTGCACTGGGGACACCTGATGAAAGAGGCACTCCGCTGGGGACACCTGATGTAAGAGGCACTGCACTGGGGACACCTAATGTAAGAGGCACTCCGCTGGGGACACCTGATGTAAGAGGCACTTCGCTGGGGATACCTGATGTAAGAGGCACTGCACTGGGGACGCCTGATGTAAGAGGCACTCCGCTGGGGACACCTGATGTAAGAGGCACTCCGCTGGAGACACCTGATGTAAGAGGCACTCAGCTGGAGACACCTGATGTAAGAGGCACTCCGCTGGAGACACCTGATGCAAGAGGCACTCCGCTGGGGACACCTGATGTAAGGAGGGACTCCGCTGGAAATGCCTGATGTAAGGAGACACTCCACTGGGGACACCTGATGGCATCCGGTGGCAGGGGACACGCTCAGGGCTCCCACTGATTCTGCATTATGGTGAGTTGAACTATTTCATTTTATATTACAATGTAATAATGCGGTCCAATCATCCTGACACCATAACAACCATGATGCCGGGATGATTGAAGTGCTAACACCAGGTGTTTTGGAGTATCTTTATCTGCTGATTGTTAAACTTTATGAAATACACATATTTCTATTGTGGTGTAGGATTTGGGCCTGCTGTCCCTCCTTCCCTCTTTCTTTACTTCCCTCCCTATTTCTTTCTCCCTCCATCCCTCGTTCATCTCAGACCACACCACTTTAAGCCACACCCACAATTTTATTGAAACCACAAAAAAAATTCGCTGCAGCGCACCGCATTATCCTTTTTAAATCACTCAAAAGAATTCCCCGCCTCCTAAATATAATAAGACTCCACCTATAGACAAAAAAAGTGCCCCTATAAATTTTTCTACAATGTTGCCAACTATATGCATGCCACACCTGGGCACCACCCATGCCAGCATATCACGACCCTGTAGGGGCACACAGATGCGTGCGTATAAGGCTAGTGTTTTTATGTGGGTCCATGTTGAAGAGACTTCACTTCCTTCCTGGGTGTTGTTTTCCCCATAGGTGTGCACTGTGCAGACAGAAAGCTGACAGAGGCCGTTACCAAGGAAAGTATTTTAGTTGTTCGGAGTTGCTGAAGGGGTCTTTCCTGCCCCAGTCCTGACTCTATGGTATCAATACAAAGCGCCAGTCTCCTGACAGTTTACCCGCCAGCTCCAGTCATCGCCTCTCGGCGGACACATTGGCTGCTGCGTCTGTCACTCAACCAATCCCGCCTGAGCTCAGTCAACCCGGGCCGGAACGTCAGTCAGTGTGAGTGACACGACACCCAGCCAATCCCGTCTCAGAGGCGAGCTCCTGGGGACAGACCGTGAAGCCGAACTCTTTGCAGGCCTCTGCCATCTTTGATCCCGCCTCTGTTACGGGACTGTACGTGACCCAGGCAGAGCTCGGCGCCTCCCTCCCTCCTAGGCCCCGCTGTCCTGCAGCTCGCAGACTTGGAGCACATCGGGCAGACTACGGGCCGGCGGTGCTGGGCGCGGACACCCGGGGGCGCTCACGTACACACTGAGGCGGATCCCCGACACAGGCTTGTGCGCGCCCCCGCCTCCCTTCCTAGCCGCCGCCGCTGCAGCAACGACCCGGGCGCGTGGCGTTAGGAGGGTGCACCGGGCACCGGAGACTTCACCGGCCTCAACACCCGAGACGGCAATATGGCGAGCGCCTCGTACCACATCTCCAACCTGCTGGAGAAGATGACGTCCAGCGATAAGGACTTCAGGTGAGCGGGCTGCCCGCTGCAGGCTTCCCTGTAGTACGGCCATGAGGGCGGGCTGGGTGCTGCTTCTGCTCTGGCTGGAAAGCACAGTGAGGCCTAACTGTCAGTGGGGAGGCGCTAGGCCGTGTACTGAGTGCGGTGTCACTGGGAATGGGCCCAGCCGTCCTATCCTGCAGTATGGGGCCTGACATTGGGCTCTGCCTGCAACTGAGCAGGCCGGGATCTGCAGTGCATTGTGTCCCTGTATACACACACATAACATAGGGCAGCTGATGATCCAGGGACAATTGTAGAGGCTGTCAGATTTGTATACATCTTATCTATGGTTGGTGATGTACTCAGTGTTTGCTGGCGATCTCAGGGGACACTTGTGTGATCTGAGAGTTCTATGGATGCATCAGTCTGGGGAAAGCACAGGAATGACAGTGTGGCAAATGTAGTTTTGCAGTTAGCACAAACAGTTGGGGTATGGCCACTTTTGATCTTTCTGCACTGGGCTGTCAGCTCTTTTTGTCCGATAACAAACGTGCTATACTTACCTGCTCTGTGCAATGGTTTTGCACAGAGTGGCCCCGATCCCCCCCCCTTTTTTTTTTTTCATGGGTCCCCTGCCAGCGGTCTTGGCTCTAACTCCTCTTCTGAGTGCTTGCTATGGGGGGCACTCTTGCGGGCTTAATCCTAAGCTGGGCTGTGTGCGTACGTAGGCACACACAGCGTGGCTTGGCCGGCTCCCTTCTCACTGGATTTGACTGACAGTAGCAGGTGTCAGTGGCACAATCTCGAAGAGGGAGGGGAGAAGAGCAAAGAACTGCTGCAGGACGACACCGCGCTGGATTGAGAGTGGGTTCAGGTAAGTGATTAACCAAAGAGTTAAAGTAAGGTAGAAAATCCAAGAAGGTAACGCTACTCCAGGTGATCCCAATAAAATAGATCCATGTATGCTGGGTGCAAGCCACAGCTCGCCACCGAAGTAATAGGAAAAGAAGGAACGGTTGCACACCGGCAATAACGATCCAACGTAGATTTATTGGAACAAAATAGTACTCATTATGCCAACCAAGACAAGAGGTTTGAAGAACTATTGCAGTGTGAAACGCGTCACCTCTCCATTCTTGTCTTGGTTGGCAGTCATAAGTACTATTTTGTTCTAATCTACGTTGGATCGGTATTGCCGGTGTACTTATTGTGCACAAAATGTCAGTGCGACTGATTAGCCAAACTGAGCAATACTCTGTTTATCATCCTCTATTGTGAACACAATACAACTTAAACGAGCCAGCAATCTAAGGGACCTTACACACGGGCTTTCCGATCACATCCGCCTATCAGTTTTTCATGTGGACCTGCTCGGACGCGCCATTCACCCCTATGCAGCGGTGACATGTCTGCTTACACCCGCTGCTATCGGATCCGATCCTATCCGTGAAATACAGATGAATGGTGACCCTATTTTCTATTTGTATAGCGGTTCGTTTTCATCTGATCTCCCCATATAGCGGGACTCTGAGACTCCATTCACACAGGGGCAACACGACTTCCAGCGCGGCTTTGGCAGGCAACTTGGACACGACTTGAGTATGAATCACAGCACGACCTGGAGCTACTTACAATCCAACTTCAAGTTGCCTGCAGGACAGGAGACATTCCAGTGGCCAATCAAACAAGAATCAGCTCTGTGGGAGGGAGAGGTTTGCTTGAGAAATGTATGTTTTCTTGCTGGAAAGTTGCTTCTGTTAAGATAGGGGATCCGACTTCTGAGCGACTTCCATTGAAATCAATGGGTACAGGTCGCCTAGCAGTTGCCTAGAAGTCGGATTGAAGTAGTACAGGAACCTTTTTTGAAGTCTGAGCGACTGCAGTAGTGT
Source organism: Rana muscosa (assembly GCA_029206835.1). NCBI lineage: Eukaryota > Metazoa > Chordata > Amphibia > Anura > Ranidae > Rana > Rana muscosa. The sequence continues at coordinate 776,418,574 of CM055118.1, read as the reverse complement.
GCATTAAGATGGCTCCAATTTACTTACATTGATTTTCTCATGCAGCGCCACTTGAAGCGACCTGGGGCGATTTGAAGTCGGATCCAAAGTTGCCCCTGTGTGAATGGGCTCTGACAGGTCAATCTCAGCACGGTGAGCAGAGACAGACCTGTCATCCGCCTGCTCAGCGGGGATAAGCAGATCATTCCCCCTCCCCCGCTCTGAGCAAAGCGGTGTCCGCCGGGCAGACTGCCCATGTGAGAGAGTCCTTACAGTGTTAAATGCAATGTGCACACTTAGTGTCAAACTAATTTGTGTGTGTGTGATTTGCTTCAAAATATCCACTGTGCACCAGAGTCAAAAGTTCAATAAAGTTCCGTCCACCGTGTCTTATGAGTAACTGTAAAACCTTCTCAGCTCTCCAAACAAAGTGGTCCACCACATGTGTTTTAGGGGGTCACTCGCCAAATCTTTTTGGCCATATAGACCTAAACAGCCTTATGAGGTTTGGTCACTCAGGTTAAATCCTGCGATCCTGGCATTGCACCCGTCGGAGCTGTCTACCTCCGATACGGGCAAACATTTCCTGAACTGTAGGAAGAATCAATGAACTCCGACAGTGCTCATCAGTGCCCTTACAGTTCATTGAGAACTACAAGCCCTCTGCCGCAGTGGAAGATGGTAATTGTAGTTCATTAATTCACGGGAAACTGTGAATAAATGACAAAGCTGTGTGGATGGAGCCCCAAACAGCTGTGCTGTTTTCAAAATGTGACAGCAGGTGTGGAGAGAAGATTCCCTGCCCACTGTCAGTGGGGAGCGCTAATGAAGTGAGGTATAGGGAGCATGTTACACCCTAAATATGGGTGTAACGTGCCTAAAAGTAAACTTAACCTTTAAACCTAACTACTTATAAATCGTCCCCTCCCCCTTCTAACACCTATTCTGACTAACCTGTACAAGAAACATGCATATACTTATTTTCTGTCCAACTCCATTCACATAATACCACTCCCGCGTGTCAGCCAGCGCAGCTGCAGGGGAGAGGAGGGAGCGCCAATAATGGCCACCTATTGGTGAGATCACCGTTAGTCTTTACTGGATGTTGTCAGAGTGCTCTTTCCTCTCTCCTGCAGTGCTGCTGGCAGATGCAGGGTAGGTCATGTGACTGGACGGAGCTGCTGAATATAGGTAAGTTTAGCCCTCACACTGGTTAACAAGCGTTGGTGTTAGGAAGGGGAAGGAGATAGTTTTATGTGTAGTTAGGTTTAAGCCTGACATTCTACTTTAAAGCGGCGTTCCAGCCTGGGGGGGGGGGGGGGAGGGAGAGAAAATAAACATCGGCAGCTACAAATACTGTAGCTGCTGACTTTTAATATAAGGACACTTGCCTGTCCAGGGAGCCCGCGATATCGGCACCCAAAGCCGATCTGTCATCGGCTTCAGGTGTAGGCGCTGGCATTGCAAGTAAAGCCTCGTACACACGATCGGATTTTCAGATAACCGTTTGTCCGTTTTTTTTTTTTTTTGTATGCTAGTCTCAAGTCGAAAGTGAAGAGGATACTCTCCATACGAAAATTTTCGTATGACAGAATTCAACTTCAGAAGTGACGTCATGTATTGAATAGTTTTGTATGTATTCTTTCGTTTCTGAGCACGCTTGGTCTTGCTATGTTTTTTTTTTTTTCTTCTAATGAAAACCGTACTAATTAAACTAAAATCAGACGTGTTCACATTTGACAAATTTTATAGTCTGCACACATGTTTTGACATGCGAAAAATCAGAATCATCTGTTGAAAGCGCCATACTAACGATGCAAAAATCGTCAGGTCGTTTGGATGAAATTTTACTTCCGATTTCTGTATTGTGTGTCTTAACCACTCAAGGACCGAGCCTTTTTCTGAAATTTGGTGTTTACAAGTTAAACAGTTTTTTTTTTGTTTTTTGCTAGAAAATTACTATACTATATATAAATTCTATCACTCTAGGGAATAAAATGGCGGTCGTTGCAATACTTTCTGTCACACCGTATTTGCGCAGCCAAATAAGACAACAGTAAAGTTAGCCCAATTTTTTTTCATATTGTGAAAGAATGTTACACCAAGTAAAATGATACCCAACATGTAATGCTTCAAAATTGCACCCGCTCGTGGAATGGCGACAAACTTTTACCCTTAAAAATCTCCATAGGCGACTTTTAAAAAATTCTACAGGTTGCATGTTTTGAGTTACAGTGGAGGTCTAGGGCTAGAATTATTGCTCTCACTCCAACGATCGCGGCGATACCTCACGTGTGGTTTGAGCACCGTTTTCATATGCGGGCTCTGCTTACGTATTGCGTTCGCTTCTGCACGCGACCTCGGCGGGACAGGGCGCGTTTAAATTTTTTTTTAGTTTCCTTATTTTACCTTCACACAGGTAAGGTGGATGGAAGTATCAGTCGGACAATGTATTCTGACAGCGGGACCTGGTAAAGTCAGAATACACTGATCAGAGGATGTAGCTGCTGATTAGCAGTTTTCTAACTTGTCGGATCGACGGAAGTTGATCTAATTGATTTCTGTAGTGCAGGGGCAGCCATACACTGATTGAAATGAAGCCAGTCCTTGCTGAATTGATTGCATTTCGATCCATCTGTGGCTAGCTTTGTAAAATCTAAAGCTGATGTGTGGGGGGGAATCCCTACAACCTTAGTCACATCACTTACCTGTAATGAAATGTGTCTCATGCTGTAGGCAGCTTTTTCCTGAATATATCTTCACTGCAGGAATGTCCAGTCTTTTTTTTTTTTTTTTTTTCCTGGCTCTAAGCTTCAGGCGCTGCAATGATAAACAGTTGTGGGTCTTCAGGCAGAACAGCAGTACAGTTGGTCCTCTGGGGACACGCCTCCTCCTCTAGTGAGAAATATTATTTCATTGCTTAGGCTGCTTGTAACACAACCTATGATTGGGGGGATAGTCGGATCTATGACAGTATCCTCTCCATCATTCAGATAGTGGTACGATGGGTAAAAGAATGTTTTTCAGTGGAGATGGAGGAGGCATGTCCCCATTCAACCATATTCACTGCTCTTCAAAATATAAAAAAAAAAAAATGTATTCATCAGTTTAGATAGCCTTCTACATATTTTTGGTAAAAAAAAAATAGCAATAGGCGTATATTGATTGGTTTGCATAAAAGTTATAACGTCTACAAAATAGGGGATAGATTTATGGCATTTTTATTTTTTTACTAGTAATGGCAGCGATCTGCGATTTTTAGCGGGACTGCGACATTGCGGCGGACAGTTCGGACACTTTTTGGGGACCATTGACATTTATACAGCAATCTGTACTATAAATAGCCACTGATTACTGTGTAAATGTTACTGGCAGGCAAGGGGGTTCTAACTGTAGGTGGGATAGGCTTACTGGTCACTGGTCTCCATCCTGATCACTGGCAACAGTAGAGGCCTGTCATGTCACCTGTCAGAACGGAGAATCGCCTTGTTTACAAAGGCAGTTTCCCCTCTGTAATAGGCGATCGTGGGTCGCCGGTGGACATGAAGTCCGCCCGACCTGTGGGCACGCTCCCGCCAGCTCGTGCCGCCGTAAAGCTATGGCGGTTTTGCACAGGAGAGCCGACCTGCCGCCATATAACGACGGCGGCTGGACGGCAAGCGGTTAAAGTGCTTGAGTGGAATCTAAATTGGTTAAAAAAACTTTTTGTTTTGTCATTACGAATTGTCTTTCCATTTTCGGGCTCATTTACACCAGGTGTGCTGAGCTGCATTGATTTACCTTCAGCTGCTTCCCGTCCGCCATATAGTGAAATGACCGGCGTGAGCACTCCTTCTGGGAGTACATCATATGATGGCTTGGCCTATCATTCTGGGTGCGTGCCCCTAGGACACAGCGCATCACTGATCACGGAAAAGAGCCTATGACGTAGGCTCTTTACTATGTCATCAGCTGTGTCCAATCACAGTAAACAGGATTTCGGCATTACACTCCCCACGCTGACGGGCAGCCTCATCAGCGAAGAAGTAAAATAACTTATTTACAAAGTTTAATAACAGAACTTTCTTTTTTTTTCCATTTGTTTAGGAAAAAATAAAGAACCCAATGGGGATTAAATACCACCAAAAGAAATCTTCATCTGTATATATATATATATATATATATATATATATATATATATATATATATAAAAAAAAAAAAAGATAAACTGCAGGACCGAGCAATTGTCAAAGTGTGGCCGCACTGAAAGCTGATAATTGGCCTGGGTAGGAAGGGGGTGAAAGTGCCCTGTTGGCAATGGGTTTAAACTACTTCCTTGTCAATTCGGTCATCCCTCAGTTATTACCTTTTGCACCAATTGATCCCCCATTTTTAATTTATTTTTTAGGGCCTGTTTACAGTGCCCAGGACAGCTGATGCACACTAAACCGCAGCGGTTTAGTGTGCGACAGCTGTCAATTTCGGTGGCAATGTGATGCACATTTCAGCACATCACACAATTCACTTTGTGCACCTCAAAGAAAGTTGAAACAAAAAAGTGAGGCTTCATGTGACTGTACAGCAGTGTGTTGCACTGCCTTGTGATGCCCTTCTGTGCACTGCGATTAAAATGCAGCATGTCTGCTCTTTATCGCAGCTCATTGCGCCACATCTCTGTGGCACGTTGCAGTGTGAAGTTGACTCTGAGAATAGTTGTTTTCTGTGTCCTAGCGGTGATATGTCTTCCAGTGAGCTAAAACACAGGTCTCCTAATCTCCTATTGACTTGTACCTCTGTCTGTTTCTTTTATAATAACGCGCTGCGCAAAATCTTGGCATTTTAGAAATCCTGTATAATCACGCAATCATGCACACAGGACGTTTTGCAAACTCTCCTAGAAGCCTTTCCTCCTGGCAGCAGAGTTTTTGCAGAGAAAATGAATTAAAGTGGAAGTCCATGTAAAAACAAAAATCCCTGCATCTATATACACCACTAATCTACGGTTATTAGGGCTGCAACTAACGATTATTTTCATCGTTTAGTTGACCGATTATTGTTTTGATTAATCGGTTAATAAGCTTTAAAAAAAAAAAAAAAAAGTAATTTTGCTGCGATTTGCATTTTTACATTTTTTTTTTTTTTGGCCCATTTGTTGTTGGGCAGATTAAAAAACACAAATTGCCGCAAAAACGCATTACATGCTTTACTGCAGCTTATCCATTGAAGTATATTGAACCAAAATAGCACTGTTTTGCGTTAAAAAAAAAATAAAGCCTTGCCCTTTCCAAATACGCAGCAACTGAAAAAATCACGGATGTGAACGTGTACCATAGGAAACCATGTACAGTAAATGCACTGTAGTGTGTTTCTGCAAAAAGCACCAAAAACAGAGGTCTGACCCAGGCCTGAGATGTTTAGTAACATAATGGGGTTAATACAACGAAAATTTGTACAAAAAGAACAAATGCTACTGTAAGGGGTTCATTTTTTACTGTGGGACAGTGAAAGTAATATTTACAGTAGAGATTTGCTCTTTTTGTACTATAAAGGGCTCATTTTAGTTATTTTAACCCCATTATGTTGCTGGCCGATTAATCGATTATGAAAATGTTATTCAATTAATTACATAATCGATTAGTTGTTTCGGCCTTAAATCTAATACTAACCTATCTAGCCTTGTAAAGAAAAAATGAGTATACATACCTTTTTTGAAGCCGCTCCGACCCGATCTCCAGCGGCGGAAACTCTGCAGAGGACACGGCAGTGAAATGAATGGGAAGTGACGTCACTCATAGAGTTACTATGGGGCTTCCGTTGTCGTCCGTGTTCTCTGCACCCGCCTACACAGCGAAACCGCAGATAACAGCTCAGTGTGGGATCCGGTCGGAGCGGCTTTAAAAAAGGTATGTAGACTAATTTTTTTTCTTTACAGGGCTAGAGGTTAGTGTTCGAATGCTGGTGGCTATAGATGCAGCGATTTTAGTTTTGCATGGACTTCCACTTTAAGCTTGTTAAAAGTGTCTAATTCTTTTACAAGCATTTAGGCGTGTTTACAGGCATCAAGCACTTGGGCGTTAATTTCATTGGCCAGAAAAATATTTTTCTCCTATCGTCCATGGACTGACACAGCTCTCATACTGTTTATGTGTGGGTATATGTCCCTGCTCGCAGGAGAAGACCTAGGCAGAATGTTAGATGTTAGAAACATTCTAGAACAAAACCAGAGCTGAACAGCCCCGCCCAGGGGGGCGGTCCCTTCGGACATTACCCTCCCACTTGCAGCTAGCAGCCTCAGTTTTTTTTCTGCCTAGCAGAAGAAGACGTGGCTCTCAGGAGCCAGTCTCCTGGAAGATTTTACTTAATTTTTATTCCTTTGGGAATTTTATTTATTTTATTTTTGAGACCTTTAATCAACTGTCGGCTGGGCAACAGGTTGGGTTCACTGGTATCCTCGTAGTCTTCCCTGTCCGACCATCGAGCGTGCTGATCCTTGCCTTGTGTGCGTGAGACTCAGTTCACGACATGCCCCATGACTCCAGGGGTGGCCGGGTTGCTTTTATGCTCCCGCGGTCTTCTCAAGATTGAAGAGTACCTGTCTGTATCTTTCGCGGTGGACCGGGCCGACAGCTACACAGTACTACTCTGTGATAGGTCTGTCTCAAACAAGCCAGTGGGTCCCTCTAGGACGGGTAAGTAGTCTCTCCTGCTGCAGGTGAGTACATGCTGGCTGTGTTTCTTTATATGGGGGGTTTATCCCTGTCTCCCCCCCCCCCCGTTATGCTGCTCTCTGCACCCTGTACTGGTGCTGTGTGGGGGTGCTTGGGGGTTACTCTGGCCTGGCTTGGGGTGCTCATGTCTGTTTTAGTGGACACTGGGAGAGGAGCAGTGTTCTGGTGTGTGGGTGTTTTATTACTGTGTGCGGGCCATTAGCGGTGTGAGGTGATTTGAAAACCCCGATCGGCGGACGTCTTGCCGTGGATCACTGGCGCAGTAATGCATGCGGGCAGCGGCCATTTTCTTGAGTTTCGGTTTCGGCCTCTATTGGCACTGCTGCGGCACGAATCTCATGTTCTCCTCGCACTCTCCTCGCGCTGCAGCGCGGTTTCATACAGCAGGTCTGAGCGGTCCTCACAAGGGTTGGTGAGTCCTCTGGGTATCCCCTCCTCAGTGCAGCCAGTGGGTGGACTGTACTATTCACTGTAATTGGTGTATAGGGTCTCAGAGGGTGGCAGTATGGAGTCTGGTTCACCTGCTTCTCCACACTGTCTGAAGCAACTGGCAGTGCTCCTGCACCTGCGGTCCCTAGCGACTAGTTTGTCGGCAGTCCTGGAATCATCCTTGTCAGGATGGAAGCGGTGTGAGAGTGCAAGGGAGCTGTAAAGCTCCCCCTCCCCACACATTCTTCTATAGGGGAGTGCTCTGTCTCAGATATGGGCCTAGCTACTGCTGCTCAGGACCCTAGCTCTGAGGATTTTCATGTTTTTGAACAGGATATTCCCTGTGAGGAAGACCGCAGTTCTGAATAACTGACAGGGTGCTTGCAAGTGAACTCATTGATGCTGTGAAGGACACTATCAAGCTGAATGTTGAGGCTGAGGAACCTCGGGTGGAAGCTGTCTCCTTTGGTTCTTTTAAAGCCGTTTTTTTTTTTTTATTTATTTTTTTTTTTTAAATAAAGGTTTTTCCATATGTGCCTTTTTTTGATACATTCATTGACCAAGTCTGGGATAAGCCGCAGAAGACTTTGACGGTCCCGCGGCGCCTAGCCATTAGGTACCCCTTGAGGAGGACCTGGTTAAGAAGTGGGCTCTCCCCCCGGTCGCCCGGTTGAATAAGGCTACCACACTCCCAATGGAAGGGACTCCTGCATTTAAGGATCCCACTGACAGGAGGTCTGAGGTGGTGAGTAGAACTACGTTTTCCTTAATGGGGTCTGCCTTATGCCCTATAGTGGCGGCGACACTTGTGTCTCAAGACACTCACAGGTTGGGCAAAGATTTTGCACCAGACAGTACAGGTGCATAATCTCCCCCCTGAGACCATTTCCCTGGCTCACCAACTTGAGCAGGGTTTAGTCTCTGTGCGAGGCCAATTGGATGCGGCCCCTTTAATATCTGGGGCCTCTATCTATGCTGTGGTGCTTTATCTGGCTGAAATGCTGGTCGGCCAACCTAGCTTCCAAATAGCTCCTGGCTGACTTGCCCTTTAAGGGCGGTAGACTATTTGGGCCGCCCTGGATGACATTATTGTGGATGTCACAGGGGGTAAGAGCACCTTCCTTCCTCAGTCTAAGGAAGAAGAGCCCCACCGTAGGCCGGCCCTTCCTTTTTGGCAAAGACGGAGTTTTTCGTCAGTCAGAATTCACGGGTAAGCCCGCCCAGAAAAGTGTGGCTGGGGGAAATAAGCGTCCCTGGGTGCGTAAGCCTACCAAGCTAGCTCTCAAGCCGCCGCATGAAGTCTTGCCCCGGCCCGACTCTGGGGGGGGGGGGGACGTCCTTGCAGGTTCACGGTTCAGTGGACCTCCCGGATCTCCGACCGGTGGGTGTGCGAGGTGGTCACCACAGGATAGAGTTCCGTTCCTGACCCCAGGCAGATTCTTTCCCTCAATTCTCCCTCTCCTTCCTGCCCATTGGGCGGCCCTCTAAGGGGGCAGTACAGGATGATCAGGTCCGGAGTGATTGTGCCGGTTCCGTCACAGTAGAGTTTTCAGGTTTTCTGCTCAAATCTGTATGTAGTCCCAAAAGAGGGACGGGGTTCGGCCAATCCTGGGCCTTAAGGCCTGAATGCCTTGGTAATGGTGCAAAAGTTCCGCACTCCAAGGTTTTTTTTTCTGGCATCCTTGGCCATCAAGGACGCCTATTTGCATGTTCCAATCTGCGCAAGTCACCAGTAGTTTCTGCGCTTTGCGATCGGCGAAGTCCACTATCAATTTGTGGCTCTTCCCTTCGGCCTAGCCTCGGCACCAAAGGTTTTTTACCAAGATGCTTGCTCCGATTCTAGCTTTGCTCAGACAGCGAGGCATTGCTATCGTGGGCTATCTGGACGATCTTCTAAGAGCAGACAATGGCTCAGAATTAGAAGAAGTGTGACTATTGTCAGTCAGACCCTTAGGGACTTCGGGTGGCTCCCGAACATTCAAAAGTTGGTCCTGGTCCCGGCTCAGCATTTGGAGTATCTCCGTCTGATCCTGGACTCCATGGAGGCGTAGGTATTCCTAACCCTGGAGAAGTAACTGACTTTTCAGCCTGTAGTGCAGGTCCTGAAGTCTCAGAAATGGTCGTCAACCAGTTGTTTGCATGAGAGTCCTGGGACTCATGAGGGCCTCGTTCGAGGCTGTTCCGTATGCCCAATCACGCACACGGGCATTACAGTAAGAGATCATGTCCACTTGGGACAAATCCCTGTTGTCCTTGGATCTTCAGATCCAGATGAGTCACCCACTCAGGGCGTCCCTGGCGTGGGGTTGGGGTCCCCGGCTCTTCGGTCCGGGAAGTCGTTCCTCCCCATCCAGTGGGAGGTGTTCATGACGGACTCCAGCCTGACGGGCTGGGGTGGAGTCTGGGGAGTCCTGTCAGCCCCAGGGCTTTGGACTCCGGGCGAAGTCCGTTTACTGATCAATGTTCTGTAAATACGGGCAATCGGACTATCCCTCCCCACGTGGTCTCTATCGGCCATCTACATTCAAGCATAGACAATTGGCAGGCGGACTATCGGAGTCGCCAGACCAAGAAGAGTGGTCCTTACACCTGGAGGTTTTTCAAAATCTGTGCCGGCGGTGGGGCATGCCGGATTGGACCTGAGGGCCTCGCGACTCAATCTTTAAGGTGTCAAGGCTTGTGGCCAGGTCCAGGGATCCTTGTGCGGATGCCTCGGATCCGTTGGTTGCCCCATGGGGTCATTATCACCTGATATCCGATATCCTCGGCTGCAGCTGCTTCCTCGCCTACTGTGCAGGGTTGTGGCCGAGGGGATTCCGGTGATCCTCTTTGCGCCGGGTGGGTCTCGGCGTCATTGGTACGTCTCATCGCGGACGTTCCTTGGCGGTTGCCAATAAGGGAGGACCTTCTGTTTCAGGGTCCTATTTTTCATCCTGTTTTACAGTCTCTGGCTTAACGGCATAGCTATTGGAAGCCAGGTGCTGAGAGTCCGAGGTCTCTCGGATTCGGTCATTTCGACCATGTTCAGGGCACGGAAGTCTTCCGCTTGAAAGATATATCACCGTACCTGGGAAGCTTACATCGCTATGTGCGAAGAGCTGGACTAGCGTCCACGGGCGTATTCCGTCCCCAAGTATCCTGCGGTCCTTGCAGCGTGGTGTGACCCAAATGCTTGCTTTGAGTACCATTAGGGGTCAGTTTTCGGCCTTGGCCGTCTTCCTTCAGCAACCGCTAGCGGGTCATTCCTTGGTAGCACCCTTGTGCAGGGGGTTCGCCATGTGCTCCCTCCTGTTAAACCTCCTCTCCCTCCTCGGGATTTGAATGTGGTGCTCTCGGTTCTCCAAGAACCTCATTTTGAAAATATCAGAGATATTCCCCTCTTGACCTTGTCTCAGGAGGTGGCCTTCTTAGTGGCCATTGCTTCTTCAGATGGGTGTCTGAGTTGGCGGCATTGTCTTGCAAACCGCCTTACTTGGTCATCCATAAGGATAAGGCAGTGTTGCGTCCGCGAGCTTCCTTTTGCAAAGGGTGGTCTCGGCTTTTCACCTACATGTGGACATTGTCCTCCCGTCCTTGTGTCCTCACCCATTGCATTCCAGAGGGTTTGCGCTTCACACATTTTATGTGGTACGTGATATGACTCACTAGTTGTGTCTGTCTCTGGTCCGAAACAGGGCCGAGCGGTGTCGTCTGCCACCTTATCTAGATTGATCAGACAGACTGTTATACAGGCCTATGCCATTAAGGGGGTGGCCCCTCCTTTTCCGGTTTCGGCGCATGCCACTAGGGCAATTGGTGCTTCCTGGGCTTTCCGACATCAAGCGTCGGTTGCACAATTGTGCAAGGCGGCGACCTGGTCGCCCGTTCATGCCTTTTCAAAATTCTATAAGGTTGATGTGGCTGCATCTTCGGATGCTTCCTTCGGCCGTAAAGTGTTGCAGGCCGCTGTTTAATGTTGCAACTCCTACGTTGAGGAGCTCTGCTGGTTTGGAGTGAAGTTTTGGTTGTTCCTTTACTATTTGCTCCCACCCTTTTTCTTATACTGCTTTGGGACGTCCCACACGTAAACAGTATGAGAGCTGTGTCAGTCCATGGACGATAAGAGAAAATAGGATTTTTGTACTCACCGTAAAATCAGTTTTCTCTGACGTCCATGGACTGACACGGCACCCACCCTTCCTTTTTTAAGGTTTGTACTGCTTTGTTACGAACTGAGGCTGCTAGCTGCAAGTGGGAGGGTAATGTCCGGAGGGACCGCCCCCCTGGGCGGGGCTGTTCAGCTCTGGTTTTGTTCTAGAATGTTTCTAATATTCTGCCTAGGTCTTCTCCTGCGAGCAGGGACATATACCCACACGTAAACAGTATGAGAGCTGTGTCAGTCCATGGATGTCAGAGAAACGGATTTTACGGTGAGTACAAAAATCCTATTTTCTCTTACCATCCATGGACTGACACGGTGTCTCTTTACACTTTACACGTGGGTTATGTCCCTGCTTGCAGGAGAAGACCTAGGCAGAATGCTAAATGTTATACATACATTCTAAAAGCCAGAGCTGAACAGCCCCACCCAGGGGGCGGTCCCTCCGGACATAACCCTCCCACTACAGTCAGCAGACTTCAGTTTTTTTCTGCCTAGCAGAAGACGACGTGGCTCTCTCAGGAGCCAGTCTCCTGACCTATTTTTATTCCTTTTCTGGAATTCTTTATTTTATTTTTTGAGAATTTTCTATCAACTGTCGGCTGGGCAACAGGTTGGGTAGTCTTCCCTGTCCGACCATCGAGCGTGCTGATCCTCGCCTTGTGTGTGCGTGAGACTCAGTTCACGACATGCCCCATGACTCCAGGGGTGGCCGGGTTTGCTTTCATGCTCCCACGGTCCTCTCAAGACTGAACAGTTCCTGACTGACTGTATCTTTTGCGGTGGACCGGGCCGACAGCTACAGTACTGCACTGTGATAGTCCTGTCAGAAACACACCAGTGGGTCCCTCAGGGGACGGGTAAGTAGTCTCTCCTGCCTGCAGGTGAGTACAAAAGGCTGTGTGTTTCTCTGGGGGATTTTCCCTGTCTCCCCCTGTATTTCATTGTCACTCTGTCACCATTGCTGGCGCTGTGCTGTGTGGGGTGCCTGGGGGTCACACTGTCTTGGAGGGGCTAATGCTGGTCTGCAGATATGCTTGGGGCCTTTTTTTGTGTGTTTTGGGGCCTGAGCGCCGAGTGGCGCTGTGTGTGTGTGCTGTTTTTTCACTTTTGCTGAGTCATGGCGGCCATCTTGCCGCGGATCGCCTCAGTGAAGTGCAGCGGCCATTTTCTTGTAGCCCGCACGCTCTTCAGCACTAGTTTTGGCCTCTAGCGCTGCTGTAACAGCGCGAATCTCCTCACAGCTCACCAGCGCGGTACAGACAGCGGAACTGAGCGGTCCCTGGTCCGGTTTGGTGAGTCCCCTGGGCGCCGCCTCCTCAGTCAGCACAGCCTGTTGGTGGACTTTTTATCGGAGGAGTCTCAGAGGGGGGCAATATGGAGTCTGTCACCAGCTTCCCCTAAATGTCAGTGGACAACAGGCAGTGCTTCAGCACCTGCGGTCCCTAGGGACCAGTTGTGGGCAGTCCTGGAATCATTTCTGACCAGGATGGGAGCTGTGTGCAAGCGCAAGGGAGCAAAAAAGCGCCCTCTCCCCACTTTACTTCATGAGGGCAGTGCGCTGATTCAGATATGGGCCTAGCCACTACCGCTCAGGACCCTAGTTCTGAATGTATTGGATGGTTTTGAACAGGACATAACTTATGAGGAAAACTCCAGTTCTGAGTCAGTAAATGACAGGGCGCTTGTTAGTGTACTCATGACTGCGGTGAGGGACACTCTTAAGCTAAAATGCTGCGGATGCAGAACCTCAGGCGGATACAGTCTCCTTTTGGTTCTTTTAAGGCCAGGCCTTCTAAAGAGGTTTTTTCATATGTACTTTCTTTGACCAGCTCATTGATAAGGTCTGGGAAAAGCCGCAGAAGAATTTTTTTTTATGGTCCCGCGGCGTTTGTCTATCAGATACCCCTTGAAGATGCCCTACTTAAAAAGTGGGCTTCTCCCCCAGGGTCGACCCTCCAGTCGCCCGGTTGAACAAGGCCATCACTCTCCCGATGGAGGGGACTCCTGTATTTGAGGACCCCACTGACAGGAGGTCAGAAGTGGTGAGCAGAGCCATGTTTGCCTTGTTGTAATCCGCCCTACGGCCTGTGGTAGCGGCGACCCTTGTGTCTTAAACACTTACAGGTTGGGCAAAAATGTTGCACCTAGCTGTACAGGAGCATAATCTTCCTCCAGACACAGTTGCTTTGGCCCACCAACTGGTTCAGGGCCTGGTTTATGTGTGCGACGCCACGTTGGACGCGGCCCCTTTAATATCCAGGGCCTCTGTCTCGGCGGTGGTATTGCGTCGTCTTATCTGGTTGAAGTGCTGGTCTGCTGACCTAGCCTTAGGAAGCTCCTGACGGATCTACCATTTAAAGGTGGTAGACCTTTCGGTGCTGCTCTGGATGACATCGTCATGGATGTCACGGGAGGTAAAAGCACTCTTCTTCCTTAGACTAGCAAGGGTGAGGAGGCCCACCGCAAACAGGGGCCTTCCTTTCCAGCAAAACGGGGTTTTTTCGTCAGTCAGAGTCCACGGGTAGGCCCTCTCAGACTGACGGCAGTGCAGCTGGTGGGCACAAGTGCCCCTGGGTGCGTAAGCCAAACAAGCGGCTCCCAAGCCCGCCTCCGCGTGAAGTCTTGCCTCCGCCCGACTCTGGGGTGGGGGGACGACTTTGCAGGTCACGAATCGGTGGTCCTCCCTAATCTCCGACTGGTGGGTGTGCGAGGTGGTCACCTCAGGATACAGGATAGTATTCCGATCCTGGCCCCCAGACAGATTCTTTCCCTCAAATCTTCCTCTCCTTCCTACCTGTCGGGCAGCCCTCTTGGGGGCTGTACAGGATTTGATCAGGTCCGGAGTGATTGTGCCGGTTCCATCACAGGAGAGTTTTCAGGGATTCTGCTCGAATCTGTTTGTTGTCCCAAAAATAGGACGTGGTTCGACCTATCCTGGACCTCAAGGCCCTGAATGCCTTCGAGAAGGTGCAGAAATTCCGCACGGAATCCATTCGCATGGTGATCGCTACACTCCACCAAAGGGATTTTCTTCTGGCGTCCTTGGACTTCAAGGACGCCTACTTGCATGTTCCGATCTGCGCAAGTCACCAGAAGTTTTTGCGATCAGCGAAGTCCACTATCGATTGTGTCTCTTCCTTTCGGCCTAGCCTCGGCACCAAGGGTGTTCACCAAGGTGCTTGCTCCGGTTCTAGCCTTCTGTTACAGCGAGGTATTGCTGTCGTGGGCTATCTGGACGATCTTCTGCTAAGAGCAGAAAGTGGATCAGACTTAGAGGAAAGGTGACTATCGTCAATTAGACCCTCAGGGACTTGGGTGGTTCCTGAACATTCAGAAGTCAGTCCTGGTCCCAACTCAGTGTCTGGAGTATCTAGTTCTGATTCTGGACTCCTTGGAGGCAAAGGTATCCTACCTCTGGAGAACTTGCTGACACTTCAGTCTGCGGTGCGGGTGCTGACATCCCAAAAATGGTTGTCAATCCGTTTTCTTTCTCGTACATCACGGGACACAGAGCGACATAGTCATTACTAATGGGTTATATAGATACCTTCAGGTGCTGGCACTGGCAACTTCCAAAACCGGAAGTACCCTCCCCTATATAAGCCCCTCCCGTCCGGGAGTACCTCAGTTTTTTGCCAGTGTCTAAGGTGTTGGCCAAGAAGTAACATGTAGAGGCAATCTGGAAAAGGGGCGGAGCGGGTGGATGACGGGCTCTGAGGATCTTGGGCATGCTTCTGCTGCACCAGTCTCCCCTGAAAATTCAGAGGTTAGTGACCGTAGAGACCCCGCAGGAGTGCCTGGTACTGTGGCTGTCCTCAGTTCACCTGCTCCTGTGTATGTAACAGAGGAGGTTTTTTCCTCAGCTCTGGGAGGATTAGAGGAGAGATTGTCAACATTAATCGCTGCCTCCCTGTCACAGGGAAAGGCCCGATCTCCGTCTCCTCCTTCAGAGTACCTGTTAGCGGAGCAACAGTCCCATACAGGGATCGACCTGCCTGAAGGGGATCAGGAGGAGGTTGATTCTGTTATAGAGGAATCAACTGTGGAGGAACCTTTCTCAGCATCTCAAGCTGAAAGATTATGGGTTCAGTCTTTGACTAGCATGGTCCGATCAGCATTTAAGATGCACCTTGTGGAACCATGAACCACTACTGTCTCCTCGCTGGGGTCGCTAAAAGCTCCCCAGACTGTCTGTTCCTTTCCAGTTCACCCTTTATTGGAAGGGCTCATGTACCAGGATTGGGAACATCCTGATAAAATATTTACTCCCCCCAAGAGATTTCCGGTGGTCTATCCCATTGAGGATAAGTTCATCAAAAAATGGAGGGTCCCTACAGTGGACGCAGCCATCTCTTGTGTGAATAAATCACTGACATGTCCAGTGGATAATGTCCAAATGTTCAAGGACCCAATAGATAAAAAATTGGAGTCCTTATTAAAATCTGCTTTTTCTACAGCAGGCTTGGTGACACAACCAGCAGTGGCAGCTATTAGGGTCTGCCAAGCAGTGAAGGATCAGTTGAAACAGGTCTTAAGGGACTTGCCAGATCAGCAGGCCCTTGCCCTAGCTGATCTACCTAGAGCCTTGTGCTTTGCGGTTGATGCCATAAAGGATTCAATCCATCAGGCCTCCCGCCTTACGCTGTCTGTAGTACATATGCGCAGGCTTCTATGGCTAAAAAACTGGTCTGCTGAAGCTCCCTGTAAAAAATTGCTGGTTAGCTTCCCATTTCATGGTGAACGCTTATTCGGGGAAGACCTGGACAAGTATATCCAGAAAATTTCCAACGGTAAAAGTACACTCTTGCCGGTTTAAAACAGAGTTAGAGGTCCCTCTTTTAAGAGGCCTGCTTCTCCAGTCCCTGGGGCATCGGCTGTGAAACAGTTCCGACGGCCTCCTGGGTCAAATCCCGGGGGTAAAAATCAGGGACAATCGCAGGGTAATAAAAAACCCTGGGTCAGGAGAGGTACAAAACCTCCCCCAAAGTCAAATTCATGAAGGGTTGCCCCCACTCAATCGGGTGGGGGGAAGACTCCAGTTGTTCGCAGAGACCTGGCGGGACACGATCAGAGACAGATTGGTGCTCTCCGCAGTAAGTCTGGGATACAGATTGGAGTTAAAAGACTCTCCTCCTTCCCATTTTATGAGGTCAAACGTGCCAAGGGATCCCCGGAAGAGAGAGTCCCTCCTGTTGGCACTAGAACAACTATTGCTCCAAGGAGTAATTATGGAGGTTCCCCTGGAAGAATGGGGGTTCGGGTTTTACTCAAACCTCTTTACAGTCCCGAAGCCAAACGGGGACGTGAGGCCCATATTAAATCTAAAAGGGCTAAACAAATTTCTACGCTTTGCAGTAGAAGGGCGCCATTTTCAGTTCAGAGCCTTACCCTTCGGTCTGGCCACAGCACCGCGAGTGTTCACAAAAATTCTGGCCCCATTGTTGGCCAATCTAAGAACGCAAGGTGTAACGATAATGGCATATCTAGACGACTTGTTGCTGATAGACCACTCAGTGAAAAAACTAGAAGTTGTCGTTCACAAGACAATCAAGTATCTGGAATCTCACGGTTGGATTATCAACCGAGACAAGTCGGCCCTAAAACCAGTCAAAAGTCTGGAATACTTGGGGCTAAGGCTAGATTCAGGCCAGAAGAAAATATTCTTGCCTCGAAAAAAGGTGTTGTCTTTGAGAGATTTGATCCACTTAGTGGGTACAAAAAGACAGCCGTCCATACGCCTGTGCATGAGGCTGCTGGGGAAAAATGGTGGCATCATTCAAAGCAGTACCCTACGGTCAATTCCATTCAAGGAATTTGCAAAGGGCCATGCTGTCAGCCTGGAACAAGAAAGTTCAGGCCCTAGGCTTACCAATGTCCTTGTCCCCTTCCGTTCGCAAGAGCCTCCATTGGTGGTTGGTTCTCCAGAATCGGGAAAAAGGGAAATCCTTCAGTCCGATTTCTTGGAAGGTGGTCACTACAGATGCCAGCGTTTATAGGCTGGGGAGCAGTACTGGAGCAATGGCCTCTCCAGGGCAGATGGTCGGATGCGGAAAAGGCCCTGCCCATCAATCTCTTAGAGATACGAGCAGCCCGGTATGCCCTAGTAGCATGGACATCCAAACTCCAAGGGTCCCCTGTCAGAATTCAATCAGACAATGCCACGGCAGTGGCATATATCAATCATCAGGGTGGCACCAGGAGTCGTGCAGCCCAGAGGGAAGTAAATTGCATCCTGAAATGGGCAGAAAGATATGTCCCAGCCATATCCGCGGTATTCATTCCAGGAGTGGAGACTTGGAAGGCGGACTTTCTAAGTCGCCAACAATTATGCCCAGGGGAATGGTCCCTTCACCCCGAGGTTTTTCGGACAATATGTCAGCGGTGGGGAACACCGGATGTAGATCTGCTAGCATCCAGATTCAACGCAAAGGTGGACAGGTTTGTCTCTTGGACAAGGGATCCCCTAGCTTGAGGCTCGGCTGCCCTAGTGTTCCCTTGGGATCAGTTCAAGCTGATATATGCATTCCCACCGCCACAATTGTTACCTCGCTTACTCCGCAGAATCAGGGTAGAAAAGAAACCAGTGACTCTGGTGGCTCCAGCGTGGCCCCGAAGAGCAT
This sequence comes from Rana muscosa, assembly GCA_029206835.1. Classification (NCBI taxonomy): domain Eukaryota; kingdom Metazoa; phylum Chordata; class Amphibia; order Anura; family Ranidae; genus Rana; species Rana muscosa. Next base: position 776,400,698 of record CM055118.1, on the reverse strand, counting down.
GGTACGCGGAGATTGTAAAAATGTCAGTGGGGAGTCCTTGGACTCTCCCACATCGTCCGGACCTGCTTTCGCAAGGACTGATATACCACCCTTCCTTACCAGCCCTAGGTTTGACGGCCTGGCTATTGAAGCCCACATTCTAAAAAAGAGAGGGCTCTCTAATCCTGTGGTATCTACCATGATCAATGCCAGGAAGCCGGTATCCAGGCAGATCTACTATAGAATCTGGAAGGCGTACATCGCCTGGTGTGAGGCCAAGAAATGGCATCCACGTAAGTACGTAATAGGTAGGATTCTGGACTTCCTACAGTGTGCTGTAGATAGAAAGCTTGCCTTGAGTACTATCAAGGGTCAGATTTCGGCCTTGTCAATATTTTTTTCAAAGGCCCTTGGCTTCGCATTCACTAGTCAAAGCCTTTATACAAGGAGTGATGCGTATTAGTCCTCCGGTTAATATTCCCATATGTCCATGGGATCTAAACCTGGTTCTGTCGGTTCTACAGAAACAACCATTTGAACCATTACAGCATATTTCTTTGGTTCTTCTCACCAGGAAATTGATTTTTCTAGTAGCCATTTGTTCGGCTAAAAGTGTCGGAATTAGCAGCTATGTCCTGTAAAGAGCCATATCTGGTTATCCATAAGGACAGAGTAGTGTTACGTCCTCATCCAGCCTTTCTTCCTAAGGTGGTATCGATGTTTCATTTGAACCAAGATGTGGTTCTTCCTTCTTTTTTCCCCAAACCTACTTCGGTAGAGGAAAAGTTATTGCATTCTTTGGATGTAGTAAGAGCAGTTAAAGCTTATCTAAAAGCCACTGCTCAGATTCGCAGAACGGATACTTTGTTTATTCTGCCGGAAGGCCCCAGAAAGGGTCAGGCAGCGTCAAAATCTACTTTAGCCAAGTGGATTCGACAGGTCATAATGCAAGCCTATGGCTTGAGAAGGAGACCGCCTCCGTTCAAAGTTAGAGCGCACTCCACGAGAGCAGTTGGAACTTCATGGGCAGAGCATCACCAGGCCTCCCTGGCTCAAATCTGTAAGGCCGCAACATGGTCTTCAGTACACACGTTTACTAGGTTCTACCAGGTGGACGTTAGAAGTCAGGAGGATGTCTCCTTTGGGCGCAGTGTGTTGCAGGCCGCAAAAGATCCTCATGTCTGATAGCGCTCAGCTTATGTATGGTGTATCCCCCCCCCCCTCATTGGGCATTGCTTTAGGACATCCCATTAGTAATGACTATGTCGCTCTGTGTCCCGTGATGTACGAGAAAGAAAATAGGATTTTTATAACAGCTTACCTGTAAAATCCTTTTCTTGGAGTACATCACGGGACACAGAGCTCCCACCCCTCTTTGGGGACACTTATTGCTTTGCTACAAAACTGAGGTACTCCCGGATGGGAGGGGCTTATATAGGGGAGGGTACTTCCGGTTTTGGAAGTTGCCAGTGCCAGCACCTGAAGGTATCTATATAACCCATTAGTAATGACTATGTCGCTCTGTGTCCCGTGATGTACTCCAAGAAAAGGATTTTACAGGTAAGCTGTTATAAAAATCCTATTTTTTTGCATGAGAGTCCCGATACTCGTGGTGGCCTCCTTCGCGGCTGTACCGTATGCCCAATCACACACCAGGGCATTGCAGAAGGAGATCTTGTCCACCTGGGACAAATCCCCGTTGTCCTTGGATCTTCAGATCCAGGTGATTCACCTGGTCAGGGCGCCCCTGACATGGTGGTTGGGATCCTCGGCTCTTCGGTCCGGAAAGTCATTCCCCTCCCATCCAATGGACGGTACTCACGACGGACACCAGCATGACGGGCTGGGGTGGAGTCTGGGGAGTCCTGTCGGCTCAGGCCTTGGACTCCGGACGAGCCCGTTTACCAATCGCTGTTCTGGTAATACGGGCCATCGGACTGTGTCTCTCCTCAGGTCAGAGAGAGTACGGGGTCGCTCCATCCGGAGCCAGTCGGACACCGCCACGGCGGTGGCGTATGTAAACCATCAAGGGGGAACTCGGAGCTCAGCTGCGGCTTCCGAGGTAGTCCGTATCCTGAAGTGGGCCGGAAGAAACGTGCCGGCTCTGTAGGCCATTTTACATTCTGGGCATAGACAATGGGCAGGCGGACTATCTGAGTCGCCAATCGCCAGACACCGGACCAAGAAGAGTGGTCCTTGCATATTTCAACTCCTTTACCGACGGTGGGGCACGCCGGATGTGGACCTGATGGCCTCTCGACTCAATCGCAAGGGTCGAGGTTGTGGCCAGATCCAGGGATCCTTGGGCGATGCGTTGGTGGCCCCATAGGGTCCTTATCGCCTGATATAAACTCCGGCGATCCTAATTGTTCCGGATTGGCCTCAGCATCACTGGTACGCTGATCTGGTACGTCTCGTCGCGGACGTTCCCTGCCGGTTGCCGATGAGGGAGGACCTTCAGTCTCAAGGTCTTATGTTTCATCCGGCTTACAGTCTCTGGCTTTAACGGCAGGGCTGTTAAAAGCCAGGTGTTGAGGGACCGAGGTCTCTCGGACTCGGTCATTTTGATCATGTTAAGGACACGGAAGTCTTCCTCCAGGCAGATCTATCACCGTACCTGGAAAGCTTATATCGCCATGTGCGAAGCGCTGGACTGGCGTCCTCGGACGTATTCCGTCCCCAGAATCCTGAGTCCTCTGCAGTGTGGAGTGACCCAAAAGCTTGCTTTGAGTACCATCAAGGATCAGATTTCAGCCTTGGCCGTCTTCTTTCAGCGACCTCTAGCGGGTCATTTTCTTGGTTAGCACCTTGTGTTGGGGGTTCGCCATGTGCTCCCTCCTGTCAAGCCTCCTCTCCCACTGTGGGATCTGAATTTGGTGCTCTCGGTCCTCCAGGAACCTCCTTTTGGGAATATCCGGGATATTCCCCTCTTGTCTTGTCTCAGAAGGTGGCCTTTTTGGTGGCAATCACTTCTGTTTGACGAGTGTCTGAATTGGCGGCTTTGTCCTGCAAGTCGCCATATTTAGTCATCCATAAGGATAAGGCGGGTTGCATACGCGACCTTCCTTTTTTGCCAAAGGTGGTGTCGACCTTTCACCTACATGAGGACATTGCCCTCCCGTCCTTGTGTCCTTGTGTCCTCACCCATCGCATCCCAGAGAGTTTGTGCTGCACATATTGGAGGTGGTATGAGCTTTACGGGTGTACCTGCCTGCTACTGCTTCTATTCGGACGTCCGACTCACTGTCTGTGACTCTCTGGTCCATAACAGGGCCAAGCGGTTTCGTCTGCCATCATTTTTAGGGGAATCAGACAAACCGTCATTCAAGCCTATGCTCTCAAAGGGCGGGCGCCTCCCTTTTCGGTTACGGCACATTCCACCAGGACAATTGGTGCTTCCTGGGTTTCCCGACATCAAGTGTCGGTTGCACAAGTGTGCAAGGCGGCGACCTGGTCGTCTGTTCATGCCTTTTAAGTTTTATAAGGTTAATGTGGCTGCATCTTCGAATGCTTCCTTCGGCCGCAGGGTGCTGCAGGCCGCTGTTTAAAGTTGGCACTCCTCCGTTGAGGAGCTCTGCCTTACTGGAGTGAAGATTTGGTTTTTCCATTTATACTGCTCCCATCCCTCTTGACACTGCTTTGGGACATCCCACGTGTAAAGTGTAAAGAGACACCGTGTCAGTCCATGGATGGTAAGAGAAAATAGGATTTTTTGTACTCACCGTAAAATCCTTTTCTCTGACATCCATGGACTGACACGGCACCCACCCTTCCTTTTTTAAGTTTGTACTGCTTTGTTACGAACTGAAGTCTGCTGACTGTAGTGGGAGGGTTATGTCCGGAGGGACCGCCCCCTGGGTGGGGCTGTTCAGCTCTGGCTTTTAGAATGTATGTATAACATTTCGCATTCTGCCTAGGTCTTCTCCTGCAAGCAGGGACATAACCCACGTGTAAAGTGTAAAGAGACACCGTGTCAGTCCATGGATGTCAGAGAAAAGGATTTTACGGTGAGTACAAAAAAATCCTATTCTGGCCATTGAAGTGAATTAACACTCAAGCGTTAAACGCGCCTAACTTTGGCATGCATTGATAACTATCAAACTCTGCTGCTCCTGTACACAATGGCAGTTGTTTGTTTTTTTATTTTATTTATTTTTTTCTGCCTCTAAAAGCCCCTGCTACTAAATGCTGCTAAAAGCCTATGTGTGCATAGACACATAGACTAACATGCATTTAGAGGCAGGGGGAAAAAAAACACCATATGCCCCTAGAAGCAACTGCAAAAACATCCAGTGTGGATGAGGCCTATAAATGCAGCTTGTTGGCATTTTTTATTAAGGCCAATGCACAAAAAATACATATCATTGCAATGCGCAGAAAATGTTCCACCTCACACAACTCACAGCAGCTCATTGAGTTTCAAGTCTGTTAGACACCTAAATACCTTTGTTTGTGGAAAGTGAGTACGTCGTCAGGATGGGAGATTCTGACATGTAGGTAGCCTTTGCTTGAGCTGCAGTTGTGTGGAGTACTTATGTACTTTTTGCATATTGCACCATTTAAAAAAATACATATTTATGAATCATTCATACCGATTAGAATCCTGTCAGGGGGTGTTATTTCATTACTGTTTTTGTCACATGACCTCTGTGTTGCATTGCATATCAGTATTCAATAATTCGCTCACCAGTCTACCTAACTTGCTGCTGCAAGCACCAAAGTGACAAAACTCTACAAAGAAACCATAAATTGTGCAGCACGTGGTTTATTACAATTTACAGTATATAAAATATGCGTATAAATCCACAATGAATGTATTACTTTAAAGTGTGTGTATATACAAAACTAAAATAAAAAAAATCGATTTAAAAAAAACAACCTTACTCTTTCGTCCATGGACCGACACAGCTTCTCTATTGACAAAGTGGGTATTATCCGTTAATTAGGAGTGACTAGGCAGAAAAACTTGTAAAAAGTGTTGCATCACACCTTCTACAGTACCGCCCAGGGGGCGGACCCTCTGGGTATACCCTCTCAGTCTGCACATCGCAGATCAGTTTTTTTCTGTCTAGCAAGGAGTAGGACATGGCTCCCTTCGGGCTCATTGGTCCGGGGGAAAAAAGATATATATATTTTTTATTTTTTTGCTACATTTGTTGTTTCCTGCGATCTTCGATCAACTGCCGACTGGGTGACAGGCTGGATCCTCGATCCTTGTAGTCTCCCCAGTTTCGGCCATCGAGCGTGTGCCGACCCTAGCTACGCGCTGGGTTTTCCACGACATGCCCGTCGCTCCACGGGTGGCCGGTGAGCCTACTCTCCAGGGCCTGCATCGGACCGCTCAGCTTCGGCTGACCTTACGGCCGAGTCGCAGCAGCCTGGCCGGTGAGCTTACGCTCCAAGGCTTGCATCGGACTGCTCAGCTTCGGCTGACCTTACGGCCGAGTCGCAGCAGCCTGTCCGGTGAGCGTCATGCTCCAGGGCATACATATGATCGTCCCTTCTGGGTCCAATCACAGCATGCCTGGCCAACAGTCACCTTCCGTGCGCGGACGATGATCTGTTTGGAATGTCTTCCAGCAGAATACATGCAGGATAGGTAAGTAAAACTCCCCTGCCTCGGCTGGGTGATTTAGCTGGACATTCCTGGAGAGATCAAGTAAGTGGTTGTGGCCCCTTTCTTCCCTCTCTCCCTGCCTTTCCCTCCTCCCTGGGCTTCTAGCTAAAGGTTGCTGGGTGCTGGGGGTCACCTAGGGGGTCCCACTGGAGCGGGGCTGGCTGTAACTAACATTTAAAAGAAATGTCATTTTTGCTTACCTGTGTTTCTGTGTCTCCATGCTGTCGGCGGCCATTTTGAGGTGGTCCATGCCAAGTTTGGCCTCTTGTAACTGCCTGGCGGCCATCTTCCTGTAGTTCGGCCACACCCACTGGCCCCTATCAGGTGATCGGCGGCCATGTTTGTCCACCCTGTATGCAGATATTGCCGTTCGGCGGCCATCTTTTTTGTGGGCTATGGCTGCCTGACCTCTATCTTCTGTCGGCGGCCATTTTCTTAGAGCCCACATTATCTTCCATACAGACGGTTTTGGCAACCATTTTGCGAGAGCCTCCGGCCTCTAGGGTGCATTACACTGGCGTGAAAATTCACACAGGAAGTGCTGATAAAAGAAGCAGACTGACACAGCAGCAAGGGGACAGCATCATAGGCGCAGCATAGCAGTACCTATCCAGGGTGGTGAGTCCTCTGGGTAACCCAGCATCTCTGCAGCGCAGGAGGGTGGCCTATTGATATCTTGCCTGGAGCCCTGTGAGTGTCAGCGTGTGGTCAGCATGGCATCTGAGCCAGATGTCTTCTCCCCTGAAACACCAGATTTAGCAGCTGGTGTCCCTGAGGTGTCTATGGACGCTATGTCGGCAATCCTAGAGGCGTTTGCTGCCAGGGTGGAAGCAGCACACGGGAATACAGGGGGTAATAAACGCCCCATCCCCTGCAAGCTTCTGGGGATAATTCTGATGCAGAACCAGGTCCAGCTACGGCTCATGGCCCAGATTCTGATGCATCAGAGACTGCAGACCGTGACCGATCGGACAGTGAGGAGGACTCCAAGTCCAGGTCAGTACGCGAGACGGCTTTGGTATCTGACCTTATTACTGCAGTGCGGGATACGCTAAAGTTGGAAAGGACTGAAGAAGTAGCAGATACTCCAGTCCCCTTTGGGTTTCGTAAACCTGCCCGCACTGCTAAGGTGTTCCCTTGTGTGTCTTATTTTGACAAACTCTTATACAAGGAATGGGAGAACCCACTGAGGGTCTTTACAGCCCCAAAGAGGTTTGCAGTACGGTACCCCTTTGAGGAGAGTTTTCTGAAGATATGGACCTCTCCCCCTATAGTGGACCCTTCGGTGTCCAGACTTAATAGAGCCACCACTATTCCAGTAGAAGGGGCTCCTGTTTTCAAGGACCCTGTGGATAAGAAGGCTGAAGCACTCGCTCGCTACCTATACTCAGTGGTAGGCTCAGCAGTACGCCCGGCATTGGCGGGGGCCCTAGTGTCTCAGACACTTACTGAATGGGCAAAATTGCTACTCCAGGGGTTAAAGGAGCGAGATGCTCCTCCTAATGAGATAACTTTGGCCGACCAGTTGGTCCAGGGCCTTAAGTTTGTCTGCGAGTCAGACATGGATACTATTCCCCTGCTGTCAAGAGCTTCGGTTTATGCAGTAGCAATACGCCGCCTGATCTGGCTAAAGGGCTGGTCTGCGGACCAGACTTCCAAGAAAGCCCTATTGGATCTGCCTTTTAAGGGCGACAGACTTTTTGGGGCTTCTCTGGATGACATCATCAAGGATGCTACAGGAGGTAAAAGCACTTTGCTTCCCCAAACTAGCAAGGGTAGGGGACCACGCCAAGGGCAAGGGCCCTCCTTTACCGCACGTAAGCGGTTTTTTCGCCCTCTTAAGGCGACAGGGAAAAGACCCCAGGCCGATAAAGCGCCTGCCCAAGGACAAAAGCGTCCTTGGTCCCGCAGACCCAACAAGCCTGTGGACAAATCTGCGTCCACATGAAGGTCCGCCCCCACCCAGCTCTCGGGTGGGGGGACGTCTTCGCAAATTTGCGACTCAGTGGACTGCTCTAGTCTCCGACAGGTGGGTTTGCGAAGTAATCTCCTCAGGCTACAAGATAGAATTTCTCTCTTGTCCACCAGACAGATTCATCACCTCCAATCTCCAGCTACTACCGACCCGTCGGGAGGCCCTGTATGGGGCGGTCCAGGGTCTACTGGAACGCGGGGTAGTTATTCCAGTTCCAGAACAGGAACGGGGTCAGGGTTTTTACTCAAATCTGTTCATTGTGCCAAAGAAGGAGGGGGTTCGTCCAATCTTGGATCTCAGAGCCCTCAATTGCTTTGTGAAGGTACAAAGATTTCGGATGGAGTCGGTTCGATCCGTAGTCACGGCTCTCCATCCGGGGGACTTTCTGGCCTCCTTGGACATCAAGGACGCATACCTGCATGTCCCCATATACTCCAGACACCAGAGGTTTCTGCGATTTGCTATCGGGAAGAACCACTACCAGTTTGTGGCCCTCCCGTTTGGCCTTGCCTCAGCACCCAGGACGTTCACCAAGGTGCTCGCTCCGATTCTGGCACTTCTAAGACAGCGGGGTATCGCTATCACAGGTTACTTGGACGACCTTCTGCTGAAGGGCCCTTCAAGCTCAGAATTAGAGGTAAGCGTGTCCATTACCTGTCAGACTCTTCGAGACTGTGGTTGGATACTAAACACGCAAAAGTCAGTATTGGTGCCCACTCAACGCCTAGTGTACCTGGGGTTGATTCTGGATTCCTCAGAGGCAAAGGTATTCCTCCCTGTGGAGAAGTTGCAGACCCTCCGGGCTGCAGTACGGCAGCTGACTTCCAGGAATTGGTCGTCACTCCGTTTTTGCATGCGAGTGTTGGGCCTCATGGTAGCCTCCTTCGAGGCGGTCCCATATGCTCAATACCACACTCGAGTGTTACAGAGGGAAGTTCTGTCCAGATGGAACAGATGCCCTTCATCTCTGGATTATCAAATCCGAGTGAGCCACCTAGTCAGGAGATCCCTGGTATGGTGGCTGACAGCACCGGCTCTAATGGCCGGGAAGTCATTTCTTCCGGTTTACTGGATAGTGATCACGACGGACGCCAGCCTTACAGGTTGGGGGGGAGTCTGGGGTGTCCAGTCGGCGCAAGGTCGCTGGACCCCAGAGGAAGCCCTCCTGCCGATCAATGTCCTGGAGATCCGGGCGATCAAGCTGTGCCTCTTCAAATGGTCTCAGAGACTGCAAGGGCGTCCAGTCAGGATCCAGTCAGACAACGCCACAGCAGTGGCATATGTCAATCATCAAGGAGGAACAAGAAGCTCAGCTGCAGCATCGGAGATCGCTCGCATCCTGAAGTGGGCAGAGAGGAGCGTACCGGCACTGTCGGCCGTGTACATTCCGGGTGTGGAAAACTGGCAGGCGGACTACCTGAGCCGCCAGATGCTGGACCAGGGAGAATGGTCCTTACACCCGGAGGTGTTCCAACTCCTCTGCCAAAGATGGGGCACACCAGACGTAGATCTTCTGGCTTCCCGACTCAATCGGAAGGTATTGAGGTTTGTGGCCCGGTCAAGAGACCCATGGGCAGACGCAACGGACGCGTTGGTAGCATCGTGGGGCCAGTATCGGCTAATCTATGCCTTCCCTCCCTTAAGGCTTCTTCCTCTTCTGCTCCGCAGAGTGGAGGCAGAGGGAATTCCAATGATCCTAATCGCTCCAGATTGGCCTCAGCGTCCTTGGTACGCCGATCTAGTACGTCTGGTAGCAGACGTCCCCTGGCGCCTACCACTACGGAAGGACCTGCTGTCGCAAGGTCCCATATTCCATCCTGCTTTACAGTCATTGGCTTTAACGGCATGGCTGTTGAGAACCAGGTACTGAGAGACCGGGGCCTGTCAGACTCAGTAATTTCTACTATGAGAAGTGCTCGGAAACCGTCCTCTAGGAAGGTCTATCACCGCACTTGGAGGGCCTACATCTCCATGTGTGAGGAAATGAAATGGCATCCGCGTACCTATTTGGTTTCCAGAATCCTGCTGTTTTTACAGCATGGGGTAGACCAAAGGCTTGCCCTAAGTACGATTAAGGGACAGATATCTGCCCTGGCTGTCTTTTTTCAGCGACCCCTGGCGACTCACTCTCTCGTGAGTACATTTGTGCAGGGGGTTCGACATGTGGCCCCTCCGGTCCGCCCCCCGTTACCTCCGTGGGACTTGAACCTGGTCCTCTCGGTGCTTCAGAAGGCACCGTTTGAGAATATTAGAGATATTCCCCTGTTGACACTTTCTCAGAAGGTGGTCTTTTTGGTGGCTGTTACGTCAGTTAGACGAGTCTCTGAGCTGGCAGCCTTGTCCTGCAAGGCTCCCTATTTGATTTTCCACAAGGATAAGGTGGTGCTGCGGCCGCAGCCTTCCTTTCTTCCGAAGGTCGTTTCGGCTTTTCATCTCAACGAAGACATTGTACTTCCATCCTTGTGTCCTCAGCCGTCGAATCCTAAGGAGTCGGCGTTGCATTCCTTGGACGTTGTCCGAGCTTTGAGAGTATACATATCTGCTACTTCCCTGTTCCGGAAGTCAGACTCACTGTTTGTTTCGGTGGCTGGTCCCAAGAAGGGCCAAGCAGTCTCATCGGCCACCATCTCTAGGTGGATCCGACAGATAGTAATCCAGGCTTACGCCTTAAAGGGTCAGGCGCCCCCCTTTCCTGTCACGGCGCATTCGACCAGGGCAATAGGTGCCTCTTGGGCTTTCCGACATCAAGCGTCTGTTTCCCAACTATGTAAAGCGGCGACTTGGTCGTCCGCTCACACTTTCACAAAATTCTACAAAGTTGATGTAGGTGCATCTTCGGATGCCTCTTTCGGCCGCAAGGTTTTGCAGGCGGCTGTTTAGAGTTGCAACTCCTCCGTTGGAGGAGTGCCGTTTTGTGTTTTGGGGTGAAGTTTGTTTTTATGCTGTTACCACCCCTCGTTTTTTCTCTGACACTGCTTTGGGACGTCCCACTTTGTCAATAGAGAAGCTGTGTCGGTCCATGGACGAAAGAGTAAATAGGATTTTTTACTCACCGTAAAATCCTTTTCTCTGAGTCCATGGACCGACACAGCACCCACCCCTCCTTTTAAGTTTGTACTGCTTTTTGACGAACTGATCTGCGATGTGCAGACTGAGAGGGTATACCCAGAGGGTCCGCCCCCTGGGCGGTACTGTAGAAGGTGTGATGCAACACTTTTTACAAGTTTTTCTGCCTAGTCACTCCTAATTAACGGATAATACCCACTTTGTCAATAGAGAAGCTGTGTCGGTCCATGGACTCAGAGAAAAGGATTTTACGGTGAGTAAAAAATCCTATTTTTTTTATTTATTTTTTTCTTAATCATTGATTTATATTCACCCCGACCACTATACAATAATGGCACAGTACAGTCAACCACACTTATGCTGGCCATACAATATGTCCATCTGTGTAAATCTGTCCATTCAATTACAATATTTCCAATACATGCAAATAAAAGTGTCTTCTCCCAAAGAGAAGAACCATGGAACCCCAAGCGGTGCTCCCTCACCTTTTTATAGTTGACTCTACTCAGAGGTCAATTGCGCATAGTAACTCTTAGGATCCAGATGGCATTAAGGCAGGGCTCGACAAACCCCGGGCGCCAGGTCACCATTGCGACTAGAATTAGCGAACTGGGGCAGCACAGCTGGGGTATCCTGTGTCTCCGTGCCCCCCCCCCCCCCTCCGCGCCGCGGGATCGCGTCGGGCTGCGCCGGCCGGTAATTGAGGCCGCGGCTTTCTGCAGGCCTATGCTTCCTTCTGTGATCTAGCGCCATCTTGTGGTGGCCGTTGGTATGACAGGACAAGCAGCAATGCTAATGGAGTTAACCTGTCTGTTTTCACTGCCATCTCCTTCCCTCTAAATTATAACCCCCAAACATATATATTTTTTATTCTAACATCCTAGAGAATACAATGGCGGTTGTTGCAATACTTTCTGTCACACCGTATTTGCGCAGCGGTCTTGCAAGCGCACTTTTTTGGGAAAAAATACACCTTTTTTTTAAATAAAAAAATAAGACAACAGTGAAGTTAGCCCAATTTTTTTTTATATTGTGAAAGATAATGTTACGCTGAATAAATTGATACCCAACATGTCACGCTTCAAAATTCCGTCCGCTCGTGGAATGGCGACTAACTTTTTTACTTTTTAAAATCTCCATAGACGACGTTTAAAAAATTCTACAGGTTGCATGTTTTGAGTTACAGAGGAGGTCTAGGGCTAGAATTATTGCTCTCGATCTACCGATCATTGCGATACTTCACATGTGTGGTTTGAACACCGCTTTCATATGCGGGCGCTACTCATGTATGCGTTCGCTTCTGCACGCGAGCTCGGCGGGACGGGGGCGCGTTCCTGGCTCCTAACTTTTTTAGCTGGCTCCCAGATTCCAAGCAAATTTGTCAAGCCCTGCATTAAGGTTTCTCCAGGCAATAAGTCTTCAGCCCAATTAGGGCCGAAACAACTAATCGATCGACAACTAATCGATTATGAAATTAATCGATTACAATTTTCATAATCGATTAATCGGCCAGTAACATAATGGGGTTAAAAAAAAATAGTCCTTTTATAGTACAAAAAGAGCAAATCGCTACTGTAAATATAACTTTCACTGTCCCACAGTAAAAAATGAACCCCTTACAGTAGTGATTATTCCTTTTTGTACTAATTTTAGTTTAATTAACCCCATTATGTTGCTAAGCATCTCAGGCCTGGGTCACACCTGTTTTTTGGTGCTTTTTGCAGAAACGCACTACAGTTCATTTACATGGTTTCCTATGGGACATGTTCACATCCATGATTTTTTTCAGCTGCTGCGTATTTGGAAAGGGCAAGGACTTTTGTTTTTAAACGCAAAACGGTGCTATTTTGGCTCAATATACTTCAATGGAGAAGCTGTAGAAAAGCATGTAATGTGTTTTTGCAGCAATTTGTGTTTTGTAATCTGCCCAACAACAAATTGGCCAACAAAAATGTAAAAATGCAAATCACAGCAAAATTCCCGTTTTTACCGGTTTAATCGAAACAATAATCGGCCAACTAATCGATTATGAAAATAATCGTTAGTTGCAGCCCTAAGCCCAATTACACTGCTCCTCTGGCACAAGCAAGATTTAAGAGGAGTATGGGTTTTATTTTTATTTTTTTTAGATTCATACTTACCTCGGTGGCTGGAGCATCAGACCGATGCTCCATCTGTCCCACACTGTCTCTGCACTGAGAACCGAGCTACCGAACATCGCCGATGGCTCGGCTCGCAGATCCTCGAGAGGAAAGCTGCTGTCAGGTAGCGTCTTTCCTCTCTGCGTCTCCACGCTCATTGGAGAGCTGAGCAGTGGAGGGCGGGGTGAGGCTGTCTCAGCAGCTCGATAAAACTGCCATCAATCAGGGCAGCTGGCGGATCCCGACTTGGAAGTCGTGATGACACGCTGCCCCGACTGATGGCAGTGACGTCAGCGGAGAGCGGACTTCAGCCTGCTCTCCGCTGAAAACGGGTCACAGGGGTGCAAAACGAATTGCACTCCTGTGACCCAGAGGAGAAGCCCAGCCTAAAAAGCTCAGGCTGGACTTCTCCTTTAACTGTATCCCACAATTTTATGCTCTCAAATAAAATAAAATCATAGTATTCTCTGTTTGCTATTGATAGAAATTAAAAATACACTCGCATAGTGTTGCAGATAAAATCTCTGTGCATAACCTCAATTCCAAAAAAGTAAGGACGCTATGTAAAAGCTACTTAACCACTTAAGCCCCGGACCATTTGGTAGCTAAAGGACCAGAGGTGAATTCAGAATTTTGCACTGCGCTGCTTTAACTGTAAATTGTGCGGACATGCAATGTTGTACCCAAACGAAATTTGCGTCCTTTTCTTCCCACGAATAGAGCTTTCTTTTAATGGTATTTGATTGCCTCTGCGTTTTTTTTCTTTTTTGCGATATAAACGGAAAAAGACAGAAAATTTTGAAAAAATATATTTTCTACTTTTTGTTATAAGAAAAATCGAATAAACTCAATTTTAGTCATACATTTAGGCCAAAATGTATTCAGCCACATGTCTTTAGTAAAAAAAATGTCAATAAGTGTATATTTATTGGTTTGCGCAAAAGTTATAGCGTTTACAAACTAGGGTACATTTTCTGGAATTTACACAGCTTTAAATTTATGACTGCCTATCTCATTTCTTGAGGTGCTAAAATGGCAGGGCAGTACAAACCCCCCCCCAAATGACCCCATTTTGGAAAGTAGACACCCCAAGGAAATTGCTGAGAGGCATGTTGAGCCCATTGAATATTTTTTTTTTGTCCCAAGTGATTGAATAATGACAAAAAAAAAAAAAATTACAAAAAGTTGTCACTAAATGATATATTGCTCACACATGCCATGGTTATATGTGGAATTGCACCCCAAAATACATTCTGCTGCTTCTCCTGAGTACGGGGATACCACATGTGTGGGACTTTTTAGGAGCCTAGCCACGTACGGGACCCCGGAAACCAAGCACGCCTCCAGGATTTCTAAGGGCGCAAATTTTTGATTTCACTCCTCACTACCTATCACAGTTTTGAAGGCCATAAAATGCCAAAATAGCACAAAACCCCCCCAAATGACCCAATTTTGGAAAGTAGACACTCCAAGCTGTTTGCTGAGAGGCATGGTGAGTATTTTACAGCTCTCATTTGTTTTTGAAAATGAAAGAACTTTTTTTTTTTTTTTTTTTCAATTTTCAAAACTTTGTGACAAAAAGCGAGATCTGCAAAATACTCACAATACCTCTCAGCAAATAGCTTGGGGTGTCTACTTTCCAAAATGGGCTAATTTGGGGGGGGGGGGTTTGTGCCATCTGGGCATTCCATGGCCTCCGAAACTGTGATAGGCAGTGAGAAGTGAAATCAAAAATTGACACCCTTAGAAAGCCTGAAGGCGGTGCTTGGTTTTTGGGGTCCCGTACGCGGCTAGGCTCCCAAAAAGTCTCACATGTGGTATCCCCGTACTCAGGAGAAGCAACAGAATGTATTTTGGGGTGTAATTCCACATATGCCCATGGCATGTTTGAGCAATATATCATTTAGTGACAACTTTGTGCAAAAAAACAAACAAAATTGTATTTTTTCCGCAACTTGTGTCAACATTATAAAATATTCCATGGACTCGACATGCCTCTCAGTATATAGCTTGGGGTGTCTACTTTCCAAAATGGGGTCATTTGGGGGGGGTTTTGAACTGTTCTGGCATTTTATACACAACATTAGGAAGCTTACATCCACTCTTCTAACCACTTGAAGACAAAGCCCTTTCTGACACTTTTTGTTTACATGAAAACATTTTTTTTTGCAAGAAAATTCTGTTGAACCCCCAAACATTATATATATTTTTAAAGCAAAGGCCCTACAGAATAAAATGGTGGGTGTTGCATTTTTTTTTTCTACACAGTATTTGCGCAGCGATTTTTCAGACGCATTTTTTGGGGGAAAAATACACTTTTTCATTTTAATGCACTAAAACACACTATATTGCCCAAATGTTTGATGAAATAAAAAAGATTATTTTAGGCCGAGTACATAGATACCAAACACGACATGCTTTAAAATTTCGCACAAACGCGCATTGGCGACAAACTACATACATTTTAAAAAGCATTTACAGGTTACCCCGTTAGATTTACAGAGGAGGTCTACTGCTAAAATTACTGCCCTCGATCTGACCTTCGCGGTGATACCTCACATGCATGGTGCAATTGCTGTTTACATATGACGCCAGACCGACGCTTGCGTTCGCCATTGGGCAAGAGCAGGGCAGGACAGGGGTGCTTTTTTTTTTTTTTTTTTTTTTTTTTTTTTTTTTTTATTATTAATTTTGCTTTTTTATTTTTAAACTGTTGCTTCCATATTTTTTTTTTTCACTTATTATCTCAGGGAATGTAAATATCCCCTATGATAGCAATAGGTAATGACAGGTACTATTTTTTTGAAAAAACTGGGGTCTATTGGACCCTAGATCTTTCCTCTGCCCTCAAAGCATCTGACCACACCAAGATCGGTGTGATAAAATGCTTTCCCAATTTCCCAATGGCGCTTTTTATATCCGGGGGGGACATTCCCTCCCACTGCTTGTAAAAGCAGTCCAGAGGCTAATTAGCCACTAGGATTGCTTTTACATGAAAGCCGGCCGCTGGCTGAAAAGAATGATACCAAGATGATACCTAAACCTGCAGGCATCATTCTGGTATAAACATTCAAAGTCCAGCAACATACCAGTACGTTGCTGGTCCTTGTTGGACATGTATTGTAATCTCTTTTTTCATGCAGCCTGTTGGCGGAACGAAAAAAAAAGATTGATCGGTGGGTATGCCCACCATTAGAATACCGCCCTTCATCCACCCACTTGTAATGATGGGCATACATGCACCATTTATATATGCCGAAGCATGGGGGCATCTTCTCGCAAAAGTTATGCCGCGTACACATGGTCAGACTTTTCCACGGGCAAGCCTCCGTCGGAATTTCGACCGTATGTACGCGGCATTAGGAGCAAAATCGCTCCTCCGCTCCTGCTGCCCCAATGCTTCGGCACATATGCTTTTTTTTTTTTTTTAACTGTGGTGGCGAAATCACCTCCTACAGCACTGGAGTCGCAGGGATCAGGCCTGTCTCTGTGAACGCTGCAGTTATGTGTGTTGTGTTTTGCAAGTGACAGTGATTGATCGATACTGCACTTGGGTGGCCTGGGCTGGACGGAGGGGCAAAACGCAGGTGCTAGCAGGTATCTGGGCTGATCCCGCTAACACTGCGTTTTTGGGAACCCTAAACTGCTGGGGACGCTAGTATAGATCTGATCAGATATTGAGCTGATCAGATACTATACCACTAAGGGGGGTGTATGCTTCACGCGTGGGTGTTAGCGCTACTGGCACTAACCTGACGCTGCCTGGGGTGTGACGCAGACCCTCTCTGACGCTAAAACCTAATTGATATCACCCGCCGGGCGATCAGGGGGTTAAACCTTTATTGGGTTATATACGGCGGGTGCCCTGACACTATAAAAAGCAAACTAACTAACCAGCGTCACCCGTAACACTTATATGATGATCACTGGTGAAAGGGTTAACTAGGGGCAATTAGGGGGTTAAAACCTTTATTAGGTAATATATGGGGTACCTGACGCTATATAAAAACCTGACGGCGAACCTAAAAAAAAATTACTGGCTACCTATCGGCATCACCGACACTAAGACAACGATCATAAAAACGATCGCTTAGCGACAGTGGTGATAGGGGGTGAAAGGGTTACCTGGGGGGGTGATCAAGGGGGTTAAACCTTTATTAGGTAATATATGGGGGTACCCGACGCTATAAAAACCTGCGGCGAACCTAAAAAAAATTACTGGCCACCGATCAGCATCACCGACGCTAAGACATCGATCAGAAAAATTATCGCCTAGTGACAGTGGTGATAGGGGGTGAAAGGGTTACCTGGGGGGCGATCAAGGGGGTTAAACCTTTATTAGGTAATATATGGGGGTACCCGACGCTATAAAAACCTGCGGTGAACCTAAAAAAAATTACTGGCTACCGATCAGCATCACCGACGCTAAGACAGCGATCAGAAAAATGATCGCATAGCGACGGCGGTGCTAGGGGGTGAAAGGGTTATCTGGGGGGGGTGATCAGGGGGTTAAACCTTTATTAGGGGGGGTTAGGGGGCTACACTGGACCTAAAACTAAATGTAGTGACACTTTTACAGTCACAAATGTCACTGATTGCAGTGATCACTAAATAAATGGTCACTGCAATCAGTGACACTGTGGCTGGGGGGTGATCTGGGGGGGCCATTTATGTGCCTATGTGTCCTGGTGTCAGTGTGCTGTTTTGTGTACTAACCTGCATCTTCTCCTGTACGGCGCTCGGTATATGTGAGCGCCGCAGGAGAGATGACATCACTTCCTCCAGCCTGGCAGGCAGGGGAAGCTCTCATTCGCCGGGAGCGATCGAGAGGGGGTGGCCGGAATCGAACGGCCGTCCCCTCATGCCGGATCGCTCCCGAAGGTAAAACGACCACCCACTGTAAAGAAGGGGGGTCCGATCGGACCCCCCAACTATACAAAGGCAATCACGTATATGTACGTGATTCTGCCTGTCGGTGCCATTCTGCTGACGTATATTTACAGTGGGCGGTCGTTAAGTGGTTAAAAAAAAAGTTAATGCAATGATTTGCAAATCTTATAAACCCATGTTATTAATAGAAAACATCAAATGTTTAAACTGAGAAAATGTACCATTTTAAAGCTGAAAGTGGTTATAAATGATAAAGGTGGTTTACCTTAATCTAGGGCTGCAACTAACGATTATTTTTATAATCAATTAGTTGGCCGATTTATTATTTTGATTAATCGTTTAATAACCGTAAAAAAAAAGGTAATTTTGCTGCATTTTTATTTTTTTTGCCCAATTTGTTGTTGGGCAGACAAAAAATCACAAATTGTCGCAAAAACACATTATTACATGCTTTTCTGCAGCTTCTCTATTGAAGTACTGTATATACTCGAGTATAAGCCGACTCGAGTATAAGCCGAGGTACCTAATGTTGTCTTAAAAAACTGGGAAAACTTACGGACTTGAGTATAAGCCGAGGGTCATCCTCACTGTTCTCCTATCCTCACTGTTCTCCTATCCTCACTGTTCTCCTGCTCGCTATTTTACATTGTAAATAGTACCTGTAAAGAAGCTGCGGCGTCCATCGTTCGAATTCCGCGGTCTGATGAGAGAATGATCGTGATAGGCGATTCTCATCAGACACTCTCCGCCTATCACTGAAGGAACAGTAAGAGACCGCAGAATTCGAACGATGGACGCCGCAGCCGCAACGTCTTTACAGGTACTGTTTTCAATGTAAAAAATTTCGCTGACTCGAGTATAAGCCAAGGGGGGGGGGGGACACACACTTTCAGCCCAAAAAAAGGGCTGAAAATCTCGGCTTATACTCGAGTATATGCGGTATATTGAACCAAAAAAACAAAATAGCACCGTTTTGTGTTAAAAGTACTTGCCCTTTCCAAATACGCAGCAGCTGAAAAAATCATGGATGTGAATGTGTCCCCTAGGAAACCATGTAAATGACCTGTACTGTGTTTCTGCAAAAAGCACCAAAAAAACAGAGGTGTGACCCAGGCCTGAGATGTTTAGTAACATAATGGGGTTAAAAAAACTAAAATTAGTACAAAAATAGCTAATAATCGCTGTAAAGGGTTCATTTTTTACTGTGGGACAGTGAAAGTAATATTTACAGTAGCGATTTGCTCTTTTTGTACTGTAAAGGGCTCATTTTTTTTTTTTTAACCCCATTATGTTACTGGCCGATCGATTATGAAAATAGTAATCGATTAATTTCATTGTCGATTAATTCGTTGTTTCGGCCCTACCTTAATCCATTCTTTGCATTGTGATTAAAAATCCTTTTTAGGTGCAGCTCCCACCCAGTCCCCCCAAATACTTACCTGAGCCGATCTCTGGCCAACGCTGTGCAAAAGAGCAGCTGTGCTGCTCTTTCCCTCCTCACTGGACTCCTCACTGGACTCCTCACTGGACTCCTCACTGGACTCCTCACTGGACTCCTCACTGGACTCCTCACTGGACTCCTCACTGGACTCCTCACTGGACTCCTCACTGGACTCCTCACTGGACTCCTCACTGGACTCCTCACTGGACTCCTCACTGGACTCCTCACTGGACTCCTCACTGGACTCCCTCTGTCAGTCAAATCCAGTGACAAGGGGACAGGGCGCATCCACACTGTGAGGCTAGCTAAGGGGGGAGGAGCCAGGATAGGAGTTTCTGCTGGGGACTTGAGAAGAGGAGGATAGGGGCTGCTCTGTGCAAAATCACAGCATAGAATGGGTAAGTATGAAATTTTTGTTTTTTTAGAAAAAAAGTGAATCTTAAATCAGTTGAAATTCCAGGAATTTATCATCTTTAAAAAAAAAAAAAAAAAAAAATTGAAGGCACACTGAGTTAAGTCCAGTGAGATTCATAACCCCTCCTGGGCTTGGCTCTATTGTTTATATCTGACAGCTTTATAGTTCTCCTGGAAGACTGCGATTGCTGTAGTTCCAGGAGCCCAACATTGAACCTTTTGAACTCTGCACCTCGAACAGCAGTTGCTGCTATGCCTGCTCCCTCCTCCTGCCTGATGACAGAAGCCTTTGTACTATGTGAGCTCACAAAAGTGACAAAATACAAAGGCTTCTGTGAATGGGCAGTAGAGGGGAGGGGCGAGCTTGGCTGCATTGTGCGTTTCCATCCTTTCAGATGTCCAGCGTGTCTCCCCAGCATAGCAATAAACCTGTCAAATGTAAATAAGAGAGAAGCCCAAGAGATGTCATGCAGTTCTATTGACTTAAATCATAGTGTGCCTTCACTTTTTACAAAGTGTCTGAATTCCTGGATTACAGCTTTTATGAAAAAAAATTGAAATGGATGGCAGCAACAGTTGGGACAAGGCCATGTTTACCATAATGTAGCATCCCTCTGTTTTTAACTTGTGTATGGGCAGTGGGGAAGCCAGTTTGGAAGCCTTCCTAAACGTGCCCATACACTAGTGAAAAGCTGAACCTTGTGAGGACCGTGCTGTATCCCTGGATAGGTAAGTATCCTATTATTGAGAGTCAGCAGATACAGTATTTCTAGCTGCTGACATTTTTAAAATTTTATTTCTATGGTGAAGAACCGTTTTAAAGAAGTGGAAAGAATTTTCCTGGCCTCCACATATCAAACCCTTCTAATGGGTTGCTAGCTTTGAGAATGAAGTGGGTTGGTGCAGGGGAGTGCCTTGATGTCCTAGGCTATGGTGCTTTGTATTTATGTTGATGCACTCAATATAAGGAGACACAGCTCTTGTCCCTGTATGTAAGAGTGGCTCCATAGGATGCTGCATGGCAAAGGGATCACTGGAACAGGAAACCTGGGGTCGCAGTCAGTGCACCAGCTTAAACTGGAACATAGACAAGGATTTAAAGGTAAAGATGCTGCATGCTCAGTAACTGATTAAAGGATAAGTTCACTTTTAACCACTTAAGGACCGCCTCACACCGATATACTTCGGTGGCGGCGCACCCGGTCCTGAGCTCCGGGACCCGATCGCCGCCGGTATCCCGCGATCGGGTCACAGAGCTGAAGAACGGGGAGAGGTAAGTGTAACCAAACCTCTCCCTGTGCTTCCTAGTGAGCCTGTCACTGATCGTCTGTTCACTGTCATAGGGAACGACGATCAGTGACGCGATCAGTGACGTCACACGCCAAGCCATGCCCCCCTACAGTAAGAAACACATGTTAGGCCACACTTAACCCCTTCAGCGCCCCCTACAGGTTAACTCCTTCACTGCCAGTGTCATTTTCACAGTAATCGGTGCATTTTTATAGCACTGATCGCTGTAAAAATGACTGGTCCCAAAATAGTGTCAAGTGTCCGCCATAATGTCGCAGTCATGATAAAAATCGCTGATCGCCGCCATTACTAGTAAAAAAAAAAAAAATATTAATAAAAATGCCATAAAACGATCCCCTATTTTGTAGACGCTATAACTTTTGCGCAAACCAATAAACGCTTATTGGGATTTTTTTTTTTTTTTCATACTAAAAGTTTGTAGAAGAATACTTATCGGCCTAAACTGAGGAAGAAAATATTTTTTTTTATATATATATATTTTTTGGGGGATATTTATTATAGCAAAAAGTAAAAAATATTGAATTTTCTTTCAAAATTGTCACTCTATTTTTGTTTGTTAGCGCAAAAAATAAAAACCGCAGAGGTGATGAAATACCACCAAAAGAAAGCTCTATTTGTGGGGAAAAAAAGACGCCAATTTTGTTTGGGAGCCGCGTCGCACGACCGCGCAATTGTCAGTTAAAGCAACGCAGTGCCGAATCGCAAAAAGGGGCCTGGTCCTTTAGCTGCAAAATGGTCCGGGGCTGAAGTGGTTAAGCCGACATCCGCAAATGCTGTCAGTACTTGTAGTTTTCACATTCATAGAACTCTGAATAAATGACGTGGCTGAGTGGGCAGAGCCCCTTTTTTTTTTTTTCTCTATGTGACAGCAAGCAGGGAGAGAAGATCTCCCTGCTTAATCTCACAAAAGGGGGATCGGATGGGTGCAGGGGCAGTGCTAGAGTAACCGGTTAGTGAATATTGGTGTAACGTGTTACGAAAGCTAAACTTCTCCTTTAAATCGGCCACTAATAAGGTTAAGATCACCTTAAACTCTTCCCGCCGGTGGAACGCATATATGCGGCTTCTCGGTGGGTGGGCTTCCAGCACAGTCACCGGCGTGAACAGGAAAGCTCCCGATGCATACTTGTAATCTGTATCTTTCTGATCATGTGACTTCTGTGACAGCTAATCACAGCGGTCGTATGACCCAAATGCCCGCTTCCCGACACCTAGAAGTTAAAAGGGCCAGGAGGCACCAGCAGGAAGGGGTTAAGCTCACCATCCACATGTACCGTCAACTTTAGATTTACTAAAACATGAGGATCTATATAAACTTTCCCATCAGGCAAACCTTAGTGCTACATACTTGTTGATCGCTCTAAAGGAGTTTGTACAGTCTGATTGTAATGTGTGGCAAGCTTAACTTACCAGAAGACATGAGAATACTGCAGCTTTTCTTATTAAAGCCCTGAAGCTGATCAGCCGGTAAGAATGAACAGAAATCGTTTTATGAAGGGCATTGTTTAGGCAGACATACATGCATCTGCAAAAAGATTTGCTAAAATCCTGGGGTTAAACATTTAAGAAAGGTACTATATTTTCTTATTCTTTTTAAAGAAGGCTAATTGCAAATATATAACACCACCATCCAATCCAAGTCATGCTGCTCATTCAAAATTCTGTTATAGGTGCAGTGTAGGATTACAATAAAAACCTACATACTTGCCTTCATACTGCAGCATTGGTGTGACACTGCAGCTGTCCTACGCCACCACCAGGACTGAGAGCTGAATGATGTCTGCAGATTGGTCAGCTCTCGCCGAAGCACAGGGACTGCCAGTCACTGCCTTCTGTTGTCTTGCAGCACCAGACTGGGCATGGCACTCCACTGCATGATGAAAGGTCAAGCCAGTTGTGAATCGGGCAGGCAGGTGGGTTTTGACCATATTTTTTGGGAACCTTCCTGAGCGCTGTCAGCTTTTAGCGAACAATATACTTTGGGCCAAGGGAGAATAATAGGAATTGTACTTGTTACCTTAAAAAATAAAATGGCCAAAAAAGGGCTATTGGCAAGCACTGCGAATGTCTCTTTTAAGAAAATTGGTATTTGTGCTGCCTTCCTAATCATAGCAAGCCAAGACCCTGCCCACATCCTGGCACAATATTTCATTTCAGTTTTCCTGTTAAGATGCATGTTACACTATGATAAACCACACGAAACTCGTGCTTTGAATGGCTAAATGTATATGCATAACTCAATACTGGAACAGGAGTGCAGTGCAGAATTGAAATAAATGAAAGAATATGGGTAGTGGATTTCCATGTACTATAAAATATAATATATATATGTCAAACATCGAGAGAGGCATGTGCTCTTAGGTTAATATGTAGGCTGCCATTGCTTGCTGCTTTCTAAAAATGCTAGTTGTCCCTGTCTGTCTTCGGTACCTCTGAGTTAGTAACTGGGAGCAAGCATACAGCAAAAGAGAATTGGAGAAAATGAGACCGACCATTAAAACTGATGGACCAATAGGAAATCGTGGCGTGGGGCTTGGCAATATCCTTAGATTCAGCTGTCGCACGTTTTAAAGGCTTCTGCAGGCATACATGGACACCCAGCACTTTCACAGGGAAAAGGAATGCGCCCACGGGGCTTTCTATTTTCACTTGTGGTGGGCAAATGGAGTGGCAGGTAATAAAGCAAGGTCCAGGTGGTGAGGGCTGCAATTATGGGAACCTTTTACTTAACCAGCATGGGCAAAAGTACAGTTTTACAATAACAGAACGATCACAAGATAACTTATGGGGACTAAATAATAAAAAAATGTTTTTTATTAACAGAACACAATGTATTATTTATTATTATTATTATTATTATTATTATACAAGATTTATATAGCGCCAACAGTTTGAGCAGCGCTTTACAACATGAGGGCAAGACAGTACGGTTATAGTACAAGTATGTCGTTTTTTGTGTTTGCCCATAATTCAATTTGTTAAAGACTGCAATGTAATTTGTTACATTGTGTTTTTTTTTTTTTTTTTTTACGTTTTTGATGGAGCAGAGAGGGATTAGAACACCTATCGGCTTTTTATTGCTGTCCCTGTTATGAGATGAACACTCTCTTTATTTGTCATGTTCACTGTTATCATTGAAAGTAAGGCCCCTTTCACACTGAGGCGTTGAAAAACCGCAAAAAAATGTCATTTTTTACCGCGATCGCGGTAAAAATAGCGCTAACGCCTATGCGTTTTTACCGCGGTCGCGCTAAAATTAGCGCGAACGCGGTAAAACCGCATAGGCGTTAGCGCTATTTTTTAGCATAACGCTTATGCGTTTTTACCGCGAATCCCATTCATTTCAATGGGGATAGGCGTTTTTACAGCGCTATTTTATGTGCCCTAAAGTTGCTCTAAAAAAGCAGTTTGCAGGATTTTTTTCAACGCCCAACCAGCAAAACGCCTCAATGTGAAAGCCCTCAGAGATTTCACATTGAGAATGCTGGGGCAGGATTATTTCAGGCGTTATTACAGCGCTATTTTACCGCGAAAACGCGGTAAAAACGCCTCAGTGTGAAAGGGGCCTAAAAGACATATTTTGGGTTGTCTCCAGAACAGCATTAGAGGGGAAATCTTCGTATGGGGGCACTAGTTCTGGAGACAACTAAGGGTTCCCTTTCTTCGGATTCCCTTTAGGAAGCAGATGATAAAAATGAAATTCCTATTGCATTGAATCTTTTTCAACATTGACACACAGAGCTTGGCCTGGCCCGGCCCCACCCCCTGCTTTCTGGCTGTGATTGGCACCAGCAGGAGCCAATGGCTCTCGCTGCTGCCTCTTGGCAATGGTCAGTGAATATAGCATAGTGTAGCTTCACCTAAAGCAGTCCCATTTTCCTAAAAGCCAAGCAGGCCTAACCTACTGGTATGTGGCTGACACCATAACACAAGGCTATGTTCACTGACCAGAAAAAACAGGAGGCTGAACAATGGGTAAACAAGAGAACCTATGGTTTTTAGTAGTGCAGTTGTCCCTAGGGGATGGGTGGGACTGGTGTCTCACAGGAACAAAGCCTGTGGGATATGTGGATGGATTGGTCCATGCAGAAGGCAGGAACACGATCAAATAACAGGTCAGAGTTCATTCAGGTGGCAGGCAGACACATGGCTAGAGTGCAGACAGAGGCAAATGATAATCGGCCTCCTGGCTTTTGTGAGTTTTGTCACAGCACCGATGCTCAGGCCTCAGACTGCTTACCTCCCAACAGTCCCGGATTGGGCGGGTCTTTCCCTTATTGACACCTTTGTCCCACATAATGCTATTGATTACAAGCCAAGTTCTGTCTCAATAGGACCTGCAGCAGTATGCACATCCAGCACAGCCAGCGATTGGCTAGCAAGTCAGCTGGATGTGAACTATGCAGCCCAGATGAGACTTCACCTGTTAAATCGAGAGGGTGATGTCGGGTATGGGTGGGACTGCTACCCAGACGCGCCTCTGTCAATCCAGTGCATAGGGGAAGAGCCAGCATTCATACGTTGCTGACTGGGACACAAAGTTGCAGTGGGTCAGAATCAGCTGTCTATTCCCCCTCCCCCCAGGTTTTTTCAGCCTCCATTAGCCCTGCACTCACAGGCAGCTCGCCACTTTCATCACTTAAACACAGAAGCCTGTCTTCTGTAGTTGAAAGTCACAGCTTGGCTCCTTCAACAGCCTCTCTGCTCAGCACTGAGTCTGGACTAGTGCTGGAAAGGCTAACTGCAGTGTGTTCGAGGAGGGGGGTGAGCTGCCCCCTAATCCTTATCTCCTTCCTGCTTGGGGAGTTCAGGAGCTGAAAATGCCTAGTGCACTGAGAGGATAAGGAAGCCGTGGCTGCAGTGGATAGAAGAGCCATCGACAGAAAGGTGCAGCTTTTACAAAAGTGTGTGTGTGTGTGGTGGGGGTGTGCGTGTGCAGAGGTTATAGCTGAGGAGAAGGGCAATATTGAGATGAGGATGAAGGACTGCACTCTGTACCTAGCGCTTTTGAACCCTTGCACTCTGTACGTAACGCACTCCAGAACATGCACTGTGCCTAACGCTCTCCTGCACTCTGTACATAACACACTCCATCCTGCACTCCATATGTAACTCCAGAACCCTGCACCCTGTGCATAACACTCCAGAACATATGCAAAAGGCACGCCAGAAACCTGGAGTCTGTAACTCGTGCTATCCTGAGCCCTGCACTATGTACGTAAAGCACTTCAGAAACCTGCTTTCTGTATATAGCACACTCCTGAACCATGCACTCTGTACATAACGCACTCCTCAATCCTTCCACATTTTGTGTAACGCACACTTCCATAGTTTATGCAAAACCATTTTGTAATGGAAGCTTTTTATTTTTTTTTATTTTTTTATTATTGTGCTGGGGTTTGTATGTGCCAGTGAGACTTTATTTTTGCCACAGTGCACGTAGCGCGCCGTCAGTCACTTCCTCCCTTGAGTGTCCCTCATTCTGATGTTCAAAAGTTGGGAGGTATCAGATTGGGACCTTTTTGGAATGGTCCACAGACAGTGTACAAAAGCATAGGGGTGCTGTGAGGCCAACTATACCTTTAACAGCATTTCTCTGCACATTAACAGCACCTTGCTGTTCTGGCTTGGGGCCTTGGCCAGGTAAGACCTGGACTCGGGTTGAGACTTCTTCCCACCCAAAGCTCTCTGGACTCCAGACCCTGATCCAGGAATCCCCAAAAAAACGGTTTCTCTGCTCTGAAACAATCCCACTACTACCGTGGCAGGGCTTTCACACTGTGACAGCAGGCAACAGATCAGTCCAGGTGCCAGTCAAAAAAACATGGTCGATTAACAGGCCAAGATCCGTTCAGACGGCAGGCAAGGGTGTGGACAGTTTTCGGACAAATGATTGGTCCTGGCAGCAAGCAGAAACGTGGTTGAGAAAACAGGCAAATGATCAGCACCCAGGACAGCAGATAAAGGGAAATGGCAGGTAGTTGGCATTCTCCTATGCTTAGGCCAGGTTGGGAGTGCCAATGATAATAGGTGTCATGCCTTACTTCGTCGCTCTTTCTGTAGGAGGGATAATATCTGGGAAATGTTTCTCGTACAGCTTGCTCACTGCATCAGATCAAATGTTTTCAGGTGGAACTCTTTCCTGGTAGGCAAGGACTGTTAAAATATCATCTTGATATTTTAGAAAGAAGTCAGGTCTTTCTGTGGACTTGTGATAGATGACATAGGAATTATAAAAGGCCAATTGGAACAGGTACAGGTGAAACTCCAAAAATTTGAATATCGTGCAAAAGTTCATTTATTTCACTAATGCAACTTAGTGAAACTAATATATGAGATACTCATTACATGCAAAGCAAGATGGTTCAAGCCGTGATTTGTCATAATTCTGAATATGGCTTACAGCTCATGAAGACCCCAAATCCACAATCTCCGAAAATGTTTAATATTGCATGCAATCAATAAAACAAGGATTGTACATGGAACAATATCGGACCTCTGAAAAGTATAAGCATGCAAATGTACTCAGTACTTGGTTTGGGCCTGTTTTACAGCAATTACTGCCTCAATGCGGCGTGGCATGGAAGCTATCAGCCTGTGGCACTGCTGAGGTGTTATGGAAGACCCAGGATGCTTCAATAGCGGCCTTCAGCTCTTCTGCATTGTTTGGTCTCATGTCTCTCATCTTTCCCTTGGCAATGCCCCATAGATTGTCTATGGGGTTCAGGTCAGGCGAGTTTGCTGGCCAATCAAGCACAGTAATCCCACGGTCATTGAACCAGGTTTTGGTGCTTTTGGCAGTGTGGGCAGGTGCTAAGTGCTGCTGGAAAATGAAGTCAGCATCCCCATAGAGCTCGTCTGCGGAAGGAAGCATGAAGTGCTCCAAAATCTCCTGGTAGACGACTGCGTTTACCCTGGGCTTAATGAAGCACAGTGGACCAACACCAGCAGATGACATGGCTCCCCAAATAAACACAGACTGTGTAAACTTCACACTGGACTTCAAGCATCTTGCAGTGTGTGCCTCTCCATTCTTCCTCCATACTCTGGGTCCTTGGTTACCAAATGAGAGGCAAAATTTTCTTATCAGAAATGAGGACTTTGGACCACTGAGCAACAGACCAGGTTTATTTTTCTTTAGCCCAGGTAAGACGCTTCTGACGGTTGTTCAGGAGTGGCTTGACAAGAGGAATACGACATTTGAAGCCCATGTCCAGGATCCGTCCGTCTGTGTGTGTGTGTGTGTGTGTGTGTGTGTGTGTGTGTGTGTGTGTGGTGGCTCTTGATGCACCGACTCCAGCCTCAGTCCACTCCTTGTGAAAGTACCCAACACTTTTGAATGGCCCTTTCCTGACAATCCTCTCCAGGCTGCGGTCATCCCTGCTGCTTAAGCACCTTTTTCTTCCACACTTTTCCCTTTCACATAACTTTCTATTAATGTGCTTTGATACAGCACTTTGGGAACATCCAACTTCTTTTGCAATTACCTTTTTTGAGGCTTTCCCTCCTTATGGAGGGTGTCAATGATGGTTTTCTGCACAACTGTCAGGTCAGCAGTCTTTCCCATGATTGTGATTCCTACTGAACCAGACTGAGACCATTTAAAGGCTCAGGAACCCTTTGCAGGTGTTATGGCTTAAAGCGGAGGTCCACCCAGAATTTTTTTAAATTAAAAATCCTAAAAAAAAAAAAAAAAAATTCATAGAAAAAATAATTTCTTATCGTCCATGGACCGACGCAGCTCTCATACTGATTACATGTGGTATATGTCCCTGCTCGCAGGAGAAGACCTAGGCAGAATGTTAAAGGTTAAAACATTCTAGAACAAGCCAGAGCTGAACAGCCCCGCCCAGGGGGGCGGTCCCTCCGGACATTACCCTTCCACCTGCAGCTAATCAGCCTCAGTTTTTTTCTGCCTAGCAGAAGGAGAAGACGTGGCTCTCAGGAGCCAGTCTCCTGGAAGATTTTACTTTTGATTTTTATTCCTTTTGGGAATTTTATTATCTTATTTTTGAGACTTCAATCAACTGTCGGCTGGGCAACAGGTTGGGTACACTAGTATCCTCGTAGTCTTCCCTGTCCGACCATCGAGCGTGCTGATCCTCGCCTTGCGTGCGTGAGACTCAGTTCACGACATGCCCCATGACTCCAGGGGTGGCCGGGTTGCTTTCATGCTCCCGCGGTCCTCTCAAGATTGAACAGTACTTGACTGACTGTATCTTATGCGGTGGACCGGGCCGACAGCTACGCAGTACGACTCTGTGATAGGTCTGTCTGAAACAAGCCAGTGGGTCCATGCTGGCTGTGTTTCTGTGTGTGGGGGTTTCTCCCTGTCCCCCCCTGTTATGCTGCTCTCTGCACCCTGTACTGGTGCTGTGCTGTGGGGTGCTTGGGGTCACTCTGGCCTGGTTGGGCGCTCATGTCTGCAGTTTTTTCTGGTGTGTGAGGTGATTATTGCGTGCGCCATTGGCGCTGTTTGAGGTGGTTATTGCGTGCGCCATTGGCGCGCATTAGAGCTTTGAATTTTGCGCTCGGCGGCCATCTTGGCGTTCAGTGGAACAGTTGTAGCTGCGGACGGCGGCCATTTTCTTGTGGCCGCTGCGCATTTATTTCTGGCGGCGGCGCGAATCCCCTCACAATCTCCTCACAGACTGAGCTGTCCTTAAGGGTTGGTGGGTCCTCCCGGGTATCCCCTCAGCGTAGCCAGTGGGTGGACTGTATATTCACTGTATAGTGTATAAGGTCTCAGAGGGTGGCGTTTATGGAGTCTGATACACCTGCTCTCCACATTGCCTGGGGCAACTGGCAGTGCTGCACAGTTAAACATGTTCATATGTTTCCTGCACCTGCGGTCCTTATGGACCAGTTGTCAGCAGTCCTGGAATCATTCCTGTCAGAATGGAAGCGGTGTGCGAGCAAAAGGAGCTATAAGCCCCCCCCCCCACAAAAATCTTTAGTGAAGGAGTGCTCTGAGTCAGATATGGGCCTAGCTATTGGGCTCAGGACCCTACCTCTGAATATTTAATGTTTATGACGGAGGTGGGGCACCGGAAGTGGACATTGTGGCCTCTCGACTCACTCGCAAGGTGGCAAGATCGTGGTCAGGTCCAGGGACCCCTGGGCGGATGTGTTAGACGTGTTGGAAGCCCGTGGGGGCAGTATCGCCTGATATATGCTTACCCTCTGCTACTGTTGTTGCCTTGCCGGCTTCGCAGAGCATACTTCATCCTGCTTTACAGTCCTTGGCTTTAATGGCATGGCTGTTTAAAGCCAGGTGCTAAAGGACCGAGTTCTCTCGTATTCGGTCATCTCTTCTATGTTGTTGACACGGGAATCTTCCTCCAGAAAGATATCTCACCGTACCTGGAAGGCTTACATCGCTATGTGCGAGGAACTTGAGTGGCATCCTCGGATGTTTTCCGTTCCCAGGATTTTGCTGTTTTTACAGCGTGGTGTGACCCAAAAGCTGGCCTTGCATACCTTTTTTTTTTTTTTTTTTTTTTTGAGGGTCGGATTTCGGCCTGGACTGTCTTTTTTCAACGACCGCTGCCGGGCCATTCCTTGATTAGCACCTTTTGGGCAGGGGGTTCGCCATGTGGTCCCCCCTGTCAAGCCTCCTCTCCCT
This sequence comes from Rana muscosa, assembly GCA_029206835.1. Classification (NCBI taxonomy): domain Eukaryota; kingdom Metazoa; phylum Chordata; class Amphibia; order Anura; family Ranidae; genus Rana; species Rana muscosa. The sequence goes on along the minus strand of CM055118.1, from coordinate 776,370,239 downwards.
ACTTGGGATCTGATTTTGATGCATCTCGGTTCTCCAAGAACATCCCTTTGAGAATATCAGAGAGATTCCTCTCTTGACCTTGTCCCGGAAGTTGGCCTTATTGGCCATTGCTTCGGTTAGACGGGTGTCTGAGTTGGCAGCCTTGTCTAGCAAGTCGCCTTACTTGGTCCTCCATAAGGATATGTTGGTGTTGCGCCCACGACCATCCTTCTTTTCTCAGGATGGTCTTGGCCTTTCACCTTAAGAAGGACATTGTTCTTCCGTCCTTGTGTCCTCACCCATCGCTTCCCTGAGAGTTTGTGCTTCATACATTAAGATGGGTACAAGCCTTACGAGTGTACCTGTCTGCTACTGTTTCCATTCGGAAATCTGTGTCTGGTCCAAAACAGGGCCGAGCGGTGTCGTCTGCCACCGTCTTTAGGTGGATCAGGCAGACCGTCATACAGGCCTATGCCCTTAAGGGGCGGGCGCCTCCCTTTCCGGTTGCGGCGCATTCCACCAAGGCAATTGGTGCTTCCCGGGCCTTCCGACATCAAGCGTCGGTTGCACAAGTGTGCAAGGTGACGCCCTGGTCGTCTGTTCATACCTTTTCAAAGTTCTACAAGGTTGATGTGGCTGCATCTTCGGATGCTTCCTTCGGCCGCAAAGTGTTGCAGGCCGCTGTCTAATGTTGCAACTCCTCCGTTGAGGGGCTCTGCTGGTTTGGAGTGAAGTTTTGGTTGTTCCTTACTTTTTTTGCTCCCACCCTTTTTCTTATACTGCTTTTGGGACGTCCCACATGTAATCAGTATGAGAGCTGCGTCGGTCCATGGACGGTAAGAGAAAATAGGATTTTTGTACTCGCCGTAAAATCCGTTTCTCTGACGTCCATGGACCGACGCAGCACCCACCCTTCCTTTTTAAGTTTGTACTGCTTTGTTACGAACTGAGGCTGATTAGCTGCAGGTGGAAGGGTAATGTCCGGAGGGACCGCCCCCCTGGGTGGGGCTGTTCAGCTCTGGCTTGTTCTAGAATGTTTTAACCTCTAACATTCTGCCTAGGTCTTCTCCTGCGAGCAGGGACATATACCACATGTAATCAGTATGAGAGCTGCGTCGGTCCATGGACGTCAGAGAAACGGATTTTACGGTGAGTACAAAAATCCTATTTTTATACTCGCCCGAAATGCCCGTTGCTATGCGGAAGTCCCCTAATCTGCCTCTAATGTGCATCTTCTAATCCGCGGTGGGTCTCCTTCCTCTTCTTGTGAATGGGGCGCGCTGCCTTCTGGCAACTGTGTGTATCCCAAGAGGCAAGCTGCCCATTCACAAAGCGTCATGCGAGTTGCGCATGCGCAGTAGGAAACGGGCAGTGAAGCCGTAAGGCTTCAATGCCTGTTTCCCTTAGTCAGGATGGAGGAGCCCGGACCTGCCAGCAGCGATCGATCGCCGTGGTGGGACCGACATCGCGGGTGAGTAGGACAGGTAAGTGTCCTTATTAAAAGTCAGCAGCTACACTGTTAGTAGCTGCTGACTTTAAAAAAAAAAAAAAAATCTGGCTGCACCTCCGTTTTTAAATAGCTGATTAGCGTGGGACACTTTTGAGCCTAGAATATTGCACCTTTTCACAATATTCTAATTTTCTGAGATTGTGGATTTGGGGTTTTTATGAGCTGTAAGCCATAATCATCACAATTATGACAAATCACATCTTGAACTATCTCATATATTAGTTCCACCTTTTAAGTTGCATTAGTGAAATTAACTTTTGCATGATATTCAAATTTTTCGAGTTTCGTGTGTGTGTGTGTGTGTGTGTGTGTGTGTGTGTGTAAATATATATATTCTCTCGAGTATAAGAGCCGAGTTTTTCAGCACATTTTTTTTGTGCTAAAAATGTCTCCCTCAGCTTATACTCGAGTCACCTTTTTTGCGCCTAATCTCCTGGACTTTGGGGACCCGGAACCGGCCGTAGGTCCCCTGGACCCCAAACTTGGCAAACATATAGCCCCACTCTTCCTCTACAAGTGTGCAAAGTTTGTTGTCCGGGGGACCTACGGCCGGTGAGCACCGATTTTTCAAAGCCGGGCACCCCTTCCATAGACTCCCATGTTAAACGGTAATTTCTCTGGTGAATTTGGGGACGCGGTACCGGCCGGTCGTAGGTTCCCTGGACCCGGAACATTGCACACATGTAGCCCCATTTCTCCTCTACAAGTGTGCAAAGTTTGTTGTATGGTGGACCTACGGCCGGGGAACACCAATTTTTCAAACCCGGGCATCCCTTTCCATAGACTCTTATGTTAAACGTCCGTCTAGTCATGGGCACTGTGAGGCATGGGCACAGTGAGGCATGCAGATGGACACCCTGGGCTTATACTCGAGTCAATACCTTTTCCCATTTATTTATTTTTGTGGTAAAATTAGGTGCTTCGGCTTATATTCGGGTCGGCTTATACTTGCGAATATACGGTATATAAATGTAGTTATTAGTGTGTGTGTGTGTGTGTATAACTGACTCATCTATGGCCAGCCTAAGAAATGCTATTCAAGATTTTTATTATATAAAATATTTTTAATCCATTTATTAATCATCTTGCAGGTTCATGGCAACAAATGACTTGATGACGGAACTTCAAAAGGACTCTATTAAGTTGGATGATGATAGTGAAAGGAAAGTGGTAAAGATGATTTTAAAACTATTAGAAGACAAGAATGGGGAAGTTCAAAATTTAGCTGTGAAATGGTAAGTTTTACATTTTAAACCAGTATTGCTAATTAATCACCCTCCAATTGATTCTGTGTCCTCCACTTAATTGGCAATATCAATTTAAAACCTGGTAATTAAGGCACCCCCCCCCCCTGTCCATCTTCACCTATCAGTTTTTAACTGACCGCTGTCCATCCTGGCGCTTACTGTAACTCTTTTCTAGACCCATTTTTTTTTCATTAACTGTATATTGTCATTTTCAGTAATATTTTACGGCCCCTGACATTGTTAAATGCGTTCTCAGCTAAACGTTGAATGAAAAGAAAACCAGTATTTATGTATTTTGCTTTTAGTTCTGTTACTGTTAACGTACATTAACCACTTAAGGACCTCCTAACGGCGATATACGTCGGCAGAATATGTCGCCCTCGCGACCCGGTTGTGAGCTCCGTGACCGCACCCGCGGACCCGATCGCCGCTGGTGTCCCGCGATCGGGTCACAGCTGAAGAACGGGGAGAGGTAAGTGTAAACAGACCTTTCTTCGTTATTCCTAGTGAGAGTGTCACTGATCGTCTGGTCCCTGTGATAGGGAACGACTATCAGTGACATCACACGCCAAGCCACGCCCCCACACAGTAAGAATCACTCATTAGGTCACACTTAACCCCTTCAGCGCCCCCTACAGTTTAACCCCTTCACTGCCAGTGTCATTTTTACAGTAATCGGTGCATTTTTATAGCACTGATCGCTGTAAAAATGACAATGGTGTCAAAAGTGTCCGATGTGTCCGCCATAATGTCAGTCAGGATAAAAATCGCTGATCGCCACCATTACTAGTAAAAAAAAAAAATAATAAAAATGCCATAAAACTATCTGCTATTTTGTAGACGCTATAACTTTTGCGCAAACCAATCAAACGCTTATTGCGATTTTTTTGTTTTTTATATATTTTTTTTGGGGATATTTATTATAGTAAAAAATATAGCCTTTTTTTCCAAATTGACGCTCTATTTTTGTTTATAGCGCATAAAATAAAAACCGCAGAGGTGATCAGATACCACCAAAAGAAAGCTCTATTTGTGGGGGGAAAAAAGGACGTCAATTTTGTTTGGGGGCCACGTCGCACGTCCGCAATTGTCAGTTAAAGCGACTCAGTGCCGAATTGCAAAAAGGGGCCTGGTCCTTTAGCAACAAAATGGTCCGGGGCTTAAGTGCATTTATATAATTTATTTACATGTTAGAGCCTCCCTTGTGTAATAAAAAAGGCTTGAGACTGCTGCTGGTTATTATCTGAATGTTATGTCCGCAGACTCAAAGTTGTCACTCTAAATTTTTTTCGCTCCTTTCCCAAAAGCTTCATAAAATGTTTATGCATAGACAGCAGTTGGGCACTCAGAGAACAGGAGAGGGCTATAAGGTGGAAGTGGTCAAATTCCTTGCAGGTTCAAATTGAAAGTAAATAAAAAATTAGGAGGACACGTGCTGCTGCACGTAGGCAATTTAAATGCCTTGATTTTTTTCCCTGCTTTTACCTGCAATTTATCGTTGATTGCAAGGTCTTCTCAAGAAGTATATAAATACTTGAATGTCAATATCTGGGTCGCAGGTTCACTTTAGGGAGTTTAGGATAAGAGCAGCCCTAATATTTCTCAAATCCGGGGAAGTTTTGCCTTTTTATGCTCACATTGACCTCACACGAGGCTGCACAGTGCTGCTTGGTTGGGTGAAAGGTATATAGAAGGAGGAGTAAATGTGAACGCAACAGGAATGCAACGAAACTGGAATGGCAATGGGAAGGAACTGTGAAGCATTGTGCCCTGATGAAGGGTGAACCTCTGAAACATGTTGGCTGTTAGGGCTAACGGACATGCTTTGTTAAAGCTCTCTGAACGCCAGTCAAAGCTCCTGTGTCACTAAATAAAATGATTAGCTTACAGTCCTGTTTACACCTGCTTTTGCTTGGGGCTTCAAGTGAGCTTTGCCATAGACTAGACTAATATGGAGGCTTTGAAGCACCACTGAACCTACATGGGGTATAATTTTTGAAGCCAAGCCAAAGCAGGTTTAAAGAGGACTGCAAGCTAACCAGTTTAGTGACGGGGGCTTTGACTAGCGTTCAGAGAGCTTTAACAAAGCCTGTCCGAAGCCTCGAAGCCGAAGCAAGTGTTTAACCACTTCAACACCGGGCTTTTTTTACCACATCCATACCGGGCCTATTCTGGCACTTCTCTCCTACATGTACAAATCCTCATTCTTTTGCTAGAAAATTACTCAGAACCTCCAAACATTATATATGTTTTTTTAGCAGACACCCTAGGGAATAAAATGACAGTCATTGCAACTTTTTTTCTTGCACGGTATTTGCGCTATAATTTTTCAAACGCCTTTTTTTTTTTTTTGGAAAAAAATGGTTTAATGAATTAAAAAATAACAAAACAGTAAAGTTAGCCCATTTTTTGGGGGAAAATATGAAAGATGATGTTACGCCGAGTAAATGGATACCTAACATGTCATGCTTTAAAATTGCGCACACTCATGGAATGGCGCCAAACTTTGGTACTTAAAAATCTCCATAGGCGACGCTTTAATTTTTTTTACAGGTTACCAGGTTAGAGTTACAGAAGGAGGTCTAGTGCTAGAATTAGATACAAAATTAGGTGTATTCCTGCTCTACTATGGAGAGGGCTAGCTAGTGATATAAAACTGCTGCAAGCACCAGGGGGGGTCAGATCATACCCACGGAAATTGTGTATAAAGAGGGGGGTGGTGCTGCGCTGTTTAGTGAAATAAATTACGTGAAATTCTTCTAAAACTTTGTGTAAGATAAAACAAATGCAAATAAACAATTATTGCAAAACGCACATAAAATAGCAAGATCTTCCAAGATGTGAAAAACGCACAATAAATAATCAAGTGGTGACCATGAAATACCATCTTCTAAAATGGTAAACAATGTGCAACAGGTCTAAACACTGTCAAGAAATCAAGATTGTGCAAATCGCAAAATAAATAATGAACTGTGACCGTAAATCATAGACAATGAAATCAAAAATGTGAAATGCAAAGCATACGTGCAACCAGTGCAAAAGATGCATAAACGCATAAATCAATCCGAGGGGATGTTGCACTTTAAAAAGTGCACGGTGCGACAGGTCTCTGAATATCCTCACGAGCTAGGATAACCAGGTGAATTGTAACATGCGTCTTTAAATTATAAATGTTGCAGGGCGATCGCACAGAAAATTACAAAGCGATCGCACAAAAATTGCAGTATATGCGACTATATCAAGTGCAGGTAGAGTTCATTTGGTCAATCCTGAATGGTGAAAAAAGAAAGCGGAGAGGTAACGGCATAAAAACGTACTACACCATATAGTATCTTCCCTCTTCATTTCTACTTGTACAATGGCTGGCATATGAGTGCATACTCCAGAGGGAAACCCCAATTACTCCGGCATCCAGCTATTAGGAGACAACCATCCCAAACAACACACGGACCCCTATAGGAAACGGGCAAAAGGAACACAGAGCATCTTGTTTGCTAAATGCTGTTACCTCTCTACCTACAGGTAAGAGGCCACCTTTACCAAAAAGTCTCCACCACCGGAGTGCACCAGCACAGGAAGAGGAATACGATATTCCCATCACACAACCACCCCCCCCCCCCCTCGGCCCTCCTGCGTTCCATGCATCACTGCACTTCCTGCACAGGATAAATGAGCTGCTTTCTTTTTTTAACATTCACGATTGACCAAATGAACTCTACCTGCACTTGATATAGTCGCATACACTGCAATTTTTGTGCGATCGCTTTGTAATTTTCTGTGCGATCGCCCTGCAACATTTATAATTTAAAGACGCATGTTACAATTCACCTGGTTATCCTAGCTCGTGAGGATATTCAGAGACCTGTCGCACCGTGCACTTTTTAAAGTGCAACATCCCCTCGGATTGATTTATGCGTTTATGCATCTTTTGCACTGGTTGCACGTATGCTTTGCATTTCACATTTTTGATTTCATTGTCTATGATTTACTGTCGCAGTTCATTATTTTGCGATTTGCACAATCTTGATTTCTTGACACATTGTTTAGACCTGTTGCACATTGTTTACTATTTTAGAAGATAGTATTTTATGGTCACCACTTGAAGATTATTTGTGCGTTTTTCCCATCTTGGAAGATTTTGCTATTTTATGTGCGTTTTGCAATAATTGTTTATTTGCATTTGTTTTAATATCTTACACAGTTTTTGAAGAATTTCACTTAATTTATTTCACTAAACAGCGCAGCACCACCCCCTCTTTATACACAAGTGCTAGAATTGTTGCAAGTGCTCTAACGCACGCGGCGATACCTCACATATGTGGTTTGAACAGCGTTTACATATGTGGGCGGGACTTGCGTGTGCGTTCGGTCCGCGAGCTACCGGGGACAGGGGCGTTTTAATTTTAATTTTTACTTATTTTTTACATTTTATTTGACTTTTTTTTTTTTTGATCACTTTTATTCCTATTACAAGGAATGTAAACATCCCTTATAATAGGAATGTGTGTGACAGGTCCTCCGTATTGAGAGATGCGGGCTCAATAAGACCCCACATCTCTCCTCCAGGCTGGAAAGCATGAGATCGTGAAAATTTTTTTCACTGATCTCATACTTACTAGCCGCAATGGCGGCTTTGTTTACATATGAGGACCCGGGCGTGACGTCATCACATCGCGCCCGGGCCTCCGATCATAGAGATGATTGGTGACCATCTGGTCATCACTCTTCTCTATTCTCGTCACGTGACCCACCACCGGCGCCGGACGATTCTCTCCGGGTCCCCGATGGCACGGGAGAGCCCGGAGAAGCACCGGATGGCGGCGGGAGGTGGGGATGTCCCCTCCCGCCGCCTATAAGAATGATCAAGCGGCGGAACCGCCGCTATGATAGGTCTTGTGGTGCGCAGAATCGCCGGCACAAGAAAAGGATATCTGAATGATGTCTCTAGCTGCAGGCATCATTCAGATATCCCCCCTCAAAGCCGAGGACGTCATATGACGTCCACCCAGGATGGGAGATCCCATCTGTAGACGTCATATAAACCCTGTATATAAGCCTATATAAACCCTGTATAATAATAATATGACTATGGGCGGTAGGGAAGTGGTTAATGAGCCCTTACCAATAATTTCTTTTTTTTCTTTCTTCGTGTGTCGCAAATAAAAATTAACTGAGTGAAAAACTTGTATAGCGCTAACAAAGGCGAACTAAATCGCCTCAAGGCGCTTTGCATCCAGTAACTTCATGATCCATCAGAAGAGGTGGGTCTTAAGTTTTTTCCTGAAGGCCCGATGGTTTTCTTCCATACGGATGTCCGTGGGTAGAGCGTTCCATAGCCGTGGTCCTTGGACTGCAAATCTTCGTTCTCCCTTTGATTTGTAGCAGGACTTGGGGATGTGAAGGAGATTTTGGTTGGTTGATCGAAGAGTGCGATTGGGGGTGTAGTGCTTTATCTTCTCGCATAAATATTGAGAAGTGATTCCTTGTGTGCACTTGTGGGTGAGACAGGGTCTTGAAAGTGACCCGATCCTTTACGGTTAGCCAATGAAGGGTCCTCAGTGAAGGGGTGATGGGTTCCCATGTTTTTTATCCTGTTATCAGTCTGGATGCCGTGTTCTGGACGACTTGTAGGCGCGAAATCTGGTATTTGGGTAGTCCGAGGTAGAGGGCATTTGCGTAGTCGAGTCTGGAGCTGATAATTGATCCAACTGCTACTGCTGTCCTCTTCTGAGATGAAGGGAATGAGTCTGCGCAGCAGGCGGAGGAGATGGTGAGATCCGCTGATTATTGATCCTTTTTGAGCGTCCATCGACATCTGAGTCAAAGATGACTCTGAGACTTTTGACTTTGGTGCTCTGGGTAATGGTCTGTCCGAGAATGGTGGGTAGTGTCCAAGAAGTTTTAGTTTTTGTCTTTCGGTTAGTGTGGAGGAGAAGCAGTTCTGTTTTGGATCCGTTGAGTTTGAGCGAACTCTGTCATCCAATCATCGATCAATGTGAGACACTTTTCCAATCTGTGATATTGGTCTTTTTTCCCAGTGATACGAAAGTAGAGTTGGGTGTCATCAGCGTATGAGTGGTAGCACAAGTCCTGTTTGCTGATGATTTTGAGGAGCGGGTGGAGGTAGATGTTAAAGAGCAGTGGTGACAGGGGTGATCCTTGAGGGACTCCGCAAGAAATTGCGCGAGTTTCAGAGGTGAAGGCTCCTAGTTTCACTGTCTGAGAACGATTCTCAAGGAAGCAAAGCAAGGTAGGTCGGGGTCTGCGACTCCTACTTCTTTAAGGCGAATGAGTAGAGTTTTGTGGTCTACTGTGTCGAACGTTGCACTGAGGTCCAGCACCACCAGGAGACATGATTCTCCGTCATCTGCGGCTTCGAGGACGTCATCCCATATTTTGAGAAGTGCTGTTTCTGTACCATGGCCTGGGCGGAAGCCTGATTGTAGTGGATCCAAGAGTTTGTAAGTGTCCAAATGGAGTTGTAGCTGTTGTACTACTGCTTTCTCCATGATCTTGGAAATGGTGTTTAGGCTTGTTACCGGTCTGCGGTAATTTGGGTCCTTGGGGTCAAGGTTGGGTTTCTTTAGGAGGGGTTTGATTATGCCTTGCTTGAGGGAGTTCGGAACCATACCTTCTTTGAATGATTTACGATGTGTGTTATGGTAGGTGCTAAAATGTCGGTACATTCTTTCAGGAGTTTTGAAGAAATTATGTCATTTGGAGATGTGTTGTCTCTCTGAGGCTTCTGATGATGTTTTTGGTGGTGTCAATGGTGATCGGGAACAGCGCAAATTTTGCTAATCATATAATGTTCGTATTGATTTCCTCTGTTTGCTTTGGCTGTGTGACGTTGGTTGTTTTTTTCTGTTGAATTATTTCCCGAATGTTTTCAATTTTGTCGATAAAAAAATCCGATAGCTCATTACAGAACTCTTGGGTTTCGTTTGCTGGAGGCTCTAGACAGGTAGGGTTCATAGTCTGAGTGACCAGTTTGAAGAGTTCACGGGGTTGGTTTAGGGCTTTTTTTTATGGTGTATGAGAAATGATCCTTTTTTGCTTTTAAAAATTGCTTTGTGATATTTCTTGGTGAGTGCTTTGTAGTTTTTGTGGTTTTCCTCAGTTGGGTTTCTTCTCCAGGCTCCTTCAGCTCTTCTGCGTTCTTGTCAGTAGAGTAAGAGTGTCATTAAACCAGCCCGAGTTGTTTTTACGGACGTGTGCTCTGCGTCTCGGAGCGACTGTGTCTGCTGTTTGTAGTAATATTTTGTTTAAGGAGTTGAGTGTTTGTTCCGTTGAGTGGTTATGCTTTAGCGTTCCTATTTTTTTTGATAGTGTAGGTTTGAAAAGTTCCGAGTGTAGTTTCTTCTGAGATCTTGTCCAGTATGTTGTTGAGTCTTCCGGTTTTTGGGAGATGGTGCTGGTGGTAAATTTAAATTTGATAGCGTGGTGGTCCGTCCATGGTAACTGCATGTTGTCCAGTATGTTGATGTCCATATTTTGTTTGAAGATGAGGTCAAGAATGTGACCCCTACCCATGTGTGGGGGCATTTATCAGTTGTTGCAGACCTAGTTCTTCCAATTGGTTGATGCAGGCGGTGGTGATGGGGTCCTGAGTGGCGTTAGCCCAGAGGTTGAAGTCCCCGAGTAGTAAAAAGTTTTTTTTTTAAAGTGTATGTCGAGAAGAATTCGGTGACGGGTGTGAGGAGATTTGTCTTTGGTCCTGGTGGTCTGTAGCATAGCAGTATGTGAATGGTCTCCTGGGGTGTTGTTTGGAGTTGCAGAGTGAGTGTCTCCATGAATGGCAATGAGTTCTGTAGGGTTGGTTTGGTAAGAGAGAGGTGCGATTTGAAGATAACTGCTAGGCCTCCTCCTCTTTGTTCTATTTTATGCTCAGTTAGGATGCGGTAGTTCTAATCAACTGAACTTGATTAGACTGTGAAGCTCTCATCCTTTTGAACTTCTTCTTTATGCACCAGTACTATGGTAACCACAAGCTTGTAGAAAGCTGCCTCTACTCTTAACTTTGAAAGTAAGGTTTGAATTTGGGTCTAGCGCTTCGCAGAGCATGCTGAGAGCCCATTCACACAGGGGCGTCTTTGGATCCGACTCCAAATCGCCTCAGGTCGCGCTGGCTGAAGAAATCAATGTAAGTTAATGGAGCCGTCCTTATGCACACGACTGCAGTCGCTCCGACTTCAAAAAAGGTCCCTGTACTACTTCAATCCGACTCCTAGGCGACCTGTAACCATTCATTTCAATGGGAGTCGCCTCTCACTGTCTTAATAGGAGCAACTCTCCAGGAAGAAAACATATATTTATCAGGCAAAACTCTCTCTCCCCCCTTCCCACAGAGCTGATTCTTGTTTGATTGGCCACTGGAATGTCTCCTGTCCTGCAGGCAACTTGGAGTTGCCTTGTAAATAGCTCCAGATCGCTCTGTGATTCATTCTCAAGTCGTCATGTCTGAGTTGCCTCATAAAATCGCGCTGGAGGTCGTGTTGCCCCTGTGTGAATGGGCTCTGATTCTTTTTTAAAAGCAGCTATGACAATAGACTCCATTTACTGAACTCTGACTTGTGTATTATTTACCATAAGTGTTTACATCCATGTGACTCCTTTTCATTCCTCTTTGGTCCGTTTTGCTAAAATTAAGGCAGTGAGGTAAATAGTGGTCATTTAATAATTTAACAAATTTCACCTAATTTCTAGCATGGAAAATGTAAGCTTTACTACAAAATTCCACAGGCTATGTCGCTGTGCCCTGTATGTATGCTCACCCACCAGCTAAAATTTGTTTTTTTATTTGTTCCTTTTGTGTAAATTTCTAACAGTACTGATTTGTTTTTAAATAAAGCCTTGGTCCTCTAGTAAGTAAAGTAAAGGAGTATCAAGTTGAGACCATTGTCGACACACTCTGTACAAATATGTTGTCCGACAAGGAGCAGCTACGTGATATATCTAGTATTGGGTTGAAGACTGTAATTGGAGAGCTTCCCCCTGCATCCAGTGGTGAGTTACATCTTTATATTTTTGTCTTGCTGTATAAAATGGTGATCAGCAATATGTTTGCATGATTGACTTTAGAAAGTTTAAGTGGAATTCCTACCTTATTATAACTACAGTGTAACTTTGGATTACGAGCATAATCCGTTCCAGGAGAATGCTAGTAATCCAAAGCATTCGCATATCAAAGCGAGTTTCCCCATAGAAGTCAATGGAAACGAAAATAATTGGTTCTGCATTGACTTCAATGGCATGCAATAGCGCATGTGGCCAGAGGGGGGGGGGGTCGCTTGAGAGCCTCGGAAACACTTAGAAAGGCCCGAGGACAGCTCGGCTGAACTCGGGAATGGAGTATTTTCGAGTTTTTTTTCTGGGAAATCACGAACAGCTCTGATCGGCTCCAGCGCATCTCTACCTCAGGCCAAACGCAGTACTGCCGCTGTGGCTTGAATCCTGCTCCTTTTGAGAGACAACACTCGCAAACCGAGTGAGGATTTAAAAAAAAAAACAGTGCTCGTATTGCAAAAAGCTTGTTAACCGCGTTACTCGCAATCCGAGGTTTCACTGTATTCTTAAAAATGTCCCCAACCCCCTGCTGCTACCTATTATTATTATTATTATTATTATTATTATTATTATTATTATTATTATTATTACGCCTACTTTTATTTAAAAAAGATTTGTAATAAGCATGCTGTAGTTGCTGTGTTTAATTGCAAAGAGCAGGGCAGTCCCTATCCCATTCTTTTGGAGTCCCCTGCCAGCGCTTGTCTCTAACTCTTTCATGTGCCCTCATAGCAAGCTGCTTGCTGTGCGGGCACTTGAGTGGGCTCGATCCCAAGCTGGGCTATATGCCTGTGTAGACATACTCAGCATGGCTCTGCCCAACCCCCTGTTCCTTCCTCACAAGGTTTGATTGACAGCAGAAAATGCATTCATGGTTTTGCAGGAATCCCATTTAAAGCGGAGGTTCTGCGGCCGATTTTTTTAATTTTTTTTGTTGCATTCAATGTGGTTTAACATCACCAGTTAGTACTTTGCATTGTGAAGCCCACAAGCACTGACTTCCTGCACTGACTTCCTAGAGGGGGTGAATGCACGGCTCCGGCATTCACCGCTTCTTCTCGAGCATGAGGACATAGAACGGGGTCATATTGGATTGCAAAGATTTGTTGCACTCCTTATTTTCAACGTCCTTTACCTCGTGTGTACAGGTGAGTAATGGCGATATTCGCCTGAATGCCCTTTTCTAAAATGGCGATTTCAGCTACGCCCCCGTCACGTGACCGGCGTCGCTCCTTAGTAGAAAATCTTGCGGGATTATGAAGGAAGCCGTTAGCGTAGTATGTTGGGAAGCAGACACTGCGGTTAGCTCCCAGAGAGCAAGGCAGTGAACTCCCACACGTCACTGCGGCCCTGGGGACACGCCTACTCCCGCGGGAGGGAAACCAAGAAACTCTTAAATATTAAGGTATGTACATGACAGAAAAAATTTTTTGGGGTCAATTGTGAATCCTTGTTGTGCAATGAAGCAGAGAAGACAGTATTGTGATTTGGGTGAACCTCCGCTTTAAGCTGTACCATAGCCATAAGTCTAGATTTTTAATAATAAAAAAAATTAAGTAAACTGATGGCCTGCAGGGTATTTGCAGCATCATTTGTCCCCAAAGTTTAGGGTAATGTTAATATTTTAGATCTCTTCCTGGGGATCCTTTTAGGGTATGCCAGATGTGATCTATTGTAGTAATAAAGTTAGCACCTTTTGTATGGTTATGTATGGAATTATGGATAAATATGTAAGAATGTTAGCTTTTTGTTATCTACATAGTTTGGCATTTTATAATTGGATCAGACCATAAAAGCTGTACTAAACCATTAAATTGTTAATTTGCTTAGGTTCTAAAAAAATTTGATTTTAGACGTATATCTCATCTATTTTATTTTACAGGGTCTGCTTTGGCAGCAAATGTTTGCAAAAAAATTACAGGGCGTTTGACAAGTGCTATTGCAAAACAAGAGGATGTTTCTGTCCAATTGGAAGCCTTGGACATTATGGCTGATATGCTCAGCAGGTAACAATCATAACCTTGAAGATGTGTTTCTAAGACGATCTACATAAATTGACTGTAATTTAGTGGATTGAAAGACAAGTTTGTATTCCTACGTATTGAGTAAAGTTGAGCAAGGAGCAATGGTTTTAAGTGCGTTTTTGGCGCTAAAAGTAATGTTTTAAGAGAATCATCAAAGTAACAATGTTTGAAATTTTGGAGTAAAATGTGAGGCTTGCTGTAGCAGGTCGTTCAAACGGACAGTGAAGTCAGTTTTGTTGTGTTTTGTTTAGTACATTTCATTTCAAGTCAAAACGTTAGGCCCCATGCACGAAGGGCGTTTTTGCAGCTCTTAACAGCAGCGTTAGACGTTTTTTTTTTTACAGCTGC